>JACEFI010000036.1:0-160814 GCA_020102295.1 Metarhizium humberi
AAAATAAATTTTAAATATAAAAATAAAAAATAAAATATATTAATATTTTATTAAGTAAAAAAACTATAAATATAAAGAAAATATATAAAAACTTATAAAGCACTTAAAAAAATATTAGTATTTATTAAGGTAATTTTATTAAAAGGTATAAAAGGTATAAAAAAACTTAAATTTAAGAACTTTTTATTTAAATTAAAAGTAAATTAATTACTTTTTTTAAGAATATTTATTATACTTAAATTATTTATTATTTAATACTTATAAGTATTTAAAGTAAATAGAATTTTATTTTTAATATTTAATTTTATTATATTATAATAAAATAATTTTAAACTTTTATTTTTAATATAATTTTAAATTTTTTATATTTAAGTTAATTAATTTATAATTATAAAAAGCTAAAATTAAAGATTAATTAGTTATATATAAAGCTTTAATAGCTTATTACTTGCTTTCTTTTTTTTTAATTTTAGTTTTTTTTATTATTTTAATAAGTATATTATTAAGAAATATTATTAATAAAAAATATAAATAAAATAAGAATTATAATAATACTTATAAGAAAAAGCTATTAAAATACTATTATATAAATAATCTTATTATATATATTTATTATATTATAATTTCTTATTTATTATATAATAAAATTTATTATTTTTAAAATAATAAGTATAAAGTATATTTATAAGATAATTAAGTAAATTTATAATATTAATAAAATTAATATATTTATAATTATTATTTTTTTTTATATTTAATTTTAACTTAAAAATATAATTAAATATAATATTAATAAAATATTTTAAATAATAAAAGGAAAAAAAAACTTATTAATAAAAAAAAAAGGTTATAAAGCTATTTATAAAATAAAATTTAAGCCTTAAAAATAAAATTATAAAAAAAGGAATATTATATTATAACCTAATTATATATAAAAAGTAAGCTATAAGTTAAGCTAGTTATATAAGCTATAAAATAATATAAGTAGGGTAAATAATAAATTAATAATTAAAGTAATTATTATATTTAAATTATAAAAGAAATTATAATTTATATAAGTAAAATTATAATTATAATAATAATTTAAAAGAAAATATTATAATAAAAAAAGTAATTTTTTATAATATATAAAAACCCTTAAATTTACTTTATAAATAAACTTTAGCTTTTTAGCTTTTAATATAAATTATTATATTAATTAAGCTTTATTTATAATTCTTTAACTTTAATTACTTAATTATAGTTTATAACTTATTATTAATATAATACTTAATTACTTAAATTAACTACCTTAATAGCTCTGCTAATATAAATTATAACTAGTTTATCCCTTAGGAACCTTAGCCGTTACACTTATATAAATAAACATTTTTAATCCCTTAAGGCCTTAAGGAAAACCAAGGACCTTTGATGCCAAAAACTGTTATTAGATGAATTGAGTAATTGCTCCAAGCTAGGCCCTTGTCACACCCCCTCAATACGAGTGGTGCCAGTAGGGCAGACACAATCTCCATCCAACTTGATGCCTCCATCGCCCACTATTTTATACAAGATGGGCGCAATACTGGGCGGTTTCAGGACCTATCATGAATCATGAATTCGTGATCATGACCCCGCTTATTAAGCCTAGAGTTGGTATAATGCAGAGTCATCTGGTTGACTCGCGGGATAGTTTAGCTCAGCGGGATATAAGAAGGGGTGAAGGACTAGTTGACATTTATGCACGGACTTGAAGGTGAAACCATGGCGAACGCGCCACGAGCTCAAAGCAAGGCACTCACAGGAATGGTTATGAGAGAGAAATGAGGCGAGAATTGACACTTTAAGCTGCGTGCTATGTATCGTTACTTGGACCAATCAGCGACCCTGATATCATTATATCAACACCCACTCCTGTCGCAAATATATTGCATGCTGTGAATGCTGCTGGATGCAAACATGGAGGTAATTTTGATAAACGTGTTCATCCCAATAGGCCTGAGGCTAGTCATGCGCTTCCCGTACACTAATTCACCGAATCGCCAAGATGAAACACCGACACCGACACTGCCTCTGCGCACCTCGGCCAGCATCAAGGTGTTGTTCCTCGTCCTGTGCTTTGATGCCACGAAAATAGCTCATGGGGCCTTGGAGTCAAACTGGCTTGGCTTACGTTGTCTGTGCCTTTTCAAAACGACGAGACCTCCCGAGCGTGTATGTACTCCGTTGACAGCAAGTGAGGTGACGGCGATTCATTCTGCGGCTTGTCCATTTTGTAGAATAGCATTTCGTCATCAACACCCGCCCAAGACTCAATGTAAAGGCTTCTCGGGATACACAACACCGTCGCTTCACCGAGAGTGAAAGCTACCACGTCCGCTCTACATCCGCCGTCCACCATCGGATAACCAAGGCCCGTTTCTGGCTGGACGTCACCCCAGGCGCCATGACTTGCATGCTGCGTCTCACGCCAATCCCCAACATGTCCTGCACATGCTCCCTCGACACCTGGGCAAGGGAAAACACAAGGCACCGGATGGGATGATGCATGCCGAAATCAGCGCAGTACACGCCCTCCAACTCCATCAGAAAATCGAGCAGGAACGAGAACCCAGTCCCCGATTGCAAGTCCATCTTGAGCAGCTGGTAACAGACTCGCCAGAACTTGGCCAGAAAGGCGTGATGATAGACACGCTGCACGTCCTTGGAAGGCGTCGCCGCCGCCTTCCTCACCTTGTCCAACGCCAAGGGGTCACTTAGTTTCCACAAGAGTCGGAACATTCCCGGATTACCGTGACGGACCAAGATGCGTATCTCCTGATGAGCCTGTCGTACACCTTTCCTCACCTTCTTCCAGCTTCCGGCCTGCTTGTTCTTCCAAGCCGACCAGTATAAATCCGCTATCCTCTGCCAGCTCAGCCCGTGGTCCAACTTGGGCCGCATCAGATCCCACACTGTGAATTGCTCCACGGAGCGTCCGAATACGCCGAGAACAAATCCGTCAATCGAGTACTGCATCAGCTCTGGGGCTCGATGGACGCCGGGCCTGAGCATCCGGTTCGTCGTCGGACTGGGAAGGAGAGCAGCCGGTCTGAGCGGCGCGGTTTGCCGCTGTGAAGAGCGACCTGCGCGTTTTCTCGAGGCGGAAGACGACCCGTCCGCACGGGTTCGTGTATTCCGCGGCTTGTACGTGTCCAATGCCCATTTTTTCTTGATGTGGTTCTGGCATGAACTTTTCCTGCTCGCAATGGTAAGTACTAAGCGGCCTGTACGTGTCATGCTTTCTTTGGGAGAGTGCTTCCTACGTGGCTCTGAATGCGTGTTCCTCCCTGAGTATTTGCACCAGGTGCTCCGTGTTCCTGGCTCGATTCAGCCATATTTCTGTGATGATTGGCCTCATTCGCCGCCAGTCTTGGTCAGTTGGCGACTGACTGAATGGCAGCCGTCCTGTAGACATTCTGTTGCCAGCGCAGGCGACTTGCTAGTATACGGAGTTCTCTGTAGGATCCTTTACCCTCTTGAATAAAGACGAATTCGTGGTGGAGAGGCTGCTCTGTCTGTCAAGTTGGGCAACTTGCTTGATGGCTTGGAGGTGTAAACGGCGGTAAGACGACTTCCCCGCTCTTCAGCAGCGTCTCAAGTACCAGACCATTGAGACTTTATTGCATGGAAAGCCTTGTGCTCTCTTTCCGCCATCTGACGGCTGAAATGGTTCCCAAATCTGGACCGTGTCGCAGTCTCATGTTCCTTTGCGTCCTTGACTGGCATGTGATTGGACGCCGCTCACCGTTCTAGTGGCGGAGCACCACCAAATGTCGCCAATGGAACATGGAAGTGATGCCGACAGGACGCCAGCGGCCGTGTCATGATTGGATGCTCAAATTGCCGTGCATAATGAATGCCCAAACGGGCAGTGAGCGGATAGTAGGCAAGAGTTGAAGATGTGCTTGTAGGAGCAGTTTTCTGTCTATATAAGTCCTTCAACTCACCCTTAACATGTTGAGAATTTCTCCTTCTTGTGTCAAAGTCGTCATCATCTGGTTCCATCAGCATTTTCCTCGTGACGAAAAAACTTATTCTTCCCGCTTATAAGTTACAAGCCCCAGTTACCTTTTTAAATACTTCCCACCATCAACTTGAACAACATGTCATCCCACGCTTCGTCCGCCAGCTCAGCCCTCGTGTCTCCATCCAAGCAGTCTGTCAAGGAAGAAGTGCAAGAGGTGGCAGCCGTCACAATCAAGGAAAGAAGCAACAGCAGCGTCACCATCTGCATCATTCGCGAGCAGGGCCTAGGTAGCCTCAAGAAAGCTTGCGCACATCATGCCGGACTATGCAAACGCGGGTGTAAGTAGAACAAAAACCGCAAAATGACACATCTTGTTTCTGACCGAGGTATTGTAGCGCCTCTCGTGTTTTTCACAACGGCAGAACTCCTGCAGGACACCATTGACGCCGTTGGGCTTTCGAGAGAGCGTCGCATATTGACGCTCCTTTTCAGCCCTGTTGTAGACGAAATCTCGTTTCATGTTCCATCGCACTTCAAGCAGCTCAAGATTCTCCGGTGTGTCAAACGCTCAGATGGAGGCAAGTTGCTTGTCCACGGGTCCTCGACCTACAACGACGTGCGTCTCGACAAGTGGCAGGCACATAAACACGGGCGCCATGAGCTCCTGGTTGGCTACAAGCACGGTGTTCGCATCAAAATAGCTGACATTGTCAATTTGCCCAACTGGTCACGGTGCCGTGGCGAGTTTGGGGACTCGGAAAAATCCCAGTTGCGCCAACATTTCGAGACTCTGTCCAAGGACAGCGACTGGCATAAGGTGAGGGGACCAGTTGCCGCCATCTTGGGCATCGTGGTCGGGACTGCGAAATTCACCGTCGCACTCGGCGGAGCAGTAGGCGGCATCCACGTTAAATATGCCTTTGGCTTGCACGCTCTGGAAATAGGGGCTGGCGGTGCCAAGTTTACTGTTGTCGCCACCGCCGCTGGACCTGCGGTTGCCCTCGGAGTCTTGGCCGCTGCAGCGGTTTATTTCGTGCCGTGGGAGCATCTCTTTGACTGGCTCCGGGGGGCTGTCAGCTGTGTCTGGGACAAGGCTTGTGAGATTTGGGAAAAGTTCAAAGACTGGGTCTTATGTCTGTTTACAAACACGTCTCCGAGGAAGCCTAGGCAAGTCCACGGCGGCATTCCCCGGGCCGGCAGATTTGCTCATAGCTAGATGAGAATTGCGAATATCTCGCGGTAGAGTCGAGTGAGGACGGTTCGTTCTTGAACGGCACATTCAATATTGACAGGTGAAATGGAGAATGGCTCATTACACAGAAAACGATGAACGAGCGGGGTCCACGCGTGGACAAATATGGTGAGCGGCAGGTTTTCATCGTGAAATCCAGGTTCTTAATATAAGCCTATAGTTTTGGAATTATTGTATTTCATACCTGTCACAATTCATTACATAGTAGAGCAGAGTCAAGTCCTAGTCTTGATAGAGTCTCCATCTCAAATCCAGCACCTACATCGAGATACGAGCCTCATAGGCCGCCCAGCCCTCTTCCTGATATTGCTTTGCAGCCTGGACACGATCCTCTGCGGAACAAATGCCTCTCCCAGCAATGATAAAATCGGATCCGCCCCCAACGGCCGCCGCGGGCGTTTGATACCGCTGGCCCAATACATTGCCCGATTTGCTGCCGTTGACGCCCGTCGTGAAGATGACGAAATCTTCTTCAGCCAAGCTAGCATCGAGTCCTGCAGGACCAAGGCTGCGCGTGGCTACGAAGCCCATCACCGCGCCGCCCATGCCCTTCCTTCTCGCAACGTCAACGCAGCGCTGGGTGTACTCACCAACAGCGAGGCTGCCGGCCGTGGTCATCTCGGCCAGTAAGAGCAAACCTCTCTCGCTACGGTACGGGAATGTCTCGTCGGAAATAACTTGCTCGAGTGCATCCACGACGCCATCGCCCCCGAGAAGGCTTACATTCACAATATCTGCCCATTCGGAGATGCGGAGGGCGCCGCCGTGGTATTGCTTCTGTACAGTCGTCCCTATGTCGACGAATTTACGGTCTTCAAAGATGAGGAAGTCATGTTTGGCCGCAAGTTCCTTTAACCCGGAAACAGTCTTGTCGCTGAAGTCATGGATAATATCGACATGGGTCTTGAAGACTGCGATGTAGGGGCCAAGCTCTGCTCGTAAAGGCCGGGTTAGCAAGTCAATAACGAAGCACGTGCACACATGTGCTTACCATCCGCACATTTCAGAAGACTTTCCGTGTCGGTAAAGTCGGCTGATATAATTAAATTTGACCTTTTGCTGTCCGCAATCCGGAAAAGCTTCTTGGCGACAGGGTGCGGATGGGAAGCGGCTCGGGCAGAATACGGTACTGTAGATTTTGAAGCCATGGGGAAAGAAGCAGGCTTTGTTTGGTTTTATGTAGAGAAATGGTAGTGGGCAAGACGTAGCAGGCCGGAGCACACCCTTTATATAAGTCCGTCTGGGTCCCTTTGTGTCACGCCGTCTTTAGTGCGTGTGTTTGAAGCCAAATTACATGGCTAACTATAAGCCGCTTGACCATGATGCCTCATACGGATGGCTGAACAAACTTAGAGTTTAGCTAACCCTCCGACACTACATGGTAGCAAGTCACCCCAACAGGACCGGTGCCTTTCTTAGGGTAGAGGCCATTGTGTTGCGAAGCCTACAATTCTCAGCAGAGCTGTCATGGACCCTTTCAAAATCTGATAGCAGAGGGGACTAAGTGGGAAATGGTTACCCCATCGTGTTTCACGGATAAAATTTTATACGGACTGTATCTAATAATCTAGGACAGATGACGTCACGCTAAACTGAAGACAACGGCTCATAGTGACACTTTACTCTGCCTCTCATTTCCAGCTGTAACAAGGGATCAGTGAGGGCTTGGAGAAATAACTCAATTGATTTAATAGGAGTCTTTAGTATTCAAGATTCTTGGTTTCCCTCGAGGCCGGGTTGACCTAAGAGCTCTATAAATACAAGAAGTCGGTGAGGGCCTTCTGCTCTAGGTCCCGTGATCGTCGCCCTCGATAAGTGTGAGTTCCTATCATGTTAACTGCTATGTCCTGCTCTCAAATTCAGTTCACGTTTTTCCCTTCTGGATTGCCCACTCACATGGATTCATTTAGGTAGTTGAGCAAGTTTCATAGTGTTGAAACAGCCGGAGATGTAGTAATATCTGGCGAGACGCAGTCAATCAACTACGTAGTCGCGTGCGCCCACAACGGAAAGCAAGTCACAATAAACCCGAGGAAGCTTAGAGAACGGAGCGCGTGTAGCATATACTGGGCTCGGTAATACGGGCTTTTTCTTTTCAATGTAAAAGCCTCTCGTAACGGTAACGACGAGTTGCATGACGTAAAGGGGGGAACAAATATTGACATGTTCAGGGACTTATCGAGCCACGTGGAGAAGATATGCCCCTTGCACCGTGGGTCTTAGGTAATTCCGAGCAAGGCCCTATTTTACACCCGAACTTATATATTTTATAATAAATTATTAAATATAATATAATTATAATTACTTAAGAAGCAAGGGTTTTAGTGTAAAACGGGGCCTTGCTCGGAATTACTGGATCCACTGCAGTTGTCTAAACACCTCTGAACCAATAGGGATACTGACAGCAACCCACTTCAGGTAGACGGCCAGTTCCGGTCTGTTGGACTGCGGCCTGTTCGCCACACGGGGTGCATATGCAAGAATTACGGCTTTTCGAAAAAAGGCCCAGAAATAGCGAGCAGCATCATGTTACGAGGGCAGCAGGTCAGCACTGTCTTTGGGGGTGGCACCTATTATTTGGAATCCGAGGATATCTGGAATTTCACCGAGTCAATCCGTAGTGCCACAAAAGTGGGCGGCGAATATTTCGTGTTGGGACTAGAATGAAAATGGATTAATATTGATATAAAAACCCCTGTGCATAGCTCTTGTCAACTTTCTTTTATAGCGGAACTTGCAGGGGTTGGATTGTGATTCCAAATAAACTGGTCCGCAACACGAAGAAAATCATTCAAGAAAAGGAGAGCTTCAGGGGCTCAAGAGCGCGGAGAAAGATGAATCTGGCTTGAAGGCGCCATGACGGCATTTCCGTATACCTACAACAACACAAAATAATGGATTACATGCCAATAATGTACGGGGATCATGACAGGGTAAAAGTCGCCAAGCATGTCTGCTGCGGCGAGACATCAGGCGCCTTGGGAATCACGGCAAGGGCCTAGGTCTCGTAAGTAATATTCTCATTCAAGTGGCACTTGTTATCTTGCTCCTGCCCTTGTGCCGTCGTATATATAAGTCCTGTCCGAGGCACATGTGTTGAGAATTTCAAACAGCTCCAGCTTTACCAAGCCCTCTCTTTACAGGCAACAGCCTAGGCTATCCATATCCGTTATTGATCGAGTATATGTTTGCAATTCCTGCCAGTGTCATCGATAATCACAATGAAAGCCTATCCTTTGGTTGGAAAGGCTCTCTGGCTAGCCTTTTCTATCAGGCCGTCACTGACACTCAAGGTGCCGTACCAGGATGCATTGACTGTGGGACAAGGGTATAGTAACCGTAACAAGTTGGGCCTAAACGTGCTAACGCCAGTAGGTATAATACCTTCCTTGGTCGAGGTCTAATTCACAAAGCCGTTATGACCTCCTCTACGGATGCAGCCACAAACACTGAGAAGAGATCCGAAGGACCTGGCAACCAGAACTCAACTGGCAACTTTAATTTCACAGAGCCAGGTCCAGTTATGCCTGGCGTGGATGTGGACGGATATTTTACGCCAACCACGCTAGAAGAGCTTGCAAAGATTATCGAGGAGGCCCAGGAAGATGAAGCTGACAAGGAAAAAAGAGACGGGGCCAAAAACACGATTTCCGACAAGAAAACGACCATGGAAGGATGCCAAGCCGAGATTCACTCACACATTGAGTTTGTGTCCGACTACACGTCGTACTTGAAGGCTCTTGGCGTAAATGCGGCTACAAGTATTTCAGGTTACGGTCAGGAGGCTTCTGTATCGGGCAGCTATCTTGATGAGTCGGCATTCTCTTCTAATTCCCTGACCTTTATTGCGTCCATAAGCATCAACAAACAGCGTCGAGTTTCCAACGAGCAGTTTACATTCAACACTAAGCTTTACGAGGACAGCAACAGACCATTTGCTACAAGATTTGGCAACCGCTGGATTAGAGGTAAGTTGCTTCGGATATAGGAAGACTTGAAGCTAACAGCATACTAGGCTTTGAGATGGGAGGCAAATTAATGGCTCGAATAATGCTTACCTTTGACGAAGCATCTGACAAGGAAGAAATCAAAGCCGCGTACGTCTTGAGAATACAAAGGCTACAAACTTAACAAGGGCTAACTCATTTTTTTTAGTGCCGAGGCCTCGTTGAGTTTCTGGGGGGTTTCAGGTCAACTCAGTACCGAGGTTAAAAGCAACATGGAAAAACTAAGCAAAAAGGCACAAGTAAAGGTCAAGATCTTTTATCAAGGCGACATCGGTAGACAACTACAAGGCCGGTCAGAATCCATGGACGAGAAAAACTCGGCCCAGCAAATATTTTCAACCGCCAAGACGTGGGCAGACACGTTTCTCGAAATGGCTTGTGCTCAGGACTACAGCTACCAAACTCTGCTTGATACATATCCGAATATTGGCAACTTCCCCGAGAACCAATCGATTTCGCACTATACTACCGCGGGCGCTGTAGCCTACCATCTCCTGGGGGAGATGGTGAAGCATACGGAATTGCGGAAGACTCTGCAGCTGCGTAAGGCATCCCATCACTTCTGTTGATACGATGCAAATATTGACCTTTATTCCAGGCGAAGCTTTGAGTCAAGCAGAGGACCGTGAGATTCAGCAGCACGAGATCAAGTTGATCGATGCCCAAAAGACCTGGGTATGCCTCCAGTGAATCGACGTCAAGATTAATACTAATACAAGATGCTAGATTCGGGAGACTGCTTTAAGCCCAGACAATGCTTTAGAAACAGTCCGACACCTGTTCTGGCTATCCGACCAGTATTACCAAAAATGGAAGCCATACTTGGTGAGTAAATCTGTCGTCGAATTTACCATCAGCGCTAACGAAGACTTAGACCAAGCAGTCTTCCCCGGTGGAGATCAAGGCGTTTAATCGCCTGGTATCGGAAAAGGACCCAGACACCAAGGACCCAACGACATATGACTGCAGCGGATGGTATGAATGGTACGGCAAAGGCGGGTGGACATGGTCCAAGCTCCGATTTTGCCTTCCGACGCACACAGACGTCTTCAGCTTGAGCGTGTTTCGAGAAAGGTCCCAGTATTTATGGGGATCGGCCTGGTACTACGAGAAGGTTCACTATCCTGCCGACGTGACGGTCAGAGTCACTTTGAAGAGAATCGACTCCAAGCCGCGCGTTTGGACGCTCACTTCAGGAATGACCAGGCGCATGTCATTCAACGCGGTTTCCGAGGAGAGGCTGATGCCCGGACGGTACAAGGTTCAAGTCAACTTTTACCAGGATGGCCCGTACTGGGATGACTCGCCTATAGGCGAAGTGGCCGAGTTCGAATTCACGGCATCCTAAGCAAGCTAGCCAGGTTTAGCTAACCTCTTTGTCGACGGAAAAGGGCTCGCAAAACGCTGTATCCGAATCGCTGGGTGCTACACGAGCTGCTTCAACGGGGCCCTGAAGATACAGGCTATTCGAGGAGTAGAACCATCCCGAGGCTGAGAGTGCGTGGGCCAAGGAATAGTACAACCACTACATTAGTTAGGTATTTAATAGAGCTTTTGCGTAATTTTCCAATTTTATGCAGAACTTTGGTTTGTCTCTTAGGGATTTCGTGTGAGAAGCTACTGTTGTCGGATAAAACTGCCTCTATTGATACAACAATCAAACTTGGTACAATTTCCATTATTTATAACTGCAAGGGAACGGCACTGCTCCAAGACTTAATAGCTCGGTTAGAGCTTCCGGGGGAATCTCTTACTCTGCTTGTGAAAAACTGCTTTATCCAAGTTGTACTCGACCCTGCTCGTGCCCTTGTAGCACCACACGGCTCTCTTTCGCATTATTCCAGCCCATCCCCGCTTGACATAGGGCGTGCTATTTGTGGAATTTGCGGACGCTTCCGGGACCCGGAGGGCGGCCAATGCAGGGGCAAAGACGGCGAGCTCATCTGGCCGCAAAAGTCGTAAAAGCCACCGTTATCTTGGAATTTTTATGAGCGGGGATAAATGATAATTTCTCTCCTCGGAAATAAATGGACAGGCGCGTCGATGGTGACCTTGAGATTGCTTTGCCCAGTACATACTAGAGTGGTTCCGGCGTGGCCGTGTCATAGTCGTGATTGGTTTGATAACTGGGACTAAACGGAGGCGCCGAGTTGCCGGGGTTCGTTTCAAGTTGGGTAGAGCGATAATTGGATGAGTGAGAATGTAATGTGGAGTTTACGTTGCCTTATGCTATTAATGGAAAGCTATCACACCAAGATAAAATGGCAGCTGCGTCTTATCGTTTCTGAAGCAATGCGTAATTCAACTAGTATTTATTCTGTAAGACTAGTACAGATTGAATGCCAAAGCACTGCCAATTAAGGAGTTTTAGAACTTGTAGAAACAGACAGTAGGGCTCTGAAAATGAAAAGATACCGCATGATAATAACATGCGAGTAATCACGCCGCTAAACTGGTATCGGTAGGATGTAAACACGCAGGCGGTCATTATATAGGCAAAGAGAATAGGAAAGAGGATATTCATATTCCTCGCAACACATGAACAGATAAAGGCTCGCTATGAGAGAAGGTGATGTTGCGGATTTTGGAGAGAGGAGAAGATGGCTGAACCGTCATCATCGTTTACATGTGCTAATAGAGAGCCTATTTTAGTAAATGAGAATCGCCATCTCGGATTCAGGGTAGTTCTAGATGCAGAGGTCCGGAGACTAGAATGGTGTCCGAAATGGCTGTCAACGTCTGCTCTGGCCCGCCATCTGCCATTGTTCTCAAGTCTTCGAGCATAGCAAATGCCAGGCACTGTCATGGCGAGCTAGGAAAAAAACCGTGAAGCTGGAAAATAACCGATCGACGCGCGTGGTCAATCAGCGAGGCACGACACTGCTCACGTGACCACATGCAAGGTATTGCATAATCAAGAGTCATTTCCCTCCTGCAACCGTTTTCATCAACGGCGTGGCGTTGGTTTTGAAGACGATGCAGACGACAAAACAAGGGAAAACCAATCGAGAGGAATTGAGAAAAAAAAAGCATTTTTGCCGCCGCGTAAGCTACTGAGCTGTTCCCTGTCCAGAAATTTTGCCAATTACTACCTCGGTAAATTTTCTTTCGAGGGTGGGTTAGGTGGGTTTCGGACTGTTGGGCTGGCGATGGAAATCTGACGACTTTTTAATCCCTTCCAGCAGTCCCGACCCCGGGAACAGAGTCTCATTGGCGGAACCGCCGTTGATGAAGACTGGGGAATGACGCTTCGCTTGCGAGCACGAGACGACCGAGTGCCGATGCCCTGTCGGGTGGAGAAAGATGTAACCATCGAGCAAAGTTTTGAGGCTGAACTAGTCATGGCAAGCTTTTTGACACTACCGTGGTATGCACATCTGATAATCATGGTTCGTCTGTCCTCGCCGATGGCGGGAGATGGTGTGGCTGATGATGAATGTAGGAACATTGAAGTCCACGTTTCCCCATGTCCCCTCGGAACAGGTCCTACGACTGCATTGCTTCAAGCCGTCGTGATGCGAACAAACTTCCAGCCCTGTTCCTGCTCGTTGACGGCGTCTCCCGCCTCGTGACCCTGGGACCCTGTGGGTTCATACCCGTTGCATTGACAGACCGCAGTCCAAGACTTTAAACTCAATCTCCCCTGGTACTCCGTACGACAGCATCCTTGAAGATGAAATGGGTCAAAGAGCCGCTGTTACCCCATCAGCCCTACCGTCTAGCACCACAAGAGTCAACGGAGGCCTGCAACTGCCGGCCGCTTGAATAATGCAGTCGGGTATCGGCGCCCCTTAACGCTTCCAAGAGACAACATTGAAAAACCTTGGGAACGGCACTTTGTCTATCGACTTGCAAATCTCATGGGGATATTGCATCTGAAGCCACAATGTTGAGTTTCCTGAGGGCCATCTCGCAAATGGCTGCCACGCACGGCCATGACGCCGCTGCTCCCCAGCAGAAGCTCAAGCTCATCAAGAGCCCGCTGGTCAAGAGCGACGACAAACTCGCCGACGAGCCAAATTTGAGCACCTTTGGTGACCGGTACAGAGACGATGCTCCAGAGTTTCAAAGGGTTCGTGCTGCGTCTTTCTCACAGCTCCCGGCATCACGGGGCCTACAAGAACAGAAACATGCTGACCTCGTCGATGGATGTAGCATGAGCAAGCAAACATGCTCGAGATCTTTTTCGACCTCTTCTTTGCCGCCAGCTACACCGTCTTTTCCAAGAACCAGTCTGTCACCAGCAGCACCAGAATTGCCGGCTACATTGGCTATTTCACGTCCGTTCCCCCGGCCAACGACGACCTCTTTTGTCTTTGCTGACCTTTGATAGGGTGCTGTGGTTTACTTGGCTCGCCGTGGCGCTTTACGACGTTCGCTTTGTGACGGACAGCATTTTTGGTATGCGCACGACCAGGCCAGCTAGCCAGCGTCCTTGAAGAGGGATCGTATACTGACTCGCTCATAGAACGAGTCGCACGAGCCGTCCATCTCGGCGTCATGGTCGGCTTCGCAGTCGTCGCGCCCAACTTTAGACCCGAGGAAAATAACCACGAGGGCACCTTGCAAGCCATGTGTATGCCTTTTCCCCGCGTCAAAGGAAAGGAAAAAAAAATGACTAATCCATCTTCCCACAGCACTCATATTGATGATCTCCCGCCTCTGCCTGGCTGCAGAGTACAGCAGCATATTATGGCACGTCCGCAAGTTCAAAAAGGTCCGATCGGCATTCTACGCCCACATCGCCGTGCACTCGGTCGCGGCCCTCATCTATCTCGGCATCTCGTTCCATCTCCAACACCACCACAGCCACGTCTTCATCACATGGTACATTATCTCCGCCGCCGAGGCCCTGTTCTCCTTTGGCCTCGGGCTGTACCACGACGTCCTGAGCTTCACAAAGACCCATCTCATGGGCCGTATGAGTCTCCTGACCATCATCATTCTCGGCGACGGCATCGTAGTCTTGGCCGAAAAGGTCGTGACGATAGTCAAGTCGCCCGAGGCGTGGAGTACGGTCTTCTCCCTGTCGTGAGCTCTGCAACATGCTAACAGGCAAGTCTAGACCCCCTCATCATCGGCATCGTCACCGCCGGCGCCTCGACAACCTACTTCGTCTTCCTCGTCTACTTCGACTGGATGAAGTCGCAGCACCTCCCCGGGTGGCGGCAGCAGACCTGGGCCGTCCTCCACTTCCCCTTCCACCTGGCCATGGTGCTCTTCATGCAGGGCTTCACCCAGTTCATCCTGTGGTCCAAGATCGTCGACGTCCTAAATAACTTCCGCGCCGACTGGATCACCGCCGACGTGGACGCCCTCTCCCGCGCCACCAGCGCCGACGTCCAGGCCAACATCTCGGCCGAGGTGAGCAGGTTCTTCGCCGAGTACAACCCCAAGTGGCAGGACCTCATCGAGACCATCGACACCACCCTCGAAAACATCACCGACATCCCGGACGACTACTGGCCCCAGCTGGCCAAGTTCTCTGTCACCAAGGCCGAGGCCGACCTGCCCCCGGCCAACACGACCGACTTTGTCTTCAACGTCCTCACAACCCTCGCCGTCACCATGGAGAACAGCCTGTTTGCCACGTTTGACGTCGATCTCACGCAGGAGTTTGTCGACCAGGACAAGAATAAGAATGTCACCGTTGACACCATGGGAGGTGACTTCGCAACGACCATCAACAACGACACCTGGGACCGGTTTCAGCTCGTGGTAAGTGCGGCTCTGTCTTCTCTACATTCATTCGCAGACGGCCGTTGCGCGTACCGTAAAATACTAACGAGGAGCAGTTTACCTACGGGTACGTCGCGTCCGGGGCGTGCCTCGCCTTCATGACCCTCCTCACGATCGTTTCGCGCCTCACGCCCTGGAAACCATGGCCCATCGTACGCGCCATCGTCTACTTCCTGCTGGCGGTGGGCCTGGCGCTCGTCACCGCCGTCCAGGTGGACGATGTCACGCTGGACAAGTACCTCTTTAGCCCGTGGCTGCTGCCGACGATTTGCCTCGTGTGGTTCGTGGTGCTGCTCCTGACGCATACGCATTCCGTGCCGCCGCTGTTCTTCCCGCGGAGCGCTACCTTTGCCGTGCGGCGGAAAAAAGGGATGGATGAGGAAGAGTGTTGAGAGGACAGGACTTGACCTTCATCAGTGGGGTTTGGTGTAAATATCTTGCAAGCGGGGTTTGGTGCCGGAATACCATCGGGCTAGGAATATATGGGACAAGTAAAATATTTTCTGTGGGAGACATCATTTACATAGCGTCGGAGTTGAAAAGGCCGATTGGGCAGCCACAATACCTTTAACTTTTTTTTGTTGATACTTTTGTTTAATTTCAATACTCAAGTTGCTATTTAGTCATCCGTGTTCATGTATCTGTGCTTCTTGCTCTTGCCATTCTTTGCCCCGCCCTTGAAGTGCTTCTTGCTGCTCAATAGTTGCACGTCCTTCGGGTCTATCCCGTTCTCCAACGCAACGACGGTGCGGGCCTTTCTTCCAGTAAGCATTCTGCCAGAAGCCTGGCCCTGCTCGGTGTATTTGTGGTTGAAAGGCATGCTGATGTGGCCCTGGGACTTGTCAGGACCGAAGAAGCGGGCGTCAAGCTTCTCCGTCTTTGGGCCCGCGGGGATGGATATCATGTCAGAGTCAACTGTGACGCTGTCGTCGTCCTTCAGCGACATGGCCTCGGTCGCAGCAGCGAGCGCGGCGCGCCGCTTCTCAGGGAGGTTGAACTCGCTGTACAGCTCTCGATTGAAGGCCTTGGCGTCGTCGATTCCTGGCGGCGGGTGCACAAAGAGCAGCTTGCCGTTGACGTAGTCCTTCAGGACGTAGCGAGATGCTCTAGCCTCGTCGGGCTGACCCAGGCCTTGAGTTTGGAAGCCTCTGGCCCTTGCATACGCGCGCAGCAGTTCTTCTGCAGTCGGGATACCACTGCCACCCTCCTCGAGGGGGCGCGTCTTGATCTGAATGCCATAGATGGCCTCGAGGAATCTCTGTGGGATTCGCTGAGTGACCAACCCTACGGGGCCGGTGTACTCTCTCATTTGGTCGATGGGCAACACGCCATTGCAGACAAGATCAGCTTTGGTAAAGGCAAAGTTGGGGAACACGAGACCGGGGCAATCGCAGAGAATGACATTCTCGCTCAAGTGGATTGTCTGGAAATGCTTGGTCTTTCCGGGTGTTGATGAGACTGAAACCTTCTTGGCGCCTATTAAAGCGTTGATGGTGGATGATTTTCCGACGTTGGGGTATCCAACCAATCCTACTTGTAATTTGTGATCCGATGCTAGTCATGATTAGTTTGTTTCTTCAATGCCCATGAAGCACTTGGCAACCCACCTGCATCTTTGGGAGAATGTTGGAGAAATATGTCCTCCAACTCTTCAACGGTGAGAATCTGGGTGTCCTCATCTTCATCAACTGCAGTTGGAGCACCGCCATCATCCTCGCTTTCCTCTTCCGACGAGTCCTCGCCTGTTGCGGGCTGTTTGCCGGCACTGTGGGAGGATGGCTTTTCCACCTCGTCCTCTGATCCGCCATCTTCGTCCCTTGCTTCATTCAGCTCCTTCGCCAGCTGCGCTGAAAAGAACTTGTAGGCGATGCCGGCTTTCTTCAGGTGTTTAGCCCACGCTCTTCTTTGAGCCAGAGTCATCATATCTGCCTTGTTGATTAAAAGCAGATTCTCCTTCTTTGGATCAACATCCTTGACATAGATCTCGAGATCTTCAGAGCGGAAGAGCAACGGATTTCTAGCATCCACAATCTGCACAATGAGGTCGGATCGCTCAATAACTCGCCACAATTGGCGCCAGACTTCCAAATTTCGCTCAAAGGGCGTCATGAGCAAGTCGTTGTTCTCTTCCAGCTCTGCAAGCCCCCTCCTCCAGCTTAAAAAGGCGTCTCTTTCTCTGGCATCTAGTTCCTGCGGTGTGGTGGTGGAATCCCAGTGTGGTCTTCTGGGGACGGTCAGACGACCTCTGTGCATCTTGTGCTTGCCAAGTACAGTGCGCTCTTCGTTGGCAGAGAGTAGATACGGGTTCTTCTGGTCGGTATGAATAATTTTCACATTGTTCATCTTCTCGGCAGTAAAATCAGTTCCCGCCAGCTCCGCCGTTGCCAAAAATTCATCCAGAGCGCCCTGCTCCGTGACGGAGCGCATCTTGACCCAGGAGGCATCTTGCTTCTCGTTGACAAGATACTGTTCACCGGTGGCGTGATTAGTTCTAGTGATGGCAGACTGCTTCTTTCTGTCGCTTCCCTTGCCTTTGCCGAAACGATCATTCATCAACGTATTGCCAAGCCCCACGCTCTTCTTCGATTTTGCCAGAACCATGTTGACGGTCGCAGCTCTGCCGAGGTGGAATCAAAATGCGATGTGTTTCTTTTGGTGGTATCGTCTTCCCGCTTGAGAAACAAGTCAAACTTGAGGGGAAGGATCTGCTCACCAAAGATATTTGGTGTGAAGGATGCAGATCAGCTTTGGGTTCCAGACTTTCTTTCTTCACTGCCCGCAATGCTGGCTGATTAATGCGTCACGAATGGAGGGGCAAATTTTCCGCGATAGGGCCGGCCTTCAATCTGGCACTGTGCAGCCACCCGTGAAAATGTCGCTCACATACAGTGTTATCGTATCGCACACGGTACAAAACAACAGTCCAAAAAATTTGTGACTGCGGCCCCAAAATCTATGGAACCCCATTCCACCACCTTTATGGCCGTCAGAGTTTGATCCCATCAAAAAAACAAAAAAAAAATTAGCATATCGCTAGGATGCCTCGAGGAAAGTGGATGTGCGTTAAACTCCCTTACACTACAGTAATATACGAAGAACGATTCTAACTTTTCATCCGTGAATATAGCGACAAGAAGACGGCCCAGCATTTTACGCTGGTCCATC
Source organism: Metarhizium humberi (assembly GCA_020102295.1). Lineage (NCBI taxonomy): Eukaryota > Fungi > Ascomycota > Sordariomycetes > Hypocreales > Clavicipitaceae > Metarhizium > Metarhizium humberi. The sequence goes on from JACEFI010000036.1 coordinate 18,152, forward strand.
GACCGCAAAATGACCCTCTCATCCACGACGAGACGGCCCCGGCCATGGTGTTGAACCCGACCCAGCCAAAGCCTGGTTCCTCAAAAGTGAAACATCTCGACGATTTGGCGTCAGAATTTGGCTCTGATGCGGCCGCAATTCGAGCCAACGAAGGCGAGGCTGCTAACTACGGAGTCTACTTCGACGATACCGAATACGATTATATGCAGCATTTGCGCGATCTCAACTCGGCGTCCAGTGGGGAAGTTGTTTTCATCGAGGCGAATACCAAGAGTAAGGGGAAACAAAAGGAATCATTAGAAGATGCGCTGAAGAAAATGGATCTGGAGCAAAAGTCGGGCGACTTATTTGAGGATGAAATGCTGCCGTCAAAGAACCTCACCCGGGTCACCTACCAGGCCCAACAAGATGTCCCTGATTCGATTCGCGGATTTCAGCCGGACATGGACCCTAGATTAAGGGAGGTTCTCGAGGCCTTAGATGACGAGGCCTACGTAGACGACGAGGACGACGATATTTTCAAAAACCTCACAAAAGACGGACAGGAGATCAACGACGGTGAATTTGATGACGCCGACTTTTTCGACGAGGATGAAGATGGCTGGGAGTCGGATGATACCGCCAAGCCCACAAAGGAGTACAAGGAAGTAATACCAGAGCTCGTCGCAGTGCCAGAGCACCCCTACGTCGAATCGTCACAAGACTGGATGGAGGACTTCAAGCAATTCAAAAAGGATCAAAAGTCTGGCAAGCCTCGCGTTGCGCCGTCCCACTCCGAACTCCAGTCCACTTGGACGACCACCACCAATGGCGGTCGAAAGAAGAAGAGAAAGGGTGCCTTGACCGACGCGTCCAGCTACTCCATGACATCGTCATCGCTTGTGCGTACAGAACAAATGTCTCTTCTGGACGCCAGGTTCGACAAGATTGAGGAATCGTATCTGGAAGACCCAGAGGACGACATGGCTTCTATTTCCCAGGCATCAACATCTAGCGTCGTCGGACCTACGAGAAGAGACTTTGACGGAATTCTGGACGACTTCCTCGGGAGTTACACGAAACCTGGGAAGAGAACGTCTAAAAAGTCCAAGGCACAGACTGGCCTGGAACAGTTGGAAGAGATACGAAGGGAGTTGGGTCCGCCTCGCATTCGCGGTCGAAATGCGAGAACATAGACCGCGAGAGTTTGACAAATAGGCTACCATGGACCGTCGTAAGTGCGTGGCGCGGGGTAAGCTGGTTACCCTGGAGTGACATGTAGATTTCAACCACGACATCAATTATGCGCGATCCCGGATAGCTGCCGCGGCGAAACAGTGTGTATTTGAACCGTCTCGTCTCGTCGCACCGATCAAGCTTTTTGATATTAAAAACTTAAGAGCATAGGTTTTATGATGATATAATGACAAGTTATTTTTTTTTTTATTATCGTTGTTGTAGACTCGAGCCCGAAGCTCGGATATATAGTAATAACCTCGGAGCTTTTTAGGGCCCGCCTGGAATGCGCTTCATGTAAGAAATGGAACAAGGGTAAATAACCCGAGGAAAGGAGTAAGATAGTTCTCTTCCCTCTTCTTCTTTCACTCTACTATTATCTTCAGTGACGCCTACTTACAGGTGCAGGTAGGGCCAGTCCATAGCCGGAAATAAATAGTGCAAAATCGCAACTATTATTGGCACCAGACTTTATTCCCGGGCGGAACACGGCCAATTAGTCTCACCCTCGTATTCTGCCGTGGTTGCAGATAAATGGCGGCTGAGGCCCATGAAACAACCAATCAGCGGGCTTCCAGTCTCCAAATCATTCGAACCAGGGGTGACTCGGCAACAGGGACGTGAGATGGCGACTTCATGTCTCGCCTGGCAGCCTATTATTTATCTGCTTTACGCGCTTGCTACATGACGCGGGGCAGACCCTTGCTACCACATATAGTATGTGACACTTGCCGATGTGTTGTGAGCGGATTGCTCAGCTCCAAATTGACCGGGTTTAAATTCCGGTGACAGAAGTCAGCGCTTGTGCGTCAACATGCTGCGTGTGGCATACCAACCGTTCCCTGGCGCCTACTTGACTTTACCTGCACCAATTGCCCCCTGTGTTTACGTGAAGAGCCTGGTTATTTCAAACATGCACAAGGAAGTGAATACGCCGATCGGGCTTCCTCCAATCGCACTCAATAGCTGAAAAGGAAAAAACCTGGACTTCATACTCTGCATTCGAGCACGTGGGGTCAGCCGCAGCGCTCATAAATAGCTGCTGTCTGGGGGGTGATGGTATGCCTCTCCATCTCCGTCTCAGAGAAATTATCGCCAGCCGGTACGGAGTATGGAGACGTCAAAAATTGACGGTCCACAAAGTGCCTGGTACCTAAGGAGGTATGTACACGCCAGAGTCAGGCATTGGACTATCTTCTTCAGCAGTGAACATGTTTGCAGGCGGCAACCACACTTTCCGAAATGCCAGCTTGAGCAGTAACACCACGGTGGGATGGGTTGGTCCCAGCGAGGATCGGGGTACTCTTGATATCCTGTACTCTAGCGGCGCCACCATTCTCTTATGTGTCTGGATCTCTACGTATCCAAATATTCCGGCCCCGAGAGATGGCCTCCATCACAAGCTGCTTGATAAGTTCAACTTGGCCATGATCGGTTTCCTAGGCCCCGACTTGCTCTTTGCGCTGGCATTGGGTCAGTGGAGTAGCGCTAGAAGAAGTGTCGAGGTTCGTATGAGTCCGAGTCTACTTTTGAGTCCTGTCGAGCAAACTACGACCAGTCTCTGACTTTCCTCTTTCTCTTCCTTAGGAATTCAGAAGAGTTGTTCCGAACGACAAGCACAGGAGCTGGTCCATTACGCACGGTTTTTATGCTGATATGGGAGGATTTCGAATCGTCTCCAACCGCGAGGAGGAGGGCATTCCTACCGAGGAGGGCATCCCCGTGAATGCGAAACAGCTTCTATACCTGATCGAGCATAAATACATTGATATGCCGTCATTAAAAGACAAGGACATCAAGGCGATGAGTGCCAGCGACGTATTTTCTAAGTAAAAAATTCGCCGAGTTCCCCATGCCTGCACGCCGAGACTTACTGACCAAGGTTAACATAGTAAAGAGTGCTTGTCTTGTGGCAAGTCTTCTGGTTTACCTTGACAGAAGTGATGCGGTTCGGTTCCCGCGCACCAATTACAACCCTCGAACTGACGGCCTTTATTTTTGCCGTCATGATGTTGGCAACATCCTTTGCCTGGTTTCAAAAACCACAAATCTCAAGGTCCACTTGCGTTAAGCTCCGGGATGGATTATCTTTCCAGGACATTCGAAACACTGCAAGGGCCTCGGTAAGCTACCCTTGACGCTTCTTTGCCTTGTCATTTTCTTCACATGATTGACCAAATGACTTAGACCCATCCTACTATGCAGGATAGATGGTACGAAACTCCTTTGGATTTCATTTGGAAAAGAGGCTCGTTTCAACTTGACAAGCAGTGGCAATACTTCAGCCATCTTAGTCATTTGAGTCATGTTCCCCTCTTCACGCGTTTACCAAGCGGAGAGAATAAAGCGTGGGAGCGAATGCCGTCGGATATTTGGCATCGCCCGCGAGGATTCTTGGTTCCCCTAGGCCTTGTCGTACAAATTCCGTTTTGTTTGTCGTTTCTCGGCGCATGGAACTTCCATTTCGCAACTAGGGCAGAACAGATTCTGTGGCGTACTTCTGCCGTCTATCACGCTGCCTACTCCCTTGTGATTACAATTTATTACATTTTAGGGCTGGGGGAGCAAAAGCACCCCGACAATATCGCGGCACTGCCAGCACAGACCAATCAAAATCACCATCAGTCGCAACCGGCGCAAAGTCGGTTGTGTGCTATGGTAAAGAGAAAAGCGAACATTTCTATCCCTGCGTCAGCGACCAAGGCGGTTTCATCGCAACGCTTGGATACCGAACAAGGCTGGAATTCTCAAAAGCTTCGCCTCAAACAGAAGCCGCTACCAGTGCTGCCGTATTGGAGAAATTTATCTCCTGGGGGGGATCCGGACCAAGAAATATCTCTACGTTGGACAACATTGCTGTTCATTCTTACTGTTATCTACATATTCTCTCATTTATACATCTATCTGGAAGACATCATCTCCTTGAGATCTCAGCCGGCAGAAGTCTTCCTTGCAAATAGTCAGTTTTTCCCCCTGATAAGCTGATGTCGGGTGCGCCCCAGAATGCATAGCATGGGCGTCGGAAACAGCATTGGTTTAGCGAGTTGGCATGAGCGAGCCATCTGTCTTATTATTTTATCGTTTTCGTCCTTTGTCAACGATTGCTTTATCCAAGTCGCACCTGACCTTGTCGTGCCCTTGTATCGTCACAGTATAAACACCGCACGTGGTTCAATTCGCCATCAGAATGACCAATGTCTTTTTACTTCTGCAGAGCCAATATTTCAGTGACATCCAGCAACAAATAGCCGCCGCTGCACCTCGAATTGCGGACCACTCACTGTGTAACGGGATGGGCCGAGATTGTAAAGGTGGTGGGATGAGAAACGGCCAGCCAACCAGAGGTCTTAGCTATGCGCTACATGTAAGCGCCAGCAGGCTACCGTTGAGTCGATTGGCCACCAGTCCTGCTGTAATGTTTGCGCCACTGCACTGCCACCTCTATATTCATCCGTGCCTTCTTTGTCCAGGACTACAGGTCCCACAATCACTGCAACCCCGCCGAGCTGGGCCACCCCTTTCCGCCCAATTTCACGTGCTGTGGTACATGCCACACCCGTCAGCATCCTCTGGGACGCGGCATGCTTTGCCATTCAAAACCCCGAAGCCTGCTGTCATGCTTTTCTACCTTGTTTAACTCCCATTGCATTCCTCTTTTCCTCTTCGTCCATCTTTGTCAAGCTTGCTAGCTCAGGTAAGCCACCGCTCACGCTCACATTTTGCCCTCTCCAGCGTCTAACTTTCAAAGTCTGCATTTTTTTACTTTTCAACATGTCTTCAAAGACATCAGCAGTCGAGTCAAAACCGGTGATAAATGATAATCCCGCCCTTCAGAGTCTTTACAAGTCGTTCGAGTCACGAATCGGTTATTGGCTTCTCTTGGGGAACACCCGCCACTTTGGATACTGGGAGAAGGACACGTACTGGGTATTTCCGCTGGGCGGGCCTTTACGACGGATGGAGGAGAAGATGTACAGGCTTCTTGACGTTGCGCCCGGCTCGCAAGTATTGGATGCCGGCTGCGGAGTTGGACATGTCGCTCTCTACATGGCAAGTCATGGCTTGCGTGTGACTGCCATCGATGTTCTGGATCATCACCTTGCTAAAGCGAAGCGTAATGTTGCTCGATCCGGCGACCTTGGTTCTCTCGTATCGGTCAAGAAGATGGATTACCACCACCTCGAAACATTACAGTCGGAGAGTTATGACGGAGTATACACGATGGAAACTCTGGTCCATGCGACGGATCCGCTCGAGGTTCTAAAGGGCTTCTATCGTATCCTCCGACCTGGTGGCCACATCGCCATGCATGAATACGACCATGACTATGAGTCTGACGAAGTCATTGGGAAGACGCTGGCCAAGCTCATGAAGGAGGTCAGCGAGTATGGTGCCATGCCTACGTGGCAGCGCGCCAAGCGCGGGTACTATAAACAGCTACTTGAAGAAGCTGGTTTTATAGATGTCGAAGAGCACGACTACTCCGAAAACGTCCGTCCAATGCTTCGACTGTTTTGGCTTTTATCAGCGATTCCTTACTACATCATCGTCTTCTTTCATCTTGAAAAGTACTTTGTTAATGCAATTGGTGGTGCGCGTGGATATTATGCGCAAAAGTACTGGAGATATGTTGCTATTAGTGCTAAGAAACCTGCAACTGGAGGCGACAGCTCGACAAAGAGCTAATCAGAAGAAGAAATAGCCTGCAAATCTGACAAATTGGTACGGCGGACATTTGCAAAAAGTGCCTTTGTTTAGGCCCGGAGTGTATTGCCAAGGCCTTCGAGGATGCCATCACGATGCCCAATCGCTCGCTCCTCGACCTGGTTGAGATCGGTACAGACTATTATAATGGCTGCATCTGACAACATATTCTATCAAGCATTTATTATTGCTGGCTGTTTACATCCTCACTTAGTTCTGGTGCATTTGGCAAGCTTTGTTGTGACTTTCTAGCGTTTCTACAAGTCCTGCTAAACATCTTTCATTTCAATTCCTGTGCTCTGACCTAATTGTGTCTAGGTAACTGCGCCGCCTACTCACGCAGTCCTCGAGTCCTAACTATCGAAACACCGCCCAGCGACATACGCGACGCATGAGTTGCTTAAATAACAGTACCCTTGTTCTGCTTCTTATCCACCCGGTAGTTCTTCCAAATCGCAATAGCAGGAATGCCCAGGGTCAGAATGGCGGTGGCAGAAATGGAGCCATACCGCTGGCTTTGCCCCCAGGCGTAGTTGATGGCGTCTCGAGTAGGCGAGCCCACGGGGTACGTAACCTGGGCGAGATAGCCGCCGAGGTAGACCTTGTCCACCTGGTCGGCCATGTCTTGGGGAATCCTGGAGCGAAGGGCTTCCGGGAAGGTGCTCGAGTAAATGGCGACGGAGACGGCGTCGCCAATGGCGCCACCAATGCTGGCGAACAGATTGAGCACGGCGAGCATCATGGGGACGCCGTCGCGGTCGCTGGCGGCCATGACGGCCATGCTGTTGCCAATGACAATGGTGCCGCCGCCAAACGCGATGAAGATCTGGCACATGATGATGTAGCCAATGTCCGCGTCCTGGCCGCGGAAGTGAATCATCAGACCGGCGCCGAGAATCATGAGCGGCAGGCCGAAGCCGAGGACGGTCCACTTGAAGTGCTTGGTGTACTTGACCCAGAGGCCAAAGACGACGCCCCAGAAGCAGGAGCCGACATTGTAAATCTGCGTCATGTAGCCCGTGTCGCTGTAGCCGAGGTTGTACACGACGAGGACGAAGCTGTAAAAGTTGAGGTCCCATGAGTAGAAGCTGAAGTAGGACAGGGCGGACATGCAGCAGGCGCCCAGGACGGTCCTCTGCCTGAAGAGCTCCCACCGGATAAAGTGCGTGTGGGCAAACCACTTCTCCCAGGCGGCAAAGACGGGGAACAGCACGACGCCGGCGACGACCATGGCGATGAAGGTGGCGCTGTCGTAGGTGGCGCGGCCGTAGCTGACGAGGCTAAAGGGCAGCAGGAAGAGCACAAAGGCGGCCATGAGGATGACGGCGCCGACGACGTCGAACTCGTGGAGATAGTGGACGACGGACTGGAGCGCGGTCCGGCCGCTCGGCTGGTGCCTGTAGATGCCCAGGCGCTCGGCCTTCTTCTGGTAGAACTTGAAGACGACGGCCAGGGGCACGAAGACAAAGGGCTGGATGATGGCGAAGCACCCAATGGCCCAGCGCCAGGTGCTGTGCCTCAGGAACGCCTGGGCGGCCAGCGGGCCCGTGAAGGCGGTGCAGATGAAGGGCGTCGACACAAAGGAAAAGGCAAAGGCGCGGTTCTGCAGGCCCGACGTGTCGGCGACGAAGATGTCCAGGATGAGGTAGATGGCGTCGTAGCCGATCCAGTAGAAGACGTAGCCGGCGGCGTAACTGTCGGGCCCGCCGCTGGACGCCAGGATGACCATGCCAAGCAGGTAGACGCCGAAAAAGACCAGGTAGCCCTCGGCGCGGCCCCAGATGTTGAGCGTCTTGGCAATGGGCAGCTTCAAGACTCCACCGATGATGTTGGACAGGATCGAGGCCGTGGCGATGGCCGGCGCCGACGCAAAGTCGGCATACGCCGTCGCCGTGACGTTGAAGAGAATGGCCTGCTGGAAAGCCAGCATGAAGAAGCAGAGCCAGATCCTGCGCACGAGGGGACCGCGTGAGTCGGGTGATGATGGACCAAAAACGTCCAAGGGGGCTGCTTACCACGCATAGGTGCAGTAGACCGTCTTCTTGGTCCAGACGAGGGCGGCGGCCTCGGCCTTTTGGACACCAAGCTCGGCGCTGGCCGTGACCTCCTGCGGATGCTGCTGGACTTCCCTCTCGTTCTTCTCCTCGAGGCTGGCGTTGTCGGCGTCGCTGGGAAGCGCCTCCTGGTCGTGGCCGGGCTTCGACTTCAACTCCTCGGCAGCGTCCGCCGGTGGAAACAGCCCTGCCTGGCCGGGCGTCCGGGGGTCGGCGTTCTTGGTCGTGTGCATCTTGGCAGCAGCGGAAACCTGTCTCGCAGACAGCTTTTGCTTCAATGGTTCTCGCTGCCGCGCCCAGGACGGCGTGGTTGCGAGGGCCCCGGGCGAGTAAATACTCGCAGAGGCCGGGCTCAATGCCAGCCCACCGCGCATGCAACCTCATCCGGAGGACTGCAGAGAATTTCTCTCCATCTCCACAGCCATTAGTGACTCGTTAGTCGGCCCTTCGTGGTCACGCGATTGGCCCGTCGAGGCACCGGCGTCGAAAGAGGATCTGATAAGATGGTGACGCAAGGATGCATCATGCCGCGCCGTAATCTGATTGCGGCAGCTGTACTCCGTACATGGATCAGCCCTGGACTCCAATAATCCGGAGTGGCGTTCTGGAACCCATCCAGCACGTTTTTTTGCCGATTTTGCCGATAGCATTGTTCTTGGCTCGCCTTTACTCGGGAATAGCGCAGACTCGCCTCCGAAAGAAGCTTACTGGGTCCGGCATGAGGCTGCGACTGAGCTAAACGGCAACAATGCCAATAGCGCTGTCAATAATCGAACCTTGAATTTTGCATCTTGTTTCTTCGCTAGCCATCTTGGCTGTCAGCAGCTGGCCCGGCATTTGGCCGTTGCCGGGGGTTGCCGGCCACGCAATGATCCCACTTCAGCTCCGAGCTGCTGGTCCTTCCAAGATTAGTCGCATATCCATTCAAGTACTCTGTACGCAGCGCAAACGGAAACGAGTGACTGCCGTCCAGTCAAGGGTGATGAAAATGGTTTAGTCCGCCTTTTTATGTTCCGTGACTTGTGCCTAGACTCCACCTTGGTGATACACGAGCGAAAAAGAAGGTGGTTGGTGATGCTGAGCTTCGTCACGTGATGAGGAGCTAGCAGCTTCACGGCTCTATTTTCCAGGTACCAAGTAGTTAGCTCGTTCCCTAGGTGCCTAGGTACTTAGGCAAAGCGTCTGGTCTGGTATTTAATCCGTGGCTGACGTAGAGTGAAAACGGCACGTTGCCAGGTAACCGGAGCTGGTTAAAGATTCCCCAGGTGCCGCTTTACCCCAGCCCTTTAATATGACATATGAGGCCGTCCCAGGCATCTAATTAGTCAAAGATGAAATTCTGTTTAATAGCTAGCCAATAAAAAAAGCTACTTGCGTCATTTCGTTTTACGACAAAGATACATACGTACATCATGATAAGTCTCCGTTTGTACGAGGCCTCCACTTTTGGTAGTTCAACTTGACGGCACATGGTATTGACATTAAAAGCAGGCCGCAGGCCACAACTCACCACAAGTGGCCTCCGGCAGGGGGTACATTACAGCACTAATAAGACTTCAATGTTTGCCCTCCCCAATCCGCTTTGCCTACCCTCACGTCAACATTTCGTTGGCATAAGGGTCTTGTTCACTCTACTGGAACGCTAGTTCGTTTGAAATCACTTAATAAGATTATAATTCATTGGCCATATTACTACATACTTTACTGTTGTGTACAAAGTATCAATTTGGTTACGTGGTGAAAAAAAAAGATTGCAGGGGTTTCGTTCAACAAGCAGTTGCCTTTTATTGTCTACCTAAACCTATAAAAGCAATATCAAAGGCAAGCCCAAACACTTCAATAGCGACGATCTAACAGTTGGACCTCGGATTCTCGACTTCTGCCACTTTCAACTATCAATTCAATATCCCACACTCACTAATCAGGCCAGCTTTATATTCAAGTGCTAAATATGTCATAAATTTGTCCAGGTTCATGCTACATGGAACTGCGACCATGTCAAGGCAGACTGTTGATTGGCCAAATCTTTCAGCCTCACTACTCAAACCTCAACAGCGCATGCTCAAACTCGGACCTCGCCAGCTTCCCCCCCTTATCCGTCCTCGTCACAATATAACTAGTCTGATAAAGACAAGCCCCAGTACCGCGTTTAGTGGAACCATCAGGAACAGACTGACTCTGCGGCTCAGTCCCAGGCCCCTGATAGATGACAGTAACCTGGTCAACGTTCCTAGTTCCGACGCGTCTCTTGGCCACAACGGCAGCAAGATTCCCCTTTGGAGTGGTGGCAGTGACCTCATCAATGCCATATTTCTTACCAAGCTCGTCAACAGCAAGAGACTGAATTACATTTTGGTCAGAAGTGTAGAAGAGATCCGAGCCAATGTCCAGGTTCTCACTTCTCGGGCCGGTAGCAGCCAGAGGAGTATGCGGCGAGGCTGTCGGGTCCACGTCGTTGATTTTACGAGTCGCTATTCATTCTCTACATCAGCGTTCGAAACGACCGTCTCTTCCAGGGTAGTCAGTTACGTACAGGTATCCTGCAGCCACGCCAGATCCAAGTTGTTCTGCTGGAAGAAAACCACGGGCGGGTTGTCGGTTTTGGTATTGGAGATGTTGGTCCCTAGTTCGGCGCTGACAGCGGCGAGGCCAGTGCCCGTGAGGACATCGTCGCCCAGGTCGCGAGTGTCCTGTGTCCACCAGGTTCCGTTCCATGTGACCTGGCGGATAGCGCCGTTTATGTTCGGAACCTGGTAGAAGACGCAGATCTGGTCATTGGCCTCGAAGGGCTTCGCGGCAGCAATCTTGGAGTACTGGGCTGGGATGATTCCCAGGGTCCTTAGGGTGCCGATAGACCACCCGCTGTCTTTGTCCTTGTAGACGGCTTCGCTGAGGTAGTTGTTGCCTTCGATGTAGAAGAGGTGCTAGGATGCGAGGGCAAGATGAGTACAATGCAAAAGAGGGGGTTTGAATAGGGGGCCCCGGGTAGGGGATTTATCAACGCACTCTCTGTCGGTTCTTGCCAATGAGAACTGCTAGCGGCGTGTAGAGCTTTGGAGCCGGTGCGTTTGGGATCTGGATCGGGGATACGTTCCAGTTCCCGTTGGAAGATGAAGTTGCCTCGCCCAACGAGCCATTGGAAAGTTGGACGTAGATGGTGACTTTGTCGCGATCGGCAATGGCAGCTAAGCCGGTGTCATGGAGGATGGTATAAGACATGGTGTCTAGAGGTGTTGGATACGCGGGGAGTATATTTGGAGAAGTGCTTGGGAAAGAGACGAAGGTTGTCCTCAGACTCTGTTGGATATATCTACATTACTGCAGCACTAATCTGAAGAAGATAAATGCCGCACCCCGACTTTGTGATGACCTGCTGAGCCCGAGCCTCATTGCGGTTCACAAAGGTCCAACGCACGCAGCCTCACTTTCTCGGCCGAGGGTTGCAATGAGAGTCCTGGTCGTTGACAAATCGTCGGCGTAAAAAGATCTGCCACGTAACTTGACTAGTCCTTTACTTTCAAGGTGGCGTTGAACTGATGGTGTCGATATCGATTTGAAGAAACTTGGTTTCGGTGTTGTAACTGCAGGCTCCGCAGTTGATGAATTCGGCAGTGCGAATATTGGCCGTTTGTGCCGACGCGTCAGCTTTGACAGCCTCATTTGACTCAATGTATGTGAATCCAATATGTGTCACCAACTTGAAACCGGAAATCTTCATCCATCCATGTCTTCGGCAGTCATGTATGTAAACGGCCTTGCAGGGGGCTTTGCTTTCATGCGTCAGTTGCGCCCGGCAAGTAAGCAGAACGGCAGAGTGAAGCGGATTATATGACTAGATCGGAGTACTCCGTGCTCTGTCATTTATCTGCCGACATGAAGATGAATAAATCCGACTTTGGCTTTATGCAACACGAATAGGCAACTTATCTGTAAGTGAGAGTTTCTCGGCAATCTCGGGGGGAATTCCCGGCGTCAATACTAAACAGCTGTATACTTTATATAATTGACACGGCAAGCCTTAAATTTTAATTATAGCTACTCCTTAGCCTAGCGTTATATAAGTAGCTATAAGAAATTATACATGCACTTTTACAGCGAAAATTGTATATGTTAATACCTGACCCGATTAGGTTAAGCGCCTGCTGCATAACTGCGTGTCTAGTTACCCCCAGACATAAATTCACCCCGCACTGCCTAATCCGGATTGTTGCCTATAATTGAATGTGGTCGCGGGGAGAGGTGTGAGAGATGCCGGTGAGCATGATGACGACGACGGCAACCCTGAAAGCTGGTTAACTGCAGCAAAATCATGGCGTCCAATCCCACAAGGGCATCATCCAGCTATCTCTAAGTAGGTAGGTAGCATATGTCGGCCGCCCAAGGTGATGATCCCCGGCAAAGGCGAAGTAGCCAACAACTCGGCATTTCCAGGCTGACGTCAAACCAATAAAGCGCTGGAATCGTCACATCTCTCCGCCATTGCTGCAACCACGGTGGCAAGGCGTCAAGACTGCTTACTCCAAAGTCATTATTGCACAAGGCAGACGCGGAACGTCTTCCCCGGCTCAACTTTATTTTGGTCGTCATGGCACTAGTGACTAGACCCTTTGGCTTTCATGATGTGTCAAATATTCATCGCCGCCACCATCATGACCGCATGCATGATTTTGCATGTGGTGGTCAGCCGCGGCCATCTATTTGTAATACGAATTCTGTCGTGCGACGTGACAGCATTTGATACGGTAAAGCTTCCCGCGAGCAGTCCTTGCACGTTTTGGAGATGAAACAAGGACCGTCCAGCGATGAGAAGAGAAATGTGGGAGTTTACACTGCATCTTTCTCTGATGTTGATCTTATCTAATCTTGCCAATTGCCAAGAGAAATGCCTTATGCAGCATGTCCCAAATTGGTCACTGGTAGCATTGTACATGACTTTGCCCGCGGTTATACCCGAAGGATGATGTTGCGGGGTTATATATCCCGTCGAATACGAGCAGAGGGCATTGTTGAACCCAGACGACAATGTCTTACAAGGATTGTCCTGGCTATTGCTCTAGATTGGATAAAAAACAAGTCTCAACACAACTTATCATAGCCTCGTCACTCTGGTCTTACAACCTCCTCACACGCTCCGAAATCCACAGCTGTGATGGGTGGCAATGGGAAGGTCTGGAACGGGCTGAACTGACAGACATACGTTCCCGTCAAGGATAGTGCATCGGGCATCTGCCTGATGGCTATATGACGGCTCGGGATGGGATGCCGATGCTGCATCTGAATTGGCAGCCCTTCTAAATGTCAGCCTCACTATTGCCAAGCAACCCATGCCTGCCAGGATGAATGCTACCGTTGCAACCTCAGGGTGTGGTCTCAAAAGAATCCCTCTGAGTCGTCTTGGTAGAGTATTTAAACAGAACAAGAGAAGCAAAGAGCTCACGTCCTCCATCGTATATACAGGCACGTCTGGCAACACCATATTCGCGTCAAGTACACTTCTGAGCATCCCATTGTAAAACTAAAACCTACAATCATGTCTCTCAAACCTGCGGTATGTGCTTCCAGCCGAGTCTTAGCTAAACTCACTAACACTCTCCCAAGCCAGGTGATGATAAACATGCTTGTTCCGCTCTATCCGCCACCCGCACCGAAAGCGGTGAAACGTACATCTTCTACTTTGATTCCAACAACAAGATTTGCTACCTGAAGGGCTCAGGCACCGGCTCCTACGCAGAGTACTCGGTATCCATGAAAAATGGCGGAGTGTCCACTGCCGCTGTTGGCGACACTCGTACCCTGACCTCGACTCTCTTTGACCAAGAGCAGGCAAGTCTCCCCTAGGTTTGCGAATAGGTAACATGACTTGATTCCACTCACTGACGACGCTGTACTCGACAGGTTCACGTCTACTATGTGCAAAATGACTATATCAAAGCTGCCTGGTGGCACGTGCATGACGGTGAATGGAAGACTGGTCTCATCAACGCGAAAGGGTACAAGGTGACACGGGGCACTGGAATTTCTTCTCTTGGACAGCAGGAGCTCCATGGCAAGCCTGGCCAGCATCGCCTCGAGGTGTATTTCAATGACCAGGACAACGAGGACAAGTTTTCTGTGGCATTCTTTAAAGACAAGGAATGGCACAAAGCCGTTGTCGAGGTGTAATGATGCTGCGTCTTGAGCAAGACTTTGTTGCGTCGACGATGGTTCCAACGGATGGCACTGATAATTCAGTATTCAGCGCCAGATTAAGTTCAGTCATTTACTGGCAAATTCTGTCAATGTATTGTTATTCGCCACTGCTTCTTTTTACTTGTGCCCACTGCTTCCCTTAATGAAACACCATGGCAACGCGGAACCGGCCAAACGGACCGTGCCACTACCCCTAGTGACTCATGTGTCTAGCTGCTTCATGTGATCTTCTAGCTAGCCTGGTGAAAGACATGCCGCGGCCTGACAGACCTCTACGGAACTGCGGATTCCTCAATTGAGAAGCCCTTCTTGAATTGCTAGCAGGGGTGTTGAATCGACTAGAACCCATCAATGAATTCAGAGACTGCAGCATTTCTGCAGACCCCAAACATCTAGACTCAGCTAAGCCACCGGCCTCGTCCTTGGCCGGGTCCAAATTCCACGTTGCATTGGAGGTCAACGTCGAGACCCGGCTTCATGCGGCGTCATCTCCGTCGAGAACCTAAACAGTAGCACATCACCTGAAGCGCACCCCAGCACAACCTTGTGGCCGTCAACATGTGAGCAAGCGGGTGCATACTTGGCTGGGATGAAGATAACCTTCTCGTTCCTCCATGTAATATACCAGTTCTCGTCCTCGTCGCTGTAGCTGATCCCGTACGGATGTCGCCCCGGTGGCAATGGCCGTGGCTGCTGTGTCTCGGGCTCGACAGGTGAGGACCCTGGACATATGAGAGGAAGGGCGCCGTACGCGGTCATCACATAGTCGGTGGAGATGCCATCGAACCACAGTGTCCGCGAGAACCACCTTGCGATCTTGATTAGAGGTCCCTCGAATTGTTCCGTCTGCACGTCCCATGTTCGCAACTTGAAGCCGTCCGACAAGAGAATCCTGCGTGAGTCCGGGTAAAAAAGTACCAAGTGAAAAAGGCCCGGAAAGTAATGCGGATTTGAGTCCATTATGATCTTTTCTCTCCACGTCGAGGAGCCCGACTCGCGCTCCCAGACCTGCACCGTGACTCCGCCGGAGGCAAGGTACCGTCCATCGGGGGAGAAAGCGACGGCCGGGGCGTAGCCTTTGTGCTGTCGCAGGATCTGCGGGGGATCACCATTTCTGCTTTCCAAGTCCCAGACGCGTACGGTGGAGTCATCTGACGCCGATGCTATGAATTGCCCGTCTGGCCCAAACACTGCACACCGAACCGGGGCCTCGTGGCCGGAAAACGAGCGCCGTAACTTTCCACTGGGTACGTGATAGACCCGGACGGTTCGATCGTTGGAAGCAGACGCTAAACTCTGTCCATCGTGTGAGAAGGCGATCGAGTTCACCTCGTCGTCGTGTCCCATACGCTCGGCGTTGCGCAGTCGCTTGCCTGTCTCGCCGTCCCATAGGTGGATAGTGCCGTCCGTCATGGCAGACGCCACGCAGCGGCCGTCGAGGGAGACAGTTAGCGCACAGATGCAATGGGCATAAGACAGGAAACTATCTGCTTCTTTCTCTACTTCATGGACGTTTGTCTGTTCCGCGGGCTCGTCGTACCACAGCCGTGTCGTGAAATCCTGAGAGCACGAAGCCAGATACGGACCCTGTGGCGAGAATGCGACCGAAGTTACGAAATCCGTGTGTCCACGAAGCACCTGAGTGAGCTGCTCCATCTTGTAATTCCATACGTCAATGACGCAATTTCTACTGGCTACTGCCAGTTGAGAACCGTCGCGCGAGAATGCAAGAGATAAAACATGGTCGCTCGACCGTGACAGCTTTTGTATCTCCTTGCCCGTCAAGGCATCCCAAACTCGGATAGTTGCGTCGTCTGAGCCAGAGGCGATGTGATGGCCGATGGGGGAGAAGGCAACGCAATTGATGGCCTCCTCGTGGCCGTTGAGGGTTCGGAGGAGCGCGTAAGTTTGCCCGTCCCAAATGTTAACTTTTTTATCTTCCCCGCCCGACACCAAGAATCTCCCGTCGGGCGAGAGCACGACGCTGCTGATAGAGCCCCCGTGTGCTTCGAACCTCTTCCAAAGCTCAGGCTTATTATCCACACTAAGATCCCAGACATACAAGCTTTGACCAGAGGCCGCCACGAGCTTTTTGCCATTCGGCGCGAAGCTAACGGCATCCACCCACCCCCAATGGCCTGAGAGGGTTCCGACGGGACGTCCAGTTGCGGCATTCCAGAGCCTCACGGTTGAGTCGGCCGCTCCCGATGCCACGAGACCAGTGCGAGAGAAGTCCAAGCAGAATATCCAGTTGGTGTGGCCGCGGAGAGTATGCTGCGCCGTCCCTGCCTGGACGTCCCAGATGCGCACAGTCATGTCATCCGAGCCGGAGGCCAATTGGGTCCCATCAGCGGAGAAAGCGATACATTGAACACAGTCGCCATGGCCACGGAGAGATTGAAACTCGTGGCTTGGATGATTTTCCATCAATGGCCGGGTGACTACCCACTGGGGCATTGATCCTTGCTTCACGACGCTTGAGCTGGGCCAGAACAGACGGGTATCCTGGACCAGGGATGCATCCGGTCTGTTGACTGATCTGTGAAAACGGAGGAGTCGATGCGCGTCACGAACGACCGGGAGCAGCTTGTTTGTGCTACTCAGCTTAGCCTGTTTGTTCAATCAGTCGTTATGACTCCATAAAGGAAACGAAATGTCCTGACCGAACAAGTATGCAAAGATGGACGTAAACTTACTACCAAGAACGCCTCCAGACGTAACAGCATAGTCGCAGACGTCGAAAGTCGCCCCATCGAGCCCAGGATCTTGAGCCAGTGAACGAAGTAGTTTTCCAGAAACAAAGTCACCGCCTCTGTCACTTCCGGATGTTTATCAATATTCGTTATCTCACGTATGTGTCTCATCCAGTAAATTGACGTATACCTAACCGGAGCCAGGCGAGCCTCTAGGTCAACCTGCTTGGTAGCGACAGCCGACCCGGTAAGCATTTCCTCGTCTAGAAAGGTGGATAAGGAGTTGATGGCCCGTTCCGATATACGCAAGTGGGCTTGCGAGGTGGCCGACGGCAGGAGAATATGCTGTCGTGCGTAGTCCTTGGTAGACAGGTGCTGAAAGCACACAAAGTTATCGCGAACTTCCAAGAACGGAGAGCACTTCTTCACTATGGCCAACACGTCCACACCCTCCCGTAGTTCCGCCAGGGCTGATAGTTCGGATATATGCAGCGGCTGATAGGCGGCAGCCACTGTCGAAAGAACCTGTCTGCAGAAGCTAGGCTCCTCGCGAGGAAGTTGCTGAATCCTAGATCCTATTTTGTCGTACAATTTTTGTAGGTCGTCGGGCATCTCCTGCAAGACTTCGACGGCATACCACTTCTCTTCTTCCCGTAGAGCTGTGCAAACAATATTTACCCACAAGAAATTACGCTGGGGCCGTTGTCGGATTTTCCGCACTATCTCGTTTTCAAGAGCCTCCCCGTAGCTCTTTTCTTGGGCCAATTCAGAGACCTTGTGAGTTATGTGTCTGTCCACAGCTTCAATAAGAGCTCGAGGGCTCGGACTCGCATCGAGGCTCAAATGGCGACAGCCTCCTCCTTCTTCTAATGCCATTTCAGTAGTGTCTGTGTAGCTGCTAGACACTAGCCATCGAACCTTGGACGACAAGGACCTTGATACAGATATCAAGTGCAAGAAGTCATCCAGGCCAGGTCCATCATCGGTGGAGCACTGGTCGATGGCGTCGACCAAGAAGTATGTTTCTGCAAAGTCGGGATCTTGTATCATGCTGTAAAATGCCTCCGATAAGGCGAGAAAGTCACTTTGGTCGTCAAGGTATTTTCCTCGAGTTGAAGTGCGCGGTTCGTCCCAGTGCCTGTCAAGTAACGGTTGCTGCTCAAGCAAGCACCAGATCAGACCCTTCAGCACAGCTGCTACATTGTCTGATCCAAATGTGCTGCTGCCGCAGAAGAAGAAGGCCAACTTGGCCGTAACCGGCTCCTCTTTCCCCCTTGCTGAAAGCTGACTTGCGATCGCGGCGAAGAGCAGCGTCTTACCTCGACCAGGGTCTCCGCTCACCCACAGCAATTTCGGATCAGCCTTGTCCCAATCAAGGAATTCCTTATACTCCTGCGTCGATAGAATCCACTGGTAAAGGTCGGGCAGAGAATAGCTTCCTTCGGGCTCGAGACGCCGTGTCCACTTCCTCAGGGCTATGTGCAAGTCCCGCATTAACTGGCTCTCCTTGCCCGGTTGCGACTGCTCCTTATCGTGGACAGATGTCTCTTCAGGAAGCTTCTCAAGTTGCACCTTGGCTTGAGAACAATTTAAGAGCGAAAAGGCCTTCTCTGCCTCATCTACTTGGCGTTTTGCCTCGCTTCTGTCGAGTGGGACTTGTTCGATCTCGTGGGTGACGCCGACGAAATCAAAATAAAGATGGCCAAAATGAAAACACACAATTCTTATTTCGTACAATAGAATGGCCCTGTATAGGTCGAAGAGTTTTTTACTGGGCTCATCGTGGATCTCGTCGATTTTTTCTTCATTGTCACTGGCGGGTGGTGTCGGAACTCTGTGCAAGTTGCAAAACCACTCTAGCTTGGATATGAGATTGATAAAATCCAAGTAATCACTCTTGGCCTCCGTCACCAGACGTTGAGTGATGAGCAGAACCTGTATATGGGATCGGTTGTCAGGTCTATGCGTGCTCAGTCTGGAAGACATTATTCCGTACCATTAAAGAGTAACAAGCACCAGCCCAGGCGAGGGCGGCATGTGGCATACTTTGCGCGATCTTCTGAAGGCCAGTTTTTAGTGAGGGGGTGGGATGATCAGATTCACTAGAATCGACCTCGTCGCTCGACTCTTCAACGATTTCGTTGAACCAGGTGTCTATTAGTTGCTGCATCCGCAAGCGTCTGGCCAGTATATCCGCCTGGTTGGTCATGTTTCCGGCGGGCATCGGAAATATTGGACTAAACAGGGCCGAATAAAGGTCTCGTCTCCGAATGCTGGTAGACAAAATTTCCAAAATTACCTCGTACCACCTCATCATCTCCGGATGTTCTGCTTTGAGCTGGTCGTACGCCGCATCCCATAGCCGCGCAGCCTCCATCGACGAAGTAGAGGCCGGAGATTGCGGCCAAATGGGGTTTTTACCTTTTGGAGCCTGGGGGTAGTGAACCAAGTCGCTCTCGGGTGAAGGCGGGAGCTTGATCTTGCCTTTGGGCATTTTGCCGTTCAATGTCAAGGATTAGATTATTGACCAGAAATCTTATTGCGCGAATACTTGAAGGATGGATGTTAGAGACGGATGCTGTATCCGGTGGGAGATGGAGACGACCCCAGGAAGCTATTGGAAAGCAAAAACACCAAACACGGGCTTGATAAATAGTTGGTAGCGAGGCCAAGCGGTGGCCCAAGGCTGCCCTGCCCGATGGGCAGACGATGGGTGTGCTCGCCAGCTTCCATGTCCGCTCGCACATGCATACAGCCAGCAAAAACAGAGGCTCGTCACAAAAGCATTGATTAGAGGTCCAAGTTCTTCTTTGTGAGGGTGCCACCCCAAAAATTAGCTATCACGGCCACACCTGTCCCAATCGAGGAGGAGCGACTCACGGCCCCAGCCTGCCAGCGGTACAACCGCAGGCGGGTACTGCCGGTCGAGGTACTTGAACAATGGCCATGAAGGGGCTGAGGTCTTTGTTCGTATCAATATTTCTTACAGGATCCATGATAGATCATACATAGGGTGCCGTTCCCGAAGCGATCGCCGTCGTGACCGAGCTGCGCCGGATGCGGTTCCAGGACTGTAGGAAGGGCACGGGGTCAACGCACACGTCGTCGCCGAGGAAGCTCAAGTCGTAGCCCTCTTTCTGGCTCTGGTCGAGTAGGCAGCCGTTACTGTTGCAGGCCAAGACGGAGAGCAGCTCGTCCTGCACATCCCTGCTTGCGCTGCGATCTGTCCTCAGGCCCACGTTGGATGTGCTCGAGATGACTACATGTCGGTGGTTCTGGCGCGCTGGACGGCTCGGGCCATCTTGTGTTGGGCGTCCCTGGACGCCACCAGCCACCTTTGTTCTGGGAATTTCTGGCTCCTCGGAGTAATGATTACGAAACATGACGAGAAACGCCTGTAGGTTCTTGCCAACCACTTCATAAGGGCTGCCATTGGTGTCTCTGCTAGTCAAACACCCCTTTGAGATGGGAAAGGTAGGAAAGCTTCGTACATGTCTTCGTGATCTAGGATTGTATGGTGTCCCCGGTTGACAGCCCAGCTGCATCTCGTTGTTTTTATTGTTAGATTTAGATTCCCTCGCATCTTGACGTGTTCGCCTTCGAGTGTCGGGGGCCTTTGTGAGGTATCTTGTCCCGTTTTGAAGAGCCGCTCGCCCACAATCTCCCGAAGATCCCTCTGAGCCTGTTTGGACTTATCACACCCTTCGACGGCCTCATAACTCGGACCGCAATGGATGACAACTGAAAATTCATCTTTGGGTAGCCGCGTTTTACACCGCTCGTCTTCAGGCGTTGATTTAGCTCTTTGAGTTACTCCGTGTCTTCCATGTGCAGTCCTGGAGTGCTCTGTCCCCCGCGGCTCCAGGTTTGTCGATTCTCTAGAAAGTCGTCGACCTTGTCCTGGAGATCCTTCATGACAGCCTCCACGCGATGGTTTCGTTGGCCTCGACCATCAATAGCAGGCTCATGGGAAATGCTGCGTCGCTAGATTGGTTGACTATACGCTGCAGGTATAGAGTTTGTCACAGATACCATCCATCAGTCGAAATCCATCTGGCCGTCTTGCTAAAACGGTCGCATGCCGATGCTGGCGGCGGCATCGCGTTTAGGCCGTCCACGATGTGCGCCTCAGGGCTGGCTTCACGCACGGCGTACAGCAGGGCTTGCGCCGCGTCTCCCGGCTATTTGTCCCTGAGGTCGCCCTGTCTGCTTTGATCCGTCAAGAGAGCAAGAGACGAGTGGTTTTGAGGGGTGCAGTGCTAATATGTTGAAGAAAATAGAAAAGAAGAACCTGAGAGACCCAGCCGCGAAGGGCTAGTTGACCAAGTTGCTGGATCTGCATCAGGAGGCACTACTAGGCCTTGATCCAGTGGCTCTAAAGACCTGAGTATTGGTTTTTTATTACATTTAATATCAAGCATAATAAATTAATAGCAAAGTTATGCGCAGCTCTCTTCAAAGCTAAAGGTTGGAATTTTTGGTCTCCTTCAGCCCCATTCCCTCTGGCCTGTAGCGTGCGCAGCTAATCGCAAGTGTCACGTGAGCCAAGCTGTAGTGGGTTCTTGAAGCTCAACCTGAAGCCTCGGAATAGCTTCTCCGCGACATCAAGACTTAACATCTGCCTGCGCGCCCGAACTGCCTTCAACATCCGCGTCCGGGCGCCCGAGAGCCACCCTCAATGTGCAAGCCGACAACATAGGTGCATGCGACGTTCGTCGCATCGTCGAACCAATGTTTTCGTCTCTCGCCCAAGGGACGCGTAGTTCGGCGCCAGTGGTCAATCCTTTCGCCCCAACCCCGTCCACGGGCGGGAAAAATCCATTCAGCACCGATGTTGCAGGCGACTCAACGAAAAACGAGCGCAGAGCGAGACCTAATCCGTTTCAAACGACAGACAGCAGCCTGAGCGATGGTGGTGGCAAGCAACAAGCAAGACGCAGTCCATTTGATACCGGCGGGAAAAAGCCCAAGGGCAAAGGCAGATCCCGGCAACATAAAGCAGACAATCAGAATGGATTGCTTCAGCCATCACAACCAGATGGCCAGGACTCGCGAGCCACGTCGCCTTCGAGCGCTTTATCTGACGAAATGAGCGACGAACCTGTCCCTGTAATTCCGTACAACTCGACGGATCCTCTGGCCCAGAAGGTCTATGACCGGCTACGCAAAGATGGCATTGGCCCACCTTCCTGGCCGTCGCAGCCAGGAAACCCGAAAAATAAACAAGCAATGGCGAAATTCCGCGAGCAGTATGAAACGTATCGCAAAAAGGCCAGAGCGTCTCTGACCAAGGCCGGGTTAATCGATGACCCAGAGAAACGCAAAGCCCTGAGCGATGCCATCGAATTCAAGGGTATATGCGAGGATATGTGTCCAGAGTTTGAGAAGATTACGAGGATTACCGAGCTGGACGTGGTCCAAGCCGAGAAGGATCCCCGGACTTCATATGCCAGCACGACCAAAATGGTGAAGAAGCTGGCTCGGTCAGCTGCTGGTCAAGAAGCTCCCCTTCCCATGGACGTCCGCTCTGTTCCGGCCCTACGCCTAACCTTGGATTATCTTCTAGACGAGCTGTTGCGGAATGATGAAAACTTGGCAGCAGTGCACGGCTTTCTCTGGGATCGCACTCGCGCCATTCGCCGGGATTTTTCATTTTTCTCGTCACTTACTCCCGAGGAGATCAAAACCCAAGTATACGTGTTGGAGAATATTGCAAGATTTCATGTTACATCCTTGCATTTACTATCACAAGCAGGCAAGGCACCCGAGGATTTCGTCCAACAACAAGAGCTGGAGCAGCTTGGCAAAGCCCTCTTGTCACTTCGAGATGTTTACGATGACTGCAACGAACAGGGCATTGAATGCGAGAACGAACCAGAATTTCGAGCATATTATCTAGTTTTCCACGCGCGCGACCCGAGCATCTTAGAAACCCTCCAACGACAATGGAAGTCGGCTCTGTGGCGCGACTCAGACGAGGTCAGAACCGCGGTGTCACTAGTCGAAGCACTTCAAGACACACACGAATTCCATGGACCGCTAAAGAATGGACCTTCACTGGCCGCCTCGGCAGCCTCACTGGCATATTTTCGGATTGTTCGAGACCCAAAGGTCTCGTATACCATGGCATGCTTTGCGGAATGCCACTTTCCTCAGCTCCGAAGATCAATATTGCAAACCATCAAGCGCGCACTTGCGAGACCAAAGGACCCAGCCAGGGATGTAACGGCGGCAGCACTTAACAAGTTTCTGCAATTCGACACTGTGGAGCAGGCCATCGACTTTGCCGAACTCCATAACTTGGAATTCGTTCAAGATCCCGACAGCCCGTTCGACACTGAACGAAAGATTTTAATTCTCGATGGCAAGCAGCCGCTTCCTCACCGCCGATTGCAGCATCAGTTCTCGCAGGGATTGGTGGAACGAAAACGAGGGCCAATACCACTTCCTGAAGTGATACATCGCACCGTTTTCGAAGATCCCAATGCCACGGTCAAAGTCAATGGCTTGGAGACTGAAGGTAGTCTTTTTGTACAGGACAACGAACCTCAGTCAGAAGCGAAACCAAATATCGGCGGGTTCGGGCTCACAACGGGTGCTGCACCTGCAACTACATCCACAGCCTCGCCATTTGGAACAACCGGGTTGTCTGGGACGGGGGCGACTCCCAATGCTCAACAAGGTCTGATTATTCATTCACCACGGAGGAGATGCACGCCTACAAGAACATTGCTAACAGAAACTTCTCAGCCTCGACCCCGTTTGGCACTTTTAATAATTCGCAGTCTAATACTACCAAAAACCCCTTTGCTCCGGCGTCGACGCCTCAAGCCGGTACCCAACCCAACCCCTTTGCATCCAGCGGGCCAACGCCTGCACTGTTTGCATCAAAGACCAATGGCGATGAGAGTAAAGCCCAACCTGTGTTTGGAAATGCTCCTACTACGAACCCATTCGCACCAGCGTCACCGGCCATTGATCAGCCTGCAATGGTAGGAAGCAAACCAAGTTTCCCATCCACGACACCCAACTCGCTTTTGTCAAACAGTAGTCCAGGCGCTCAGGGTGTCAATTCTTTCTCTTCTGGGCTACTGGGTGTGCCGAAACCAACACAGGATGCTATCAAGCCGACACCAACGTTCTCTATGCCGCCTCCCCCGCTCCCACAGCCCAAAGCATTGCCTAATACGTCAGACGTCGCCAAACAAAATTCCGATTCTTCAGCTTCACTACAAGCAAAGCCAGCCACTTTTGGGGTTGGGGGCTTCCAATCTGGTCCGTCTTTTGAGAATCAGGATTTCGGCAAGTCCGTTACCAAGGCTTCAGATGGTACTCCAGATGCCGCGAAACAACCCAACATTTTGGGATCGCAAACATCCTCAGCTATTGGCCTCGGCGGGGTTTCGTCGCCGGCAATTTCGACTCTGACAGCTGGCAAACCTCCTTTTCCTGCCGTGCAATCATCATCAAGCGTGTCCGGCCCAGCCATACCCAGTAGCGTGCTTCAAGAACCGTCCACATCTGGACAGCTAGGCGAGAAACCTGCACTTTTCCCGAGCAGTGCAGAGTCGAGAGCTCCAGCTGTGGCGGCACTGCCCAAACCTGCTGAGAAACCCCGAGACCTGCTTGGCGACTTTACGAGGTGGTTTGTCATGGGCGACAATGGCTTGCTTGATCAATTTCAAGTGTACATGATTGATGAACTTGCTAGAGAGACATTTGATAAATTCCAACAGGAAGTGGAAGAAAACCGGAGAAGGGAAGAGGAGGAAGCGATAAACAAAAAAGTTAAGCAATTCCGGACATATAATCTTTCTCTCAAATACTTTTACCGATGGAGGCATAATGCTAGACAGAAACGTCTAAGTTCTCTGAGGCGAAGTGGTCGAGACCAACTTCGAGCGTTCTACGCGTCGCAACATGCTGCTGAGAGATGGGCTCGGCAAGAGGCGTATAAGAGAGCTGCCAAGCAACGAGCAGAACTCGCCAAGGTCAACCATGCCGAAGAATTCATGGACATGTTGAAGCAAAAGGACGTGAGCAGACGGAAAGCCCGCGAGGCGCTTCTCTCCAGCGGGGTATTATCCGGCATGGACAATGAGCACGATGCCGTCGACTCGATTGTGAGGCAAGAGTTCAGGTCCCGGACGAACTCTGTGTCCACAAGTTGCCAATCGCGAGAATCATCGCCCAACTCGAGCAGGAAGCTAGGCGGAAAGACCAAGGCGCTGCGCGACCTTTACCTAGCCAAACCTGGCCGGTTCCGCCGCTCCCTGCCCTCGATATCCTCCAGGGAAAGCGAGCCCCCCGATCATTCTAGGTCGACGAGCAATGCGTCAGCCCGGTGGAGGCTCAAAGCCATGGGCATTGTGCAGCTGCCCGATGGCACTGCCGTGCCCGAGTCCATGGCGCGCGACATGGTGGAACGGCCTGGCCACTACGCCAGCCCGGCATTCGGATCAACCATCAGAGATGATTCGGCTCGACGGGCGTCTCTGAGCGGAGGTGCCGAGAACCTCGAAATGTCGCGACTTGGTGCAACGGATGACGAATCAGCCACGAATAAGAGGAAGAGGTCGTCTGAGGAGGATGCGAATGCGGCCGAGAAGGACGTCCCAGCGCGTAGCAAGCATAAGCGAATCATGAGCGAGGCGGAGAAGCTCACCGGCGAACTCAAGGCCATACGGCAAGAGTTGGAACAAGGACGGGAGTGGTTCAGGTCTCAGAACGAGCGTCTACGAAGTGAATCCCGCGCAGAGTCTTGGTTCGACGACAGCATATAATTTGGCGTTGGGGGGGAATCATTGTTTCAAATTATCAATTTCGCGGAAAATGGGAAAAATTCAATATCATATTCTTTATTTTTCTTATCATCCAAGGGCATCAACGACACCTGTCTATATTTGTCTCGTTGGCCGTCAAGGTCAGATACCCATAGAGTTGGATGGCTTTTCTACCCGCACGATCTGGAGTGTGTCAACCTATGCATGTCATTTGATTTGGGCCTTGGTTCCATTTACTTGTTATTTGTTTTTTGCTTTTTTCTCTTGTATAGCGGGCATGAATGTAGTACTAGTTCCATGGTCAGGGGGGCAGGGGGGCAGGGGCAGAACCACGACAATGATGAAGAATCGTTTACGTCACAGCGTGGCGGGCTCATATTTGCATTCAATGTTTTATATTCGTGACTGAAGTGATTTAGGAACAAGGCGACAGCCCGTGCCGCCTGGGTATTTATCGTCCAATTACTCCGTACCGTGCCTGAAATTACACAAGGTCCTTTTACTAAAATACTAAAAAAAAAAAAGTCAACGCCTTGAAGCCCCCAACGTCCTACCTCGTCGGCGGCGGGTCAAAGGTGGTCTGGATCCTGGCACCCTGCACAGGAGACCCGGGCGGTCGTGCGGCCGCGTGTCCAGCGCCGGCCGCAAAGTGCAAGTGGTTGGCAAACGCCCTGGCGGGGCTGAGCAGCGGCGCGCTCGACCGCGGCGTGGCGTCGTCGGGCGACGAAGCGCCGCCGGCGGAGACGGGACTCACGTACGCCGGCTCGGGGGCCGGCACATCGGCGATGGTGGTGGTGATGTTGAGCGGCCACGCGCACGGCTTGGAGCGCGCGACGGGGCTCATGCTCACGACAGACGCGTCCCGCGAGCCGGGGCGCCTCTTCTCGAAGAAGCGCTCGTCGTCGTAGTCGTCGTCGTGGTATGCGGGCGCGGGGGGCGCCGCCGCCGCCGCCGTCCGGCACCGGAACGAGAGCGTGCGCCGCGCCCGGTTGCGTCTGTTCTGCCGCTTGCGCACCTGCATGTAGGCGCAGCCGGAGAGCAGGGCGAGCGCGGCGACACCCACAATGGCGACGCCCACGATGGCCGGGGTCGACAGGGCCGCGTGGGAGGCGGGCGGCGACGACGATGCCGGCGCCGAGGGCTGCGTCACGGCAATAGTGTGCCGCGAGAAGACGGTTTCGTTGACGCCCACGAGCAGCGAGGCCGGCGGTCGCTGGAGGCAGGCTGCTTCGAGGACGACCAGGACTGGTATGTCGGGTTAGCATCTTTTTCCTTTCTTTCGCTTTACAGACGGGCTCCTTACAGTTGGACAGGTAGGCGTGCTGCCCGTCTGCCTGCACGCACTGCAGGCAGCTCTCAAAGTACATGCCCGTGGCGGCGCCGGCGTCGACGTCGCAGTATGCAAAGGCCGAGACGGCGCCGGGCCGCGTGATGTCGCTCTTCAGCGCGGCGGCCAGCGCGCCGCACGACTCGGGCGTCACACAGGGGCTCGAGGTCGCGCCCGCGGTGGCGTTGGGATACCCGAAGACGCAGCGGTCGAGGGCGTACCGGAGATTATCTGGCTCTTGGCGTCAGCGCAACGCCGCATTTTTTTTTTTTTTCACAACGGGGGGCCCGGGGGAGGGCCGTACACAGAAACCAGGCCTGGTCGCCCTCGCCGCCCTGCGTGTACGTGCTGCCCTGCAGGCACGCCAGGCAGGTCCTCAGCTTGCGCCCCGCGGCGTCGGCGTCGGCGTCGGCGTCGAACTGCCCGTCGGCGCAGACAATGTCGCCCGCGCGCGTGTTGGACGAGTTGGGGTCCGAGGCGTCCAGGCCGGCCGAGTCGATGCACGCCGACGAACAGGGCGAGTTGGGCGTCACCTGGAGGGCGGCCGCGGACACGGCGAGCAGCGGCAGCAGCAGCAGGAGGCGGCGGCTTCTCGAGGCCATGATGGCGGTTAGTTTTTTTTTTTTTTTTTTGTCTCTGGGTGATGGTTGAGCAGCGGTCAAGATGGGATGTTTTGTCTACCCAGCCGGGCGCTCTTTGTTCTTGACTGGGAATCCGGGGGCGCTCATCAAGTTGGCCAGACGGGGGGAGATTGCCGGCCAACAACCTCTCTCGACGATTGATACGGAGTACTGCGTACAAGTTTCTGTACAACAGAGGCGGAAGACGCAGAAACCAACGGGTTGCACAAACAGCAGCACGCTCGCAATATCTACCCCGTCACAGCGCAGCGTCGCAGGCTTCCTCCCCGCACGCACATCACACGCAAGAGGCACGACGGCACTCATCACCCCAATCACCAGTGCTGGTGGTGGCACGGGCGGTTAAAGGCGAAAAGGCAGCCCTTTGATGCGTCGCCGAATCAGAGGCGCAGGATGCCAGGGGCGCGTGCTGTGCGTCCCAGCCGGGCGCTTAAAAAATTAGTATGTGTGACGTCTGGTCGCATTCGGTTGTTCGCCTTGCCAGGGGTCTTTGCAGCATGCGAGGCGAACTCATTTCAGCAAGGAAATGAGAAGGAGAGAAGAAAAAAACCTCCGAGGAACATGCCATGCGGCCGAGTGGTCGCCAATCCGGGCGCCGTTTCCGAATATCATCACACTTGAGCTTTTTGTGTGGGCTCGTCATTAGGCGTCTGGTGGATTCAATGTTAGAAACCAGACATCACACGACCGGGGCACGGCATTCGCCAGCAATACTCCAGATGGCCCCAAATTGTATGCCGTACACGTCCCTCGGTGAAGCCCAGCCAATCTGGACATGTATCGCGAGAAAAAAAACACGGCGGCACGGTGGCAACGAGCAATACGGAGTATACACTGGCGCTTCATTGATGTAGTCGTATTGAGTTTCTCAGCTACGCCTCCCAAAACATTTTATGCCAAACGCCGTGTGCCCAACGTCACAAGAATATGGTACAGCGAGACCGTCCACATATCAACAAGAGTAAAAAGAACAAAACTCCCTTTCCCCTGCCTCACCGACTGTCCAAACTGCCGCCGTGCCACTCAGTCGCTGTCATCGTCCGATCCGGCCTCGCCCTTTGCCGCCTTCTTGGCAGCCTTGGCCGCCTTCTTCTCCGCCTTTCTTCGCTTTCGCTCCGCCTTCTCATCCGCAGTCTCGCCCTCGTGCTTCTTTCGCTTCTTCTTCTCGCCGTCATCGGCAGAAGGCGTAGAAATCTCCATCTTAATCTTCTCAACCTTCACAGGCGTTGGGGCCGGAGCGGCGGCGGCGGCGGCGGCGGCAGTGGAGGCATCAGCCGCGCCGTAGTCCTTGTACTCCGAGGTCCACTTGGCTGGCGTGCTGTCATTGGGACGACCAAACTTGTCCAGCTTTCCATCAGCCTTGAGCTTCTTCTTCTCCTGGGCGACAGGGCCGAGACCCCAGCGTCGAGGGTACAAGTCGCGCTCCATGATGCAACGCTTGACCTTGGCCACCACACCGTGGTCGCAAGTAGACATCTCAACAGTAGACATTTGAGTAATACCAATCGCAATAGCCTCGCCCTTGGTGGTCATGAGGACAACCTCTTCATGGTGCTCAATACCGGACTCTGTACCCATTGATTAGTCCGTCGTTCTGAACCATTGCATACTTGAAACTGTACATACCATATCTCAGAAGACCGGGAAGCATGAGCTTCGCACCGTAGCACACAGCATTGACAGCACTGTCCTTGACAACAAGTCGCTTGTAGCCAGTCAAGAGGGTCTCAAGAGGAGCGATAACGCGGCGCAAGTAGGACTCGTCACGAGTGTTGTCCATGGTCCACTGGGCATCGAGCACGTCATGAAGAGTAACCATGTGCTTGTTCTCATCCATAGCACCGCTACGAACACGACGCAGCTCCTGCATGTGGGCACCAACACCGAGAAGCAAGCCGAGGTGCACGCAAAGAGTTCGAATATAGGTACCGGCCTCGCAGCTGACCCAGAAGACACCCAGGTGGCGGTCATTGTCAAACTCGATAAGCTTGCTCTCGTAAATGGTTCGGACACGAAGCTGACGCTTAACAGCAGAGATCAGGGGAGGACGCTGGAACAAGGCGCCGGTGAGCGTCTCGAGGGCGCGGGCGAGCTGGGCCTGACCGCCAGGCAGCTTGTCGTGGAGGCGAATGACGCAGACGTATTCCTTTCCGGCACCCTGCTGGGACTTGACCAGCCGAGTGGCGCGGTCAATGCAGACAATCAAGCAGCCAGTGACCTTGGGATCGAGGGTGCCGCTGTGGCCAGTCTTTTCAACGCTATTGCATCAGTTAGCAACAATGCCTTCCGCCATTTCAAGATTTGGAAAAAAAAAAAAAAGGCCCACGAACCGAAGAATACGCTTGACCCAAGAGACGACTTCGTGACTGGAAGGGTTGGAAGGCTTGTCGAGGTTAATGACACCAGAGCTGATATAAGACTTGATGTCTCGCTTCAACGGAGAGCAGCCATTGGGGATCGGTGTGAAGTGGCCAGTTCGGACAAGCACTGCAGGCACAAGTTGTCAGTCAATCTGTCCATCTCTCACGTGCTCAATTGATTCCACCCAGAGTAAGAAACCAATTGACCACTTCCAGGACGTTTTGGCACTCACGCTTGTCGTAGTTCTTGAGGAGCAAAGGCCACGAGCTCGTGTCCACGGCAGGTGTCACGGCCTGGGGCTTGATGGTGTGCTCCTCCTCCTCCTTCAGGCTTTTGACAACTTCCATCGTCATATTGAACTGATAATGTAACCGGGATCCTGCAGCCGGTGTATAATGCACACTCGTATGGGGGTGGCTCGACGAGGGCGTGCTTGCAGGTTCGTGGTGATGTTTTTGCACTGAGTGCCAGTGGCGGTTTGAAAAGCTTCTAATTTTTTTTTTCTCTTTTCCCTTTTGCTTGTGGGGACTTTAAGCTGGCGGTGTGGCTGAAAAAACAGGCTAGTCCCTTCTGGGGTAGTGGTTCGTGCAAGCCACAATACTAGCCACATTTATAAAATCTCGCGAGGCGCAGGCAAGAAACGTTTTGTCGCGTCTCGCTTGAGTTTTCAATTGTTATGTTGGATGCTAATGGGATATATTTCGCTGCGTATGCAGTCATAATACGTGGCTGATTATTGCCCGACCTTTCCACAAGACATTAAATACAGAGTAAGGAGAACCCGAACTCATTCAACACCCAACACCATGCAAAAATAATAGCCCATCCCAATGCCCTTAACTCGGCGCAATCTGTCACCCTCGAATGACCCTCTACACGACATTTCCACGTCTGGCATCGTGGTCTGTCACCGCTAGTTGAGGCGCGGGTACATTCCCATCCCTCCCATAACCCGGATGGTTCAACACAGGCGCCTCGCTCCTGTCTCTGGGCGGGTGGCTTCTTGAGCTGCTGCTCTCGCTGGTATCTACCAGGTGCATCTCATAAGCTTCCACTCTCGCCTTGCCCTTGTCGTCCGAAACTGCGCTCCGGGACTCACCGGAGGCCTCGCCACCGGCCGCAACGCCGGCATGCTGATTCGGGGGCAACGCTCCTTGCGGCCATGGCATGGCCTGCCCATCACGCGCACTGACGGGGCTGTTGTACTGGCTGGAATACGGCGAAAAGTATCTGGGAAGCGGCTTCTCGCCGTTTGCATTCACGGGGGAGTCATCCCAGCCCCGAGAGCCCTGCCGGCTCACGGGAGTGTCATCCCATCCGTGGCCCCGGAGAGGGCGTTGGCTGACGGGGGTGTCGTCGTAGCCGCGAAACGACTGTGGTGCAGGAGCCTGGCCCATCTCTCGCTGCTGGGTAGGCGATGGCCAGCCCCTTTGCGCAATCTTGGCGTCCCGATCTCGCAGGTATGCCTTTCTGCGGCGCTTCCCATTCCAGATGATGCCGCATCCGACAATAACGAGGAGTGCTACAAGCGCGCCAACGGCAATGCCAACCTTGGCACCAAGGTTCAAGGGGCCGTGGTCAAACCAAGCCGGATTGACCGTCGCCGTGGGACTCGGCGTTGAGATTTGCACAGCCGTGGTGGAAAAGAGCTCGCCGTCGAGCCCAATGTAGAGGCCCGCCGGCGGCTTCTGCTGGCAGCCAGCCTGGAGGGCAATGACAACTACATAAAGGGAAGAGTCAGCAGGTTGGACGGAGTGAGTCGGTACGAGAGGAACGCTCACAGTTGGCCATGTACTGCCTGCCTTCAGCCTGCAGGCAATCAGTGCAGCCCTGGAAGTCTGGAGCATCATCTGTCGGCCAGAGATCACAGTACTGGTAGGCGTCGTAGGTCGAAGACAAGTTTTTGAACTGCACCGCATTCTTGAACGGCCCGCATGCCTTGCTGCTCGGATGTTAGCATTGGAGTTGACCAGAGCCGCAGGAGAAGAGCAAAAGGAATCTCACGTAGTAATACAAGGCGTGTTGGCAACCTTGGGGTTCTTTGCCGGCGCATCGCCCCAAACGCAATAGGACAACGCATAGCGGACATTATCTTGACAATTCGCCTGTCAGCAGACTCGCCGGCTGGCCCGAGAGACGTGGTACCTACAAAGCATAGACTGGATGTCGCTGTCGTTCCCACTGTGGTAGGTGCTGGATCTCTCGCAATCGACACACGCGGCAAACTGCTGCCCCGTAGGATCAGACGAAAAGCTGCCCTGGCTGCAAACTAGGTCCTCCGGAGCGGTCTTGTCCAGGATATTACCACAGTTGGCAGCGCATGGCGAGCCAGAGGGTACGAGAATCGACTGCGCCGCTGGCAGCAAGGCGGCTAGGAGGATTGGCAACGGGGGAGGTCGTAGCATGATATTGCTGGCACGGATACGGCCGCAGTGGGTTTCGTGGGCTTCGTGGGTTCAACGTTCCCTTCCGGAGCGACTAGGCGCCAGGGAGATCCAAGGATGGCGGTGGGTGTCTGCAGCCAAGCCCTTTGACAGCTGGTAGTGCCTCACATGGACAAGAACCTGTGTCTTGTCTTCTTCCTCTCTTCTTCTCTGCCCTTCCGGCTCGAAACGAGAATTCAGGTCATCCGGCGACGTTGATATATCCCCCCAGCTTGTCCGACCATCAGCTTGTTGGTTCCGAATTCTGCCACGGCACAGGACGAGAGACTGGCAGTCGCACTGCGCGCGTCCGATGCGGGTGACGACGACCTGCCCGAGCAACACTCCCCCCAAGCTCGCACGGCACACGGCACACGGCAACGGCGCACAACATGAGTCTAGGTCAACCTGCAGGCCGACAAGCATCTACCTTGGGCTCCAACTGGTGAGCATCATGTCCACCCGGACCGCCATGCAGTCTTCGACTTCCCCCCAGCCCTCTCTTGCCTGCAGGGTGCCAAGCCTGTCACATCCGGCGGGATCCACCTACGGCAGACTCAAGGCTGGCGCTTCGAGCTCCAATCATGATGCTTAGTCTTGAATCGTCCTGCAGCACCCTTGTACGACCTTGACATATGACACATGATTCGTCAACTCGCAGCCAATCCTCGCCATGTCTCTTTGTGATTGAGAGGTTGAGGCAATGAGAGCAGTCCATTCCCCCACCAATTCCCCAACGGCGCATGCATCTTGGCACCGGCCCGTCCCCATTATGCGCTATTGTGAACTTGGGTGTTTGTACTCCGTATTCCGTACTCAAAGACCTTTTGACGTGACTTGGCTTCATTTCGTGCCGAATTATCCAGCGAGCACCCTGTACGTCCCGAACCACCTAATTCGATGGCTTGACGGGCCGGTCCCGAGTGGGTCCCATGTCCCACTCGTTTCAACATCAGCCTTCTGCATACGCAGTAGTGTCAATACGAATCACATATGCCCTACTCCGTACTGAGCAAGCCAATTGTTCCCGAACTCCTCGGCGACAAGGCTGCATGGCGATTATTCCATTACAACGTACGGACTAAACAAAATATGGTAAAATCACGGTCCTCGGGAGCTCTTCTGCCGTAGCATCACCAGTCAACACCACAAAGACGCTAAAGAACATATCACATATCGCTCACTATCCCCACGACAGCCTGCAAATCGCAAATTCTACAAACTCAAAACGGCCGTTTATTCATCCCAAAACAAAACAAAAATATATGTAGATGTTGCCAGGTTTCAACAAAAATATGGACACGAAAGACCACCCAACCAACAAAGACGACAACGCAAACCAACACCCCCTATCCCATCCATGGTACAAATGTCGTGTACCCTCTACCAAATTGCGCTCCGCGGCCGATTTATAGACTTGGCAAGCGACCGTTCCACACATCTCAGCGATGCCATGAGCTCCAGTGGGTCTATCTTGCCGTCGCTCACAAGGACCATGGCCTTGGGTGTCTTTGGACCCTGTGGTGCTTTGAGGTTAAGTGGTTCGGGAACCATCGTCTTCACTACATCAGATGACTTGTGTCCAGTGTCACGAATCCTTGGCCTGGTAGCTGCAGAGCTCGATGTCTTTAGAGTTTTGGGATTCTTCGCGTCCAGCTTCGGCGACACCTGAGGTTTAGGCGACCGCGTGGCAACCTCCGGAGCGTCCTTCCTGCTCGCTGGTCGTGGTGTATTTTGTGTCGATCGCCTTCCTACTCTCTCTGGCTGGGCAGGATGCCGAGCCGGCGTAGTAGTTGCTGGCCTGTTGTTCCCGGGTTGGTGGCTCTGCTGCCCGGTTCTGGAGCGGGATCGGGAGCCGTGAACGGGACAATTGGGCGCGGTGTACTCTTCGATAAGTGCGAACTGAGATAGGTCTACGGTCTCGGGGTGACGATTTCGGCTGTTGTTTGCGCTGTTGCGCCGTTCGCGGCTTCCAGGCGTGGCAGCTTGTTGATCCGTGGCGGGTCTATCCTCGCGCCGACGACCACGGCTTGTTCCTCTGTCGACAAGTTTGGCGGGTGTGTTGGACCTTATTTCGCGCTGCATGAAGGCGTTTCTAGACGAAGGCTGGTCACCAATTCTCCCTTTGGAGCTACTCCTTTGTCTGATACGACCGCTTGAAACGGGCCGTAGAATTGGCGGATCTTGGGGCGCAGGGTTGGACCGCCGCTGTCTACTCGTATTACTCGAGTCTCTCGAGTCCGCAGAATTGGCGGGATCCGGGCTGAGTGCTATTGGTATCGAAGCAGTCATTTTGCTGCGGTCATAGCCATGGTCTTGTAGCATTGGGATTGGTCTCCTGCTCCGGCTCTTGCTCCGGCTCTTGCTCTGACTTCTCGAGACTTGATGTCCAGAGGTAGACTTTGAACGGTCTCGGTTGCCATTGAAGGAGAAGTGTTGTTGCTGAGATACGTCGGCGAACATGGCCATGTCTTGCCGTCTTTGGCAGACAACTCCAAGCTCGTTCTTGCCTACGACGTCTGACCTTGATCTCTCATGACCACGAGATCGATTTCTGTGCCGAGACTCTAAGGAGTAAGGGTGCATTGGGAGAGACTCTTGTCTCGAAGCATCAGCGAGGTTATTCATTGGCGATATTCGTTCAGGGGCATCGGGACGAATTCGGACCAGCGATGTCTCATGAGGTGATGTGGACCGGTTGATCATGTGGTTGGCAATGCTCGGTGGACGACCCGGCTGGTTATTCCACACAGAAACATCAGACCTGATGCTATAGCGATTTTCCTGGTTCGCGAGTGCCGAACCTTCCGAGGCGATAAGTTCATCCTCTTCATCTGGAAATGTCCATCTTGAATCAGGCACTTCAGCTGGGGAAAACGGTGCAGATGGCCAGCAAACTCGGGACGACTCGAAAGGCGACTCGGACGCCGCCCATGGGGATAGTTCAGCATTGACGTTTGACCCATGGAAACTGACCTCTCCCCCCAGAATTTTGAAAGGCCCACTGCTAGCGTTTGCCGAATATGATGCAGGAGAAGGTCCATTCAGATATCTCTGGCTGTTGGGGTGATTTGTTGAAACCATGAGCCTGGGCCGGAGCGAATGAGGCGTTGGACTCGGAGCTGTTGGTGTATGAATATCCGAACCCTCTAGACCATGTCTCGCGGCCGGATCTGAGCGAGGTTGACTGAACGAAGTGTTTCTGCTGTACTCGGCAGACAGATTCTTCCCTTGGGCGGCTTCGGATTCGCCTTGGAACCTCTGACGGCCACTGGAGGGTGGATCTTCAGACTCTTTTCGGCCTTGAGGATGCTGAGAGCGATAGTTCTCGTAGTCCGCACGGTGGTCGTTTTCCTCTGGCTCCCCAGCCTCGACTTCAGGGTCGTTCTCTCCAGGCCGATATACTAATTTGGCATATGGAGCTGCATCAGTATCGACAACAAGCAGCTCTTTGTCGCCGCGGCCGAGGATCCCGTATACTCGAACTTCGCCAGATTCGATGCCGATGACAGCACTGGTGCCAGCATACGTGACTTCCCCCTCCATGCCAGTACGATTCGCAAACACTACTATAACCTCCTCGGTGGACTCTGCTCGTATTATTGGTTCAAGGCGGGAAACCCAATAGAGCAGAGTGTTCATGTCTGGTTCTTGAGGCATACGACTAAACTGACGGGGATCATCATTGGTTATCCAAGCCATGGATATCACAACCAGACGAGCTCCGCAGTCTAAAACATGCTGGGCAAACTCGAACTTATCCCACGGTGCCTCAAATTTGTACGGGCTGCGATACACATTAGAACATGCGAGTCTGAAATTTGGCAACAATCTCGATCTTGCCGCGATGACACGTACTTGAGGTCCATGCAAATTCCGATAGCAGTAGGTCCCAGACCATCCAGTCTCTCGCCAAAGAAGCCGGCAGGCCCTTCCAGAGCCCATGTTTCGTCTGTGTAGTACAGGTGAGTCTTTCGGTAGTTGGCCACGGTCTCTCCCTCACCGTTGACAATAATGGCTGCATTGTAATACTCCGGGTTTGTCGGCCACTTGAAAGTCGGGTCGACCTTTTCAGGATAGCCAGCGATGACGGTACAGTCGTATTTCAAGGCGGTAGTTCGGGCCCACAAGGAGCTGATGCCAGAAACTGAGGGTTCGAGGAATTGCGATATATCGCCCAAAGACTTGAAGTTGTATCCTACACTGGAGTTAGAAAATTCGACAATGTTTCGCTCCCCGGGTCTTCTTGTCTCTCAATCAGCGGCCGAGCAGGCCCCAACCAGACGCAGAGTCCAAGTCCGTGCATCACCGAGTCTTCGCGCAGGACGGACGTACCAGAAAATGCCAGCTCCGGCAGGACCAGCAGATCAAGAGCCTCGGGATCTACACGACTTAAAATCGCATCCGCCCGGTTGAGATTATTGTCCACATCCCCGACCTGCGGCGCAAACTGAAGACAAGCGATCCTCATCTTGGCCCTTGGACAGCCCAGGCCAATATGGCTTTCGCGCTGCGCACCTGCTACTCCCGCCTCAGCCTCGATCGCCAGCCGTATCGGCGGACCAGAACGGAGCGCAGCAACCAAATAGGACGCCCGAAAAAGAAAAGTCAAGCGCAACCAACACCAAAATGAATCTATCACCAAAAGCGGAATGCTGGACCAACGGGAGGATATAATGGTGGTTTGTGCGTCGAGGTGTGGTGACACAAGCCGTCGGTTCCTAGACAGATTTCATCATTCCAGTCGCCCCCAGAGCGTGGCCGCACGCTGAACCGCCCAAGTGACTGGGGCACCGCAGCTCCAGCGAGCAGGACAGGCAGTCATGAGGTCTGGTTGTGAGATTGATTGGGCAGCTCGAGGCTTGCAGCTAAGCAGACTGCCGACACCAAGACCGTAGGTGGCACGACGCCGTGACGCGTGATGGAGTTGGCTGTAGGACAAATGCTGGGTTTGCCCCTCGCGGCGTGCCACCCCAGATTGTGAACTGTGCCATAATTGGCGGCCAGGCGTCCCCCGCCGCGACGCGAGCCAATCATGATTCTTGATTAAGCGCCAAAGTCAAAGTTTAAGCAGGGGTGCCTCTGGCCATGCCAGTCTGGCCATGAAATATTTGAATGCGGTGCTCCGTAGTACTCCGTACTCTGTACACTACGACATATGATTCCAACGAGAAAACGTTCAACGTCTGGCTGTTGTGCGGCCAACATGGGCTGATATCTACACCAAACGACCCCTTGATTGTGCGCATTCGCTCCAAGCGCTTTGGTGCCCAAAATTGCCTGGGATGTGATTTTCCGCAAACTCTGGTGATACACAATGCCTGGGCTTTTATTGGCATCCAAGAAATGGGTTACTCAGGCTGCTGTGTCCGCACAGAC
The DNA here is from genome assembly GCA_020102295.1 of Metarhizium humberi. Taxonomy (NCBI): domain Eukaryota; kingdom Fungi; phylum Ascomycota; class Sordariomycetes; order Hypocreales; family Clavicipitaceae; genus Metarhizium; species Metarhizium humberi. The sequence continues at coordinate 55,921 of JACEFI010000036.1, forward strand.
TGACGGCGGATTGCTTTCAAACCTGTTCTAATATGCAGTGACTGCGTGGACACACAATACTCCAACCAGTAGGCGTGTTCCCCTCCTGTCCTACAAGAAACCCTCATGTCACGCATCATCAGATTCATTGGCAAGCCATGAGCCTATAGTCTTCCGGATACACGCCGACTAAGATGAGAGAAAGGAAACCATCTCTTACTTCTAGCTCCCGTGCATCATTGGCAAGGCCACTCTAGTCATCTCGCGGCTATTTTGCTCCCATCGTGACCGTGATGTCGCACAGGGCGCAGTCCATTATTTCTCCCCTCATGCCGTATAACCGAAATACAATAAAGCAAGCGCAAAATATTGCGCCTCGCCCAACACCAGAATTCTCGGAATTGCGTCGAAAATGCCCCGGTTGGCGGCACCCCAGGCAAGAACAATGCAGAGACTTGACCGAGATGCTCCAGACAGGCAAAGCCATGCCCATGCCGGTGCAGAACTCACATCGGCGGCATCTCCGCGGTGTTGTTTGGGCCCGCGTCTTCGAGGTGCTCCTTTGCATTGACTCCTCGCCATCCGAACCAGCACCGACGGGTTCTTCCGGGGCTAAGGAGTTTTTCGTTGCCAACAGGTCAGTATGTGATCCGTGGGATTTTGCTTGTCTGTGGGCGGTTTGTGGTGGCTTACTTGACGATGGTCATGATGCCTGCGTCGTCATCCCTCGTGTAACCCCAGGACACGGTGAAGTTGCTGCCCACGCACCTCTGGTCGGAGAAGGAGGCATGTCTCGCGTCCCCGTTGACGTGAACCAGCATGTAGCAGTACATGGGGTCGAGGTTGGGGCTGCTGATGTCGAATCTCATCCAGATTTCCCCGTCGCTTGGGATACCTAATGGTGGCCGGACCGTTAGAGACGAACCGGCCGGAGGCTACGGAGGAGGAGAGGGGGATTGTGTATAGAACTTGCGTCTGGTGACATTTGTTAACTGCCAGCTTGGGGCTTCATAGAGGGCCTTGTCATTGCCGCGCTTGTCGTGTGATTCGCCGGATGCAGCGTAAATACTCTGCGCGACGGTCCAGATACACAACAGCGAAGTGTACTTGATAGTGAGCATCGTCATGGCCAGGGAGTTTTGCTGACAGACGGACTCAATGTTACGTAGAAAGATACTGGTCTGTTAGCTTCTTATAATCTCAGCTTCGAGGCAGTCCAAATCTTTGGACTCTTTTAACATGTAAACTTGAAACTGCTTCTAGTGACACGAGCAAGTTCAATCATGGCACAATGGCATCGCGGTTAGCCTCAACTCATCTCCCAACCGGTGTCTGATACCATCTCCCTGGAAGCACCCGTACAAGCCGTGCTGTGTTTGTCAATCACAAGAAAAGGCTCTCTGCACGATTAGAGCGGAAACCCAGCCACAGAATCTCTGCTCTCGAGTGCCACCGTTCCGGTTTGTGGGTTGTTCATCCACAGACCATGATCTACGAAGTGGTAATACAAGGGCTTGTTCTCCGTACACTCGGTCAAGTGACGGCACATGTCTCTCCTGATCGAAACCCATGTCTCAGCCTGCAAGGGTCCGGTAGTGACAACTGCAGTCCATCATCCCAGCCTACGGAGTACTCCGTACGATTTGCCAAAATCCCCCGCCTACGTCGAGGTTGAAATGCACAAATACCTCTGTGAACACATCTGCCATGTTCCTACCCGGTCACCTCCACCTCCCGGGTTATACGCGGCGTGGTGGTGAACCGCCCCGGGCACGACTCACGATATGCACCCGAGAGGAACAAGAAATGGATCCATGTTACGGAGTGCTAGTAGTATGTAGTATTTGAATAACCGCGTTGGCGGTTATCGTCGATGCCACATCAGTAGCGCCGCCGGGGCTGGGATCGGACGAGGCGATTGCCAAGCCCCCCGCGCCATCTCGAGATGCTACATCCCTGCATCTTGACTTTTCGAGAGATCTATTCCGTACTCCGTACTATGGTTCCTCCTTTGTGTTCCCCTCCTGGAGTGAAAAATGTATCAACTTGAGTAGAGCACCAGGGCGAGCGTTTTGGCTTGTGTAGTGGTGCCAAGGGTCAAGAGAGGGATACAGCATGTACTCCGTATGATAGCATATGATGTCAGGCAAAGCTCGAGTCATCATTAGACCCTCACCAGGAAGTGGCCTGCAGAGCTCAACGGTTGTTTGACGCAATGTCAGGGCTCAAGAGGGTGTGTCTGGTGTGTGTGCATGCCCACCCGGCTCGTCCTCCGTAACGTAAAACATGGGAGCTCGCATCGGTTTGCGAACTCATCGCACGGCGGAGCCGCAAGATGGTGACAGTACTACTCCGTAGACGCCGAAGACAGTCGTCGTACCAGTTTTCCTGGTCTCGGGGCTCCCTGTGCGCTCGTATGAGATGCTTGAAGCAAAACCACACGGCTCGCTTGTCACGAACTGGTCCAGCGATACGGACAAAGAGCAAAGGGTCACTCACACATGCAGTCCCCCGACTAAACGCACCCTCTCGCCGCGCACGCCGTCTCAAACGCACCTCGATGTCCAAATGTCAACTGTCCAAAAGGCTCCCGCCTCCCCCACCGCCTCGCAGACGAGCCAGCAAGCCAATGCGGTCGTCCGTCAAGGCAGAAGCCGCGAGTGGCAGGTCGGGAAGACGGGTGGTCATCAGCGCCGTGATTGGATCGGCCCGCAGGGGTCTGGGTTGCGGAGGCGTCTAGCGGCCTGTGCAGCGGCATCTCACTGGCTGCTCGTCGTCCGCACTTGATCTCTTTGGCACTTCAATGTTGACTTGACATTTCAACCACCGCCCATGCAACTCATGCAACCATCCCGTCATGTCACCAACAGCCAAAACATTGAATGCTGTTGGTTCAGGCCGATATTCCGCATGCCTTGACTGGCCCAAAAGTGGCAGTACAGCACCCACGCACGGCTCGGAGATGGCAAGGGACGTCTGGAACGTCCAACAGAAGATGTGCAGACCCTCGAGAGAGTCTCGACAACCGAGCTGCTCTGTTGCCCCCGGCAGAGCCAGCAAGCCACCACCATCAACCATGCGCAATTGAATGCATTTCGCCCGTCTCGGGTCCCCACCGCCCCCAGAGACTGAATCACAGTTACACAGGGTCAAAGGTGCTCTTTCATATAATATTCTGTGCTTGGGGCTGTTCGGCTAGCTAGCTTGCATCTTGGCTCGAGATTTCGATCCTCCCTCCCGGCCGCCGCATCTTGCTCCTCGCCAGTTTATATACCGTCTGAGGGCTTTCCTGCCCCTCTGTGTGCAACCGAGAACAGAGTGCCAGCTTGGCAACCCTCAGGCCATGTAACGAGCATCAGTTTACCCAGTCACCCATCAAGCACTCCTCCCGTCTCGCCCTTCCGGGGCCTGGACGCCGCAACACCATGGAGCTTCCAGCCGTCACTCTTCTCCTCCTAGCCATAGCCGGCCTCACCACCGCCCTGGAAGTCACCCCGGGATCACGGTGTGCAGTAGAATGCCTCGACTCGCCTGGTGGAAACGACTTCAGTGCCTCGGACTCGACCACGACGGTCGACGACATCAGCTGCAAAGACCTGGACTACTCGACCACCGATGCCGGCATCAAGTTCAGAAAGTGCTTGGACTGCTTGCAACATAGCAAGAAGGTTGACAAGACCGAGTCGGACCTGAAATGGTACATATGTACGGCTCAAGACTCTGGGACCCCGTGCGCCTGGCGTATGTCGTCAAAGACTGACAGACAAGTGGCAGATAATCTACGATATACCCTCACCACATGCATGTACGCCGCGCCCAAGGCCGTGAAAAACGGCACCGTGGCAGCTCAATGCAATATAGACAAGGCCTGCATGGCCATGAAGGAGCCGTTGATAGAGCCAGGTTTCAACGCCAACCCAAACACCACCTGGGATTACTGCACCGCCAACAACGGTGCCTTCATGGGGCCGAACCTCTCGCCATGTATAAGTTGTCTCCAAGCAACCGAGGGGGAAGCCTATCTCTCCAACTGTAAGACAAGAAAAATGATCTCCATCAAGCCCATCTCCCTGCATCAATATCAAAATTCTAACGCCCCCATAGTCCTGGCTGCGCTCGAGGCCGGTTGCAAACAAGCTCCAGAAGACGGCGCGATTCTCTCTCTCAGCGGAAGCGTCTTCACCACCTCCCCCATCAACACGACGGACCCCTCTGCCAACGACCAAGCGAATCAGTCCAGCGGCAGCCTCTCGCCCAGCGCCATCGCCGGCATCGCCATAGGCGTGTTCCTCATATTCCTCCTGGCCGCTGCCCTCCTCGTAGTCCACTTCCGCCGCGAACGGTCCTGGAACGAGTGGGAACAGTCCTGCTACTACTCCAACTTCCCCCCGCCAGCCGCGTACACAGAACAGCCCATGTCGCAAGCTTACCGTCGCTACTACACCGGCAACGCCTTCAGCGAAAAGGCGCACCCAGCACAGCCCAACTCCAGCGGCGAATACTACGACCGCGTCGAGGCAGAACTAGCCGCCTCCGCAAGGCAAAACAAGCAAGCCAACTCGGCACCGCATAGCCACGTCTCATCCAGCCCGACCATCCATAACCAGGACGAGACCCTACCCGCGAGCAGCGTGTGCCGGTCCCGCTCCTTCGGCCACGTCACTCCAGCGCGAACACCCTCGCCGCCGGCGGAAACTCACACCCACCGCCGCTCAAACACACCAGACTCGTTTGCCGTCCAGGCCTATCTAAACGCCGCCGAGGATTCCGCCCGGCTGGCCGCTCGAAAATCCCTCCATCCCACCAGCTACGCCCCAGAGCCGCAAAGCAAGAGAACTACAGCCATTTCTACCCCTTATCTGCCGTATATGCCCAAGCTTCGAATACCCAAGATATTTATCAACAGAGAGGGACCCAGGGATGTGCGTCAAATGCAAATCTCGCCGCCGTTGATGACGCACGACCCCAGATTTCACGATATACCCATGTCTGGACCGGTGGCCATGTCGAGAGATCGAGCGCCGCCCCCGTTGGTCAATGTTGCCAGGCAGGATGGCTATATCGAAGTTCCTTTGAGAAGCGGGAAAAGCACTCTGTACGGCTACTGAATCGCGTCAGTAGTAGTAGTAATGGTGTGCTATTATACTCTCAGCGCAGCAAGAGCCATTGCGCCACTTTTTTGCGTAGAGATGCATACAGGGTGGTTTTCTGAAAGATTATTCCGGTTATCCTGGTGTTCAAGGTTTTTTTTCGGGATATGCTTCCTCACTATCATTTAATTGGCCTTGGATAGGGACTTGGAGTTGTGGTGCCATAACGTCGGGACAATATAGCCATTATTTCATATCATGAATCAATGATTTTCTTTATACATTACTTAAACCTATTACAGTACCACCGTCTACCCCAGTCGCTGCCCTGGACCACGCGTTCGCCAAGAGTCCGGCAACGGTCCACTTGAAGTATTGGCGCCAGTGCCTCCGCCAAGAGTCCTGCCAGCAGGTCGGGCAGGACCTCCAACGCCCGTCTGAAATAACGACTCGGTCGACTGCACAATCCTGGATAAGATGGCAGGTGTGGGAATGAGGTTTCTCCCGCCACCGTACTGCGGCCACGTCCTCGACAGAAAGTCAAAGAGATGACCGGCAAACAGGCCATGAAACTGGAGTATCATGTTTTCAACGCCGCCAGGGAACAGGAGGTTGATGGCAAGCATGGCATACGGCATCATCTGGGCGGGCATGGTAACAAACATGTAGCTGACCTTGGCTCCGCGCTGGTCCTGCGTCACAGTGTAGCTTAGAGCCAGAATAAGAGCCGGCAGGAACATCATGAACCCGAAGCCGACAAAGTGATTTGCTACCTGAAGCTGGGAGTCAGCTTCAATTCTTTCTCTTCTACGGCAGGTACGAAGACAGAAACAGATCAAGGTGTAAAAAGACTATGGGACAAGGTAATAAAATGTAGGGAGCAATAAAACCACCCGAGTGAATTTGGGGATCACACGAGCCATCCATAAGACATCCCACCATGCCTACACCGCGGAACAGCCCTGCGAATAATGGACTGAACCGAAGGGCAGGGGTTCTCTTCCTCATTTCCAGGAACCGTGATAGTAGTAGAGGCACGACACTATCCGGGCAGATATAAGAGGGGTTTTGCGTTTGCAAGCTCAACTCTTCAAAACAGGTGCACCAAGGGCGGAAATCAAGCGGCAAAACTTGGGCATGAGAGCTTACCAAAATCGTCCCACAGACGAATACAAGGTACCAAATCAGGTCTTCCTTTCGTGGGAACCGAGGATTGCCAACCTCCATTTGGCTGAGGTACGAATACAAGAAGTAGGTGTCAAAGACAAGGCCTAAGCCTGAGCCCGTGATTAAAAAGGACGTCGCGAAACGCCATATCTGGGGCGGGAATCTAAGTATGAAAAACGGGTGGTAGATGAAGTACTTGGACGGCAGCATGCCCAGCACGATGCCGAGGGACATGACGAATGCACAGGATGCAATGTTTCTGCGGCGCGGCCACGTCAGCACGGTCAAGGCATTTTTTTCGGCTTTTTGGTTCTTACCTGGACATTGGCGGTAGCCGCCAGTAATTCTCCAGTGCAATATCCATGGTGGGCACAGAGTATGGGATCAGTAACGGCAAGCCTGGTAGCAGTGTGCGCTTCCGTCGCAGAAAGGTGTAGCAAGACAGGAGGAAATCACAGATGCAAAGAAACGCAGCGACAAAATCAAAAATCAGAGTTTGGAGCAGATGAACGCTTCATGCAAAGGGGGCTAGGCAGCAAGCACCAGCGTGGTCATTACGAGTTGGTATCGTGTCATCATCTTCCAGAAGATGGAAGAAGGACGGGAGGCAGAAGTCGAAATTTGTTGCCAGCTTGCAAAGATATTGGGCGGGCGCAGATGGAGCCAAGCAGCCTCCACTATGCCAGTAGACGGTGTTTCGGTGCATCTAGCGGGGCGTAGTGGAGACCTTGGCCTCAGCACGGCCGCACGGCACCAGGTTTGATTGAGCACACGATCATTGACCATCGCAGTCACCATCTGCATACCGATAGCCGGCTACCCTAGGCTGGCCGACAGAACGCAGCCGTCGTTTCCGAATGAGCTCATTCATCCGTACGCACCCCACAACTGCTCTTATTTAAAAACATCATACGATTCTTCTTCATTGGCCAATGTAAAATACTTTGATTGTAATATTTCATGCGTGTTTGCGACCTAGTCTGGAGAAGCAGATTAGCAAACTGCAATTGAGTCCGAGCCGCTGACGTAGTTGGCTCTCAACCACAACCATGAAAACCCACGATCCGTTGAAGACAGAAGAGGCCAACGACGCCGCATGGGAGGCGGGAAAAGGCGCCCTCATGGGCGCAGCGAAATGGGGAGCAGGAGCAGCTGTTCTCGGGGCCATTGGCTACGTATGGTCACCTATTTACCGCGGAACAACGGTCCAGTTCAAAGTGTGAGGGCATAGATAGACACCTACCCATCACGACCCTTTGGTTCAGAACTCACACTAGCCTGCAGGTACCTCCAAATGTCAGGCATGGTGCTAGGAGGCATGATTGAAGCCGATTGGCGCCTAAGACAATACGAATACCAGATGCGCATGCAAAGGAGATGGATGAGGGAAAAGGCCAAGTGGGAGCGGTACGAGGAGGAATTTGGAAAGAATGAGGGCGAGAAATGATTGAGGTTTGGATTTGGATTTACCACGCGAAAATTATGCTGCAGCATGTTGCATTGTACTTTATTTCATCAACAGCAAATGTCAGAGAGGCATCTTGGCCACATACCCTATCGAATAGATGTTCTCCGAGGCCACCCGTCATGTACCTCAACTAATAGAAACCGATCCAACTCCAACGCCTACTCATGCACCCTCCGAAAATTCACTCGTTTATTTTGCAGCTACTTGAAACTTCTTTGGATCCATATTAATCTTGGACAGCCGCGCAACGCAGCCACTCAGTTGCAGCAACGTTTGGACGCCTTCCAGAATTTTCATGTGGGTGAAGCCAATCTCCTTGATAAACTCCAGCTTTGAATGCTCGCTTAGCGTTGGAATTGTCTTGGTCACCTTGAACATGGTGCTGATGATATCGTGACTGGAGTATCCCAGATTCCACAGCTCCCTCAACGTATCCAGCGCAGAATCTACGTTACCCTCGTAGCACGCCTTCAGCATAGCCTGTACTTTGATGGGATGAGGCGAGTCGACGACCTTGAACACATTGTCTCCAGAGACGAAGCCAAAACCGGCAAAGGTTGATTGCAAGTTATTGATTGCCTGTCGCATATCCCCTTCTGCGCTGAAAACAAGGGCAGCAAGACCGTCGTCGCTGTATTCAACCTTTTCGGCTTCAATAATTTGCATTAATCTTTTGACAACCTGGGCGTCGGACAGCTTTGCATATCGGAGGATGGCGCATCGCGACTGCAGCGGCTCAATAATCTTGTTGGACTGGTTGCATGCAAAGGCGAATCGGGTCGTGTTGGAGTAGATCTCCATGGTTCGGCGAAGAGCTTGTTGCGCGCCCGATGTCATGCTGTCTGCTTCATCGAGAATGACGAGCTTATGTCTGCCGGGGGGTAATGTGACCTTCTTTTGCGCAAAGCCCTTGATTCGATTGCGTACGACATCAATGCCTTGACACAGTGGTGAGCATTGAAAATTTTTTCTCTCCATCTCTCTCAGATATTTGTCCACATACCTCTCTCGTCACTTGCATTCAGCTCCAGGACAGCCTCCTTATATGACTCTCCCAGTAGCTGTCTAGCCAGACACAGCACGCTTGTTGTCTTTCCGATACCCGGCATTCCTGAAATGATGACATGGGGCATATTTCCCTCCCTAGCTATAATTTTCAGTCGCTCGATCGTCTCTGTGTTGCCCACCACATCGTCTAGGAAGACGGGACGGTACTTTTCCACCCTTCAAACAGCATGTTAGCGGCGCCAGTTTTGAAGGGGAGGAGGACAAGAGTACCATGGCAATTCGTAATTCGGAGATGCATTCGAAGACGAGGCCAGGGCTGCCTTTGACGCAGCGGTCGAGGATTCGCCCCTTTCCTCGGTTTTGGCGGCGGGCATGGCGACGGCGATGATGGAAGTGAAGGTTGGAACTTGGAACGATCAATTTACGCGACCTGGAGACGCGTCTTTGGTGGTGTAGCGGGCCTCTGGCTCGTGGGGCTTGACGAGGTGCAAGTGGTCCGTGCGTGGTTTGCCCGCTCCACCGCCTTTGGACTGAGGCGGCAAATCCAACCATCAGCCAAAGCAACGTTGAACTTTTTCCCAGCAGACCACATACAACAACCAAAAAAAGGCCGAATCAGACAGCGCAACTCGTCGCAAAGACCCGAATTTGGGTTCAAACGCGCCAGAAGCACCGGAGGATACACATCAGGACGAGAAGAGCGCATTTCACAGCCGCCACCATGGGTGTCGCGAAGAAAACCAGAAAATTCGGCCAGGTCAGTCCTTATCGATAACCAAAATACCATTCAGAACCGAGCCTGCTAACGTTTCGCCAAATGTCCAGGTCAAGCGAGTAATAGGTCTGCGCGACGCACGCCTCAAAACAAACCAGAAAAAAGACGAAGAAGCCAAAGCCAAAGAGAAGAAGACCATCAATGGCGAATTGATCCGAGAAGCACCCCAAATGCCCAGCAACATGTTCTTCCAGCACAACACAGCGCTCGTGCCTCCCTACAACGTCCTCGTCGACACCAACTTTCTCAGCCATACAGTGCAGCGAAAGCTGTCGTTACTAGAGTCCATGATGGACTGCCTGTACGCCAAGTGCAACCCGATCATAACGTCGTGTGTCATGGCGGAGTTGGAGAAGCTGGGCCCAAAGTACCGGCTGGCGCTGCGGGTTGCGAGGGACGAGCGGTGGCAGCGACTGGAGTGCGACCACAAGGGCACGTACGCGGACGACTGTCTGGTGGACAGGGTGACCAAGGATAGGATATACATCGTGGGCACCAACGATAAGCTTTTGAAACGGCGCATCCGTCGAATTGCAGGGGTGCCGTTGATGAGCGTGGCGAGGGGCAAGTATGTGATTGAGAGGCTGCCGGGGGCGCCTGAGTAATTTCTTGTAGCATAATGACAATTTCGTGATGATCAAGGGCGTCTTGTAGCGTTTCTGGCGGTGTTCTGCGTGCCCTTTTTGTTTCCCATGGCGAGTCGGGGAGGGTGCAGCGGTAGGCTGGAGTTTAGCTGTTAAACCCGATCGAGGCAAGTGCCGAACTGGTACAGGCGATGCAACCGTGGCAGACACTGCAGTCCTCGCAGCAAGGCTGCATCACATCTCATTCTCATTTCATCGTACATACATCTCGAAACCCACACCTCTCGGCCGATCACTGCAGCGGGAGGCAGAGAGTATTTGACCAGATCAGGTACCCGGCTATCGCGCTCTATACTAGTATATCGGTGTACACACTTTTCGGCGACAGACTGTATTTCCGCCCTTCACACACCCGCGCATGAGATAGCAGCCTCATGCCCCAAGACTCCAGCCCCAGCGAGCCCTCCCCCGGCGACAAACAAGTCCAGAAGCGCACGCGGATCCTCCTCTCCTGCGCGCCCTGCCGCAACTCCAAGCTCAAATGTGACCGCCAGCAACCATGCTCGCAGTGCGAGAAGAAGGGCCGCATGGACCAGTGCGTCTACGCCCCCAGGCCCGTCAAGAAGAAGCCCCCGGCCAAGAACATGACTTCGCGTCTCAAGCGCCTCGAGAGCCTGGTGCGGGAGATGATGGAGAACGAAGGAGATGCGAAGCCGCCGGGAAGAAGCAGCGAGGGGAGCGCCGTGCCCTCGTTGCAGGGCCATGTGGTCAAGGGGGAGCATGGGACGACCTACGTCGGGGCCACGCACTGCATGGCTATGCTCGAGGACGTAAGTTTGCAATCACACAGGGCTCGTGCCGCGATATATATAGACGAGATGCTAATCAGGGTTCTGTAGATTGAGGACTTGAAAACGTACTTTGATGATACGGGGGCCCACGAGGAAGGGATCTTGTCGACGGATGATCTGGATGCGCCTGAAATGCTGTTGTGCCCGACGATTCCGCCGACAAACAGGGACGAACTCATCGCGCAGCTGCCGGATAGGCATGTTGCAGATCGGTTGATTAAGAGATACTTTGCATCCATGAGTCCTTCTCAACGTGAGCCACCTCGTGCCAAACCCCGTGAACACTTTCTCACGCAAGAGCAGATATTATTCATCGACCTACATTTACAAAAATGGTAAAACTACTCACCCTCCTTTCTCATAAACGGCCATCTGCCATCTCACACTAACATCCCCCCCAGTATGCCCGGTTCTGGCAAGACTCAAACGACGTAACCCTCCATTGGCTCGCCCAGCTCTTCATGATGCTCGCGCTGGGCATCTTCTTCAACAGCTTCGCCGCCCCCCACGAACTCTCAGCCGACTCGCCCGTCCCCATCTTGGACCGCATCAAGCACTACCGCTCCTGCGCCGGCTGGGCCCTCATCTGGGGCAAGTACACGCAGCCCACGTCCACGACGCTGCCCGCGTTCCTGCTCTACGTCGAATCCCACTTCATGTTCAACCGCGCGGCCCAGATGAACTGCTACGTCCTCTCGGGCGTGTGCATCCGGCTCCTACTCAAGATGGGCCTCCACCGCGACCCGTCCAAGCTGGCCAACATATCCCCTTACGAAGGCGAGATGCGGCGGAGGTTATGGAACATGGCGGTGCAGATCGAGCTCATCGTCTCCTTCCACATGGGCCTGCCGAGCATGCTGCAGGGCATCGAGTCGGACACGCGCGCCCCGTCCAACCTCCAAGACGAGGACTTTGACGAAGATTCCACATCCCTACCCCCGGCGAGACCAGCCACCGAGTACACACACGTGACGTACACCATCAACAAGACCAAAATCATCAGAGTCTTTGGCCAAATCGCCAACCAGGCGCACTCGCTCTCACCCCCCGAGTACACCGACGTGCTGCGGCTCGACGCCGTTCTGCAGGACACATGGGGCGCTCTTCCGGGCTTCATGCGCGTCCGCCCCCTAGACGAGTGCGTGGGCGACACGCCCGTCCTTTTGACCCAGCGCTTTGGCCTGGCCGCACTCTACAACAAGTGCCGCTGCGTCCTACACAGACGGTATCTCGCCGAACCCGTTCCCGACAAGGACCACAACTATTCTCGCCAGCAGGGCATCGACGCGGCGCTGTCGCTGCTCCAAAATCAGTACCTTATATGGAGGCACTCGAAGCCGGGCAACGTGCTCAGCTCCACGTCGTGGTTCCTGTCGTCCCTGGCCGTACACGACTACTTGCTAGCGGCCATGATTGTGTATCTGCTGATCAAGAATGAGAATTATCCCGATGGAGAAGGGTTCGACTTTGACGGCAAGAAGCCCAGCAAGGAGGAGCTCAAAGGCATGCTGAAGCGGTCCTATATGATTTGGACAGAGGTATCCGATAACGTGGCTGAGTTGAGGAAGACGGCGGATGCGCTGGCTGCCATGTTGAGTAAATTAGGGGATCCGGTGGACAAGGAAGTGAGGATACCAACACGAGGTTCGGAATACCCGTCCTCGGGGTCGGTTGGGTGGTCATCATCAGCGGAGAAGAGTACTTCTACTGGCGAGCCGGATTTACTCTCTAGTATCTGGATTGAAGGTATGAAGGCGCCTGCCTATTTGCCACGGCCAGGAGAAGGACACACGGACGGTGTACTGACCTTTTTTGATAACAGGAGCGAACTCATCTTCAGGGCCAACATCATTCCCCATGGCCCAGCCAACGATGAATGCTAGTCCAGCAATGGACTTTCCCCTGCCCGCCGCGTCGGAGGCCATTCTTGGGAGTAACCTAGGCTTTGATCCGTCGTGGATGGAGCCAGCAGATAATATGGACTGGGTAAGTTGTCCCCGAATCTGGACCTTTACAAAAAATCATGCCACAAAGAAGGAGACGATATCAGGTTGGAACACTGGGCTAACCTTGGTCACTAGCGTTTTCTTGACGTCTCCCTGGCACACAGTCATACCGCCGGCACTAATTCCGCGTCTGGAGCGTCATGGGTCGAGAAACTGCCCCTGGATGAACTGGACATGCTGGATCCCGGGCTATGGGGCCGGCCATCTGGGGAAGCACACAGACACTTCCCGTCTAGATAGCAGTGCTGGGTTGCGAACGCGATAGCACTCAACGGCCATCTTTGGCATAATATTTGATCTGTCCATGCCCCGTATATTCCACTCCACTCTTCAATTGTGAAATATGACATGTGCTGGACACTGTGATCCGTGATTTAATGTATTACACATAATTCGTCATTGGCTGTATCAACTTGCCTAGCTCATGTTGGCTGCGGTCGCCTCAGGTCTAACCAACGCCCCCTCAGGATCGGCCCGCAAAACACAATTGATGGTCAACCACCAAAGCTTCTTGGGGAAAGAAAGGCGCCCGATGGCTGCAGCGAAGAGAAAAAAAAACACAATGCTTTTCTAATTGCCGGTGCTCGAGCTGCCCCGGACCAATACGTCTACTACTTGCTAGGCCGTGCTGCGAGACGTACTACCGTAACATAAGCCCACAGGTCAATAACGTGATCCGAAAGTGTGATTCGTGACTGGCCAGAGATAAGCAGCATCCTACGACTTGGCCATGGCTTGGACCGGGAAAAGAACCCGGAAGGCTGGGACTAGACGTGATTCTCAAGTGCCAACACATTATTGTTTCTCGGTGACAAAGATCGGAATACTGCTAGCACGACTGTTGACCTCGTTGGTGTCGTCGTACACGTCTTCGTCCGTGCTGTATGTAATAAGCTGAGATGTGTAGTACACAACCAAGACACCTGGGCAGTCTGCCTGGTCGTCTGCATCCCCCGCATATCTAAAATTGGTGAGAACTAGGCGATGCAAGCTCCCCTTGTAGTAGTATTCTCCTGCATGCGACAAAGGGCTGCATGTCATGGTTTTCACGGGAAAGCTCCTCCCACCAGAACGGCAGGACGGATCAGCACACCCGCCGCAATGCCGATACCATCTCATGTCACACAATACTATTGCTTTTGCAAGGCCTGGTGCACTGTTGTGTCATTGGCGGTGCATCAAAGACGCAATTTAATGTCCCGTGTCAAGGTATGTACTTGGCCAGGGCCCAGGGCCGAGGTTGCTTGCTGGCATGTCTCAACTCCCAATACAGAAATCTGGGGTAACTACTTCTGGCCAGCCTCCCATGTGTCACGTTCATGCAGCTCAGACAACCCTTTTCCGGCCTGTTCGTTATACTACTATCCATGCTCAGAGACAGTCTTTTGCGCCCAGACCGCTCAATCAATCTCTGACATCACTTAACTGCCCGCGGGCACACTTCTTCAATGGGGCGCGGGGCCGACAAGTGCACAGCATAATAGTAGTAGGTGAGCAAGAAGGCGAACAACAATCCGTCGTTGGTAAATTCACGCTACGTCGTCTTCAGGAGATATGTCGGTGTGTCTGATGGGGCATGGTCTTGTTGTTGGAGACGCTTTGGGCCAATGGCTTGGAATCGAAATCGGGCGCACTAAAGCCGGGGTCATTTAGTTATTATTTGTGCCAGGTACTTGCGGAGGTGAATTGGAGATCATGTTCAGGCTGGCGCTTTGCTTCACAGTCATGATGCTAGTTAGCATTGTGAGATCGAGGAATAGTAGTTGGAATAGGAAAACACGAACTAGAACCCCCCCTCCTTTTTTTTGCCTCAACTTCTGAACCGTTGCTTGCCCAGCACGTAGGGACATAGCAAATATGACCCGTGGTGCTATCAGTGGTGGTGAACTCTCCCAAGAGCCACTTTACAGCCTTGACAACTCGACCTAGAGTTGCGGGCCACTACCATGTCCGCCGCTATCGACTAGCCACGAAGGAAGCATGGACAATGGACACTGTGATCGAGCCACCCAGCCAGTCTTGTGACCATTTGATGCCCATGAGTCGGGTTGTCGTGGGGTGTTCGAGCGGGCCTTGGGCTGGATAATCAGACGGCCCCGTTTTGGGACAACCTTTTGTAAACGGTATGAGAAACTGATTCAACACGAAAAATTTTAACTGGAGAGAGGGCAGAAAACTTTACCTAATTCTAATGCAGCACCCACATAGCTTGTCTTATAACGTTGCAGGTGACAGTAACATGATGGCAGCAAAACGAGTAATTGGCCTGGAAGCCATTGGCCCCGACAACCATGTTATGTGTTTGCCAATCCCAAAGTTGGGCCAAGAGTGCATTGCGGGAGAAACTGGGCAAATGGCCATACCTACCAAGTCCAGGAGGTCGAAGTGAGGCTTCCTTTGAATGACGATTCCCATCCAATCTGCCTGCTGTGCAAGCCCGGCTGTTCCAGGCTCACCGCATCTTGAGGCTAAAACAAGCATAAGTGTGAGCTCACTTTGCAGTGCTGGGAGCCAGTGAACGAAGACTGTCCGCAACAAGAAGAGGAGGCGGCATGGTGGGCTCTCAGTTCCTGACGATGCCTATGGGCGATTGCCTGTCGCGGTGACGATGTCATGGTTAGCCGCGGGATGCTGCGGTGCACAGAGCGCATGTGTGGCACTTCAAAAACCAAAGGTCGGATTCCCTCTAGCCGGGTCTCATTTCCGACAGTAACTTGTCATTTCAATGGTCTTGGGCTCGTGTCAACGTTTTCCAAGGTTAAGGGTTTTAGCGGAATTGCGCTGGAAATGGGCATCATGCAATCCAGCATAGCCATTGCACAATCGTCATGACTTTTTCATGGCGCGACTGACGAAGGTCGTTGATCATTAGAACCACATGTAGTGCGATTGGCCAGCCCCAGAATCTATATTGTAGAGGAGCAGCAAGGACTGAAGGGTCCCCCTCGGAAACCTCCTACGGATCGTAACAATGCCTGGAGGTTATTAGTTGGGCCCCAGGGTCATTTGGTCAAGGGCCACTATTCTTGTTCAGGGCTGTTGATGATGTGAGGTCTGCTTATTTTTTGACGGCGCAATGCTAGTGTCGGCAGAATCCGGGCACCCAACCCAGACTGCGTAGGATGGGAGGATGAGCTGTTGGCGCGCATGGGCTGCTGGTATTCTCCTGAACTGGCAGTTAGTGCTCAGAGTCTGTCTGCCTACTTGATATAGGGGCGGGCAAGTCGGGACGAGATACCAGCAATGTGTTGAAGGTCTGTGGCGGCGCATCCATGGAACACTGACGCCGATGTCCATCTGGCGCATCCACCCACCATCAGACTTTTCAGCCATTCTGTAACTTCTCCATGCCCCCGTCGCCCGTTTACCTGTCACTGATAAGCCTGTTGGCTGTTATCTCTTGGTTGACGGGCGTGTGTCGATGAATCGGTGCAGGTTTTGCGACGCAGGTTTGAGCGACATGGAGTACCCCGGCGCTACGCGGTCGATGCGCCGTGCGGCCACAGCGGTCAGGGTACCTGCGTGGTTCCTTTCCAGTCTGATTGCTGGTGGACTCGCTAGCCAGGAGATGAATTTCGGCCTGCCCAAGCATCGAGAATCGAGCAATCGAGCATCAAGCGCAGCAGACCGCATGCGCAGCCATCCCCAGGCAGAGAGGTCGATCGACTACGGAGTACTACGACTGCGTCTCGGGGCAGGTGCCACTTCGGTCCAGGTCCAGGTCCCAAACCTGTGGAGGCAGGAGCAGATCCATCCAGGTCGTCCCAGTGCCTCTTTGCCATCGTGTGTTCCCTCACGTCTCCCGTGGCCTCCGCCCTCGGCCCCGGATTCTTGTTGTGCCAATCCAGCATATACCATAACACACCTGCATCGAGGCGCCCTCTTCTTGATTCTCGTGCTCGAGCTCGCCTCGGCCTTCGTTTTCTTGCTCCTCCCCTTCTCCTCGTATCTCCTGCATAGTACGAGCGGCATCGATATTTGAGACACGGCCTTGGCATTCGAGTCGTCGTTTGGGAAGCAGCTCGAGCTCTTATCAACTGGATTGCTCCTGCCAGCCGACTTCCGCTGCGCCTGCGCCTGCCCGGAACCCCACCATCCGATCTCGTCGTCTGAGGCCCTATCTTTTGCGTCGATAAGAGGGAGGCTGGCTCAGAACTTGCCAACCTCCGGTGCGAGCATCGTCAAACAGACCGTCTGCACCCCTTTGCCCAAGTTGCGAGGCCGCATCCGTTCGTGCTTCAGCACATCCTCGCCCGCCTTCGCACAGCGCGCCCACGGTTGCCAGGCCGTGGCGACACTCCGGTCCTGCGCGGCTGCGTGCTGTGCCCCTCCATTCCCCATCGCTCTCGGCCAAAAGTGCCCACCTCAATCAACCCAACCACGAACCGGACCACGTCCAAAGGCGTTTGCGCGCGACGCATCCATCCATACATACACCATACCATAGCAGTACTACTGCGAGACCCTTCCCCTTGCCTGTCTCAGGCACCGTCCAGCAGCCTATCCCGACTCTAGCCTTTGGCTCGCCAGAACCGCCTCGAGGAACTTCTCCGCGAAGCCCTCGGCGAACCGCACACCATCCAGCTGACCTCACGATCTCGCTCCAATTCCAAATTCCGGTTACCAATAATTGACCACCCCGCTCAGACATAGCCTGTCGTGCGCCCGTCGTGAGTCGCCTGCATTGGCCAGCAGTTCCTGTCCTCGCACCATCGTCGGCCCACTGAGCACTTGTATTTTACGTACAGACTTTCATTCCTCACCGTCCACCAAACCAACGTCGCCCAGAGCCTTCTGGCCTTTGGAGTGCCCTGCGAATCCCGCCCAAGTATCCAGGACATCTACCTGCTCCCCCAGGCGGGCCGTCGTGTGCGAAACCACGGTGGCCTCGCCTGTTGCATGCTGCACGGAAAGGAAGCCTTCTGCCTTGCGCGCATCTCCTTGTCACCATCGCTCGTTGCGCTTTCCCACCCTAGCCAGCACGTCGAGAGCGACAGGGATCGAACCATGCCAGCCCAAATTACCGGCCCTATGGCAGCCAGCATCCCGATTCATATTGCCAACGACCAGAGTAACAACTACCGCAAACAACACAAGCACTCGCGATCGTCCTACTCAGAGTCGTCCCCGCTGGCCAACTCTAGAAACAACTCTCTGACTTTCCGCCCGCCCAAGCGACACATGTCAACTCCAGACAAGACCATCGCTATTACCAACGCAAGCGGGCGCCAGGCTGCATCCCTGATTCGTGTCGCCACAGCCGTCGGATATCGCGTGCGAGCACAATTGAGAAATCTTGAAGGCGTTGTTGCCACCGAGGTCTCGACTAATCCAAACGTAACAGTATTTGTGGGTGAGCTGTATACCAGGCACAATCCTACAAATGAAAACAAAGACGTTACGCAAAATGGTCCGATTGCCGGCGTCGGCGTCAACCATGACCTGATATCAAATCTGTTCCGTGGCGCACAGCTGGCCTTCATTAACACGACATTTTACGGCGATGAAGTTCAAATTGGTATGGCTCTAGCTGATGCTGCCAAGAAGGCGGGGGTCCAACACTACATCTATTCGTCGATGCCTGATCACAAGGCCTATAACAAGGACTGGCCCTCTTTACCACTTTGGGCAGCAAAACACGAGGTGGAAGAGTATGTTCGAAAGCTCGACCTCCCCGCGACCTTTGTTTACACGGGCATCTATAACAACAACTTCACGTCGTGCCCATATCCATTGTTTTGCATGGAGCTGCAAGAAGATGGGTCTTTCATATGGCAAGCACCGTTTCACGAGGATGCCAAGCTTCCTTGGCTGGACGCGGAACACGACGTCGGGCCGGCAATTGTACAGTTATTCAAAGATGGCGTTTCGAAATGGAAGGGTGAGCGGATTGCTCTCGCTTATGAATATCTGTCGCCCAAAGAAGCCTGCAGACTGTTTGCAAGAGGCGTTGGCCGTCCCGTACACTACGTCCGTGGCCCCATTGAGGTCAAGGTCCAAATTCCCACTGGCTACCGAGAACAATTGGAGGCACTTGAGAAGCTTTTCAAGCTTAGCGAGACGGACCCCAAAAGACAGCCACCTTACTTTGGGGACATGAAGCTCGAGGTGAGCTGCCCTACCGAAGCCCTTGAGCTCTGGGAAGGCCCTCGGGGACTGGAGGAATATGCCCGAGAAATGTTCCCTCTCGAAGAGGAGGCCAACGGGCTTACATGGATGCTGGACGAGGACGAACTCGAACAGAGATCTGCCGCCGACGATAAGCTCAATGCCACAACAACGTCTGTGGAACAACTGAGGCTTCACGACGAGAATGAGGATGACGATTCAGATGAAGACGACGGACTTGTTATGCGGGGCTTGAAGCGAGACGAAGAACAATGGCTGGCATAGTGTCAACTGCTATATTTACACAAACAACAACACCATGTAGTGGATCGAGTGCGGATTTGAAGCCAGCCACACGTTTTGCATGTTACGACACGCCCCCTATTTTCATGACACATAATCTACGAGGCTTTCTGGGCGTTGGGGGTATTGATTTTGAGGGTTAAAACGGTGATATGGACATTCCCCAGAGTAGGATAAAAAAGTACAGGATGCCTTGAATGAAGCCATGGGAAAGCAGACGATTACGAAAGAGCGCCATTTTCATCCAGGGTTGAAGAACAAAAAAAATGAGGCACTGGTCACGGCGGACATGGAATCTACGTACCGAGGATTGCGGGGATTTATTGAACCGGAGTATCGAGCATTGTATATGTTGGGCGTTGTGCTACAGTAGCTTTGGCGCATGTTGCATATCCGAGGAATAAACATTGTACTATGCAGCTTATGACTGACGTGACTGAACACACAGGTGCTTTTACTGACCGAATCGCGATGCTGCAATACTCGTTGGAACCATTCAGTTTTGGCGCAGGCTTATATTGTAGGTAGTGCGAGAACGAGTCTTATCCGCAATAGTAGTCGAGTCTACCCCATTAATCCAAATTGCGTAAAGGTAAGTCGAACCGCCGCCGCCGACGACGACGACAACATTCACGCATGCCCAGTAAACTATGTACACGACACCTTCCCATTGACACAAAGACTAACTCTTCTCATCCTTGAACGCAAAAGGAGCCTCGGCGTCAACCTTGCCCACCTGCCCCTCGGGCAACTCATTCAGCTCGTCCTCGTGGACATCCAAGTTTCGAAACTGGAAATAGAAACAGGTGCCGGCGACAAAGGCCAGGATGGCCACAATAGCGTAATTCCAGACGAGCAGCGGATCAGACGCGAGGCTGACAAAGGCCTGGCCGATGGCGGCGGCAAACGAGGTCATGAACAGGGCGACGGCCTGGACCATGGAGCGCATGTTCTTGGGGGCCTTGGAGTAGGCGTACTCGAGGGAGGTGATGGAGGCAAAGACCTCGGCGAGGGCGATGAGCACGTAGGAGCCCGTCTGGGCCCAGACGTTGATCTCGACGGCGGGGCACTTGACCGTCTCGCCTGCGTCGTCGAGGGTGGTGCCCGACGCGTAGCTGCCGCACACGGATGTCTGGTAGATGTAGTGTTGGACGACGGCGGCCCAGACCATGGCTGCACAGCCGACGAAGAAGCCGGCGGTGATTTTGCGAATAGGGGTGAAGCGGATGCCGGCTTTGCGCAGGGCCGGGTAGATGAAGAAGTCGTTGAGGGGGATGAAGATGAGGAGCGCGAAGGGGTTGAGGTTGGAAAGTACGTCGTTGGGGATGCCGTTGCGCTGGAGGACAGCAGCCTGCGAGATGAGGTTGTTGTTGACTGTGCGTTAATGGTTAGTGAGGAGAAGAGAAGAGAAAAGAAAAGAAAAGAGAGGAGTTTAGAGGGGGATGAGGGAGGGACCTGCTTTGGTTGTAGCACAGCCAGAAGATGGGATACCAGCAGAAGACGGCGCAGGCGGCGAATCCGCGTCGCAGCTCGTCGACCCAGGCGTCGTCAAAGGTCATCCAGGCCGGGCGGGTGTCGGGCGAGAAGCGCGAGGGCTTGACCGAGTCCCAGAAGGTGCCGTCGTGGAGGTTGCGATGCGTCTGGAACGGGTTGATGGACCAGCGGCCGCGCTGGGCGAGCATGAAGGTCCGCAGCGCCGGGACGAGCACCGACCCGGCGGGCTCGCGACGGAGATATCGCCGGCGCCCCCACCACATGACGAGCGGGCAGAAGCCCAGCATGATGGTTGGGAGCGTGTATGACAGGTAGAAGCCGACGTGCATCTCGGCGTACACCATGGTCAGCTGCCCGACCAGGGCGCCGACGTTGATGAAGAAGTAGAACCAGTTGTAGATGCGCTCCGTGGTGACGGCCGGGTCGACGATGACGCGCTCGCCGCTCTTGAGGGTCCGCACAAACATGCGCTGCTCGCCCAGCTGCTCCACGATCAGGCAGCTGATGTTGGGCTTGAAGCCACCCGTGCCAAAGCCGATGATGATGATGGCCGTGATCAGGCAACCCAGCGAGGCGCCCTGGCGGACGATGATGGGCGGGATCGCCGACAGAATGAGGATGACGTGGCCGAAGAGGTTGACTCCCAGGGCCGCGCTGATGGTCTTGTACCGCCCCCATTTGGCGTCGGCCACCCACGCGCCGAACAGAGGCATGAAGTATTGCCAGAACTGGTTGAAGATGGTGATGCCTGTCGAGGCGCGCTGACCCATCCCCAGGGCGCCGGGCTGCGTTGGGTCGGCGCCTGTTGTCGAGCCGGGGGGAAGAGGTTGCTGGATGAAGTTGGTGACTTTTGGGCACGGCGATTTCTTAGTATTTTGTTTCTGGGATACCAAATGGCGGCATAGAACGGGTTTCCCCCGTGGTGTATATACTTACACACGACCGTGGATCCATAGTACGAGAAGCGCTCGCAGAGCTCAATAAAGGCGATTGTAAACAGCTTCAGTGGAATATGATTGGGTACACGACGCAGAAGGGCCAGCTCCTCGGTCGTCGGTAGGACGGACGTCTCATCGAGTTCCTGTGTATCGCCCGGGGCGACGACGCTATTCTGGACAGCAGCTTCCTGTTTCTGAACGGCCTGGAGGGACGCCCGCTTCTCATCTGTGGCTTCGGCGCGAAGCTGGGCTCCCACCACCGGCTCGGCCAGATTATCACCAGTGGGCATAATGACGCGTGCTGTGAGTCCAGTTGTTTCCCCAAGTAGCAAGCAACACAAAATGGCCTGGTGGGCGGCTCAACGTGGCGGACGGCAACTGTACAGGGAAGGAGGAAGACGAGATGGGACGTTTTTGCGTCCCTTGGCGAAGTAGGGCTCCTACCCCCGTCTTATATATGGCATTTTGGAATGAAAGGAGCCAGAAGATACAGCATGGCCTTCCTGGAGGCTTGGCCAGGAGCCCATGTTGGCGGGCATATTGCACAGGAATGGCCGGTGGGCGTGCCTGGGGAAGGACTCGAGGGCTTCTTTCGAAAACGCGACGACGGGATTGGAGAAGGAGAGAAGCACTTGGCTTTACACACCCACATGGCCCTCTGAGATATCTCTATCTGGGCACCGGCGGGGATGCTTCGTCTTGGCAAAGGAAGAGGTCAGGAGGCGCGGCGTGGGAGAGCCCTACAGCAATGTCGGCCATGATTTGAACAAGAGAAGATGGCTCGCGATAAGACCTCCTGCAGAACGATGGTTCCCCGGCAAGCCCCGTGGTTGCAATTCCGACGACGAAACTCGACTTGACGAAAATGCTTGGGACCAAGACCTTGGCGCGTTGATCTGGGAGGCAGACATGCGACCATCCGGGCGAAATCTGGGGCCTTGGGCAAGGATTGCCGGCCTAGTGCTGTAGTTAATCTCGCTGTTGGGATAAAGTTGCTGGGCAGAGTTATTTCTGGTCCCAATTGTATGCAGCCACTGTCCCAAGAGGGAAGCTCGATATTGCACAAGTCGTCAGCTTGCTTGATGGTGTCCGGTGACAGGTGGTCGGCTGTTTTGCTCGTCTTCGGCACCTGGAAGGCGTCTGGGGTTCCGCTTGCATGGATCAAGACGTGGCCACCAGCCCCCCTCGCACCGCATTCTTGCCATGATGCCGGAATTTGTCGATGGGAGATGCCGCCATCCATGAATCGCAGCGGCCAAACAAACTTGGTACGAGGAGCGGGGTGAGTGCTTTTAATTGGTGTTGCTGATTGGTGCGGCTTGGCACCTTGGCAGCTTGCATCTCGTAGTGCAAGTACTGTACGATGCCTCATGGACAGACTGGAGGGAAGGAGCATTGCTCATTTTGGAGGGTTACGCGTGAAGAAGAAAGTCTGGTAGCCTCCATGTCCCCTTCTCCCCTGAGTTGTAGTATGTAGAGCATTGTAGGTACATGTAGAGGATCAATATTCTGCAACCCCTTCAAACCACAAGATTGAGCGGTTGTCGAAACGCCACAAACGCCTATTAACGCTATGCGCCATGGCATACATTCCCACCTGCCCCATTGCTCCTAATCAATCACACTATTACCTGCGGGCCAAGATGTTCTGGTTCTATTTCTACTACCCTGTGGCTGTTCAGGTTCCATGCTTGTCTTCCTCGGCAAGACCGCCGCAAATTCATACTACCCTGCAGCCAAGACTCTGATAGAAGTTTCGTTTGGAACGACAGGGAAACCTCCTCAACACGGCGGGCTACCCAAGTGGAAATGTCGTTCATATTCACTTATAGTTCCCTTGGCACCAAGATCTGCGAGGCTTGGTGTTCCGGAGCTATCTTGATGTGAATTGCTCGGCGGGCTCACTCTTTTTGCTGGGTGCGCTCACGCCCCATCAAGTACCTGGATATCAACCTTTATATTAGTAGGATAACATATTAGCACTGTATATTTTATGGTAGGTAAAACATTCTGTTAGATGATAGGTTGAATGCTTGGCAGCTCGTTCCAAAAGCAAACGATGCCGGATATCCTAGCACCCTGCCCATAATGCACATGGAAAGGTTCTTGACCCATGCGCCGTGATTCGACGCCTGGACGAGTTGGATGAGAGTTGCCTCGGCCATGTCATGTGCCTCATGCCCTCGAAACATGACAAAATGCAAAGCTTCTTTCAACTTGGGCAGCGTGTTGCTGGAACTATAAAACCCCCCTCGGCCCGTTTACTATACACCCGATCCCATACTGTCCGTCTAATTATAAAATTACTACGTTGCATCTAGTGACGCACAACTGCAATGGCGGTTCGTACCCAAAGTACAAGCGCCAGCTAGCTTCCTACCCCAACTCCCCCCAATTCACATACTCCGGACATTTTCCCATATGATACATCATGCCAGGCGACCAAGGCAGATCTCATCGACAAGTCCCCCAATTATTGACCAGCCAAATCCACACACACGCGCGCCGTGCCTAGAATTTACCCCTGAGCAAGTTCCCAACCATCTGCTTGGCCGTCAAATGCGTCGTCTTCCACAAAGTCGGATAGTCCAAGGTGCTGAACAAGCCATCCGCAAAGCCGAAAAAGAGCATGGGCGGGATCCATCCCCGCGCGTACTCGAGCGCAAAGCACTTGTCCGGCATCCGGTACTGCTTGACCTCCCCGCGACGCAAGTGGTGCACGCTGCCGGGGGGATACACCTCGGGCTCATACTCGCCCGGCACGTACGCCCACTCCTCGCCCGTCAGGATGTGGAAGTAGTCGTCTGCGGTGTGCCGCCCCGTGTGGCCCTCGGTGCCAATCGCCGTTCCTAAAACCACAATTGTTAGCCTGCACCCTGCGCCCCCCCCCTTCCCCTGGATGAGGAAAACGCGGTACCAAAAATAATGAGATATTCCGTAATGCCTTGTCGTTGGTCAGCCTGGGCCATCTTCGCACTCGGTCCGCACGCCGGTGTACTCACTAGCGTGGAGGATGTACATGGCGCCCATGGCACCGCCGGCGTTGTTAAACACCCAGTCCTCCTCGAGGTTGATGTGCGCGCCGTGCGTCTTGTGCAGGTCGTCGACGATGTACTTGACCACGGCGCGCGTGTTGTTGCCATGCTCGGCAAGACCCCTCTTGGACACGTCGTGTAGCTCGTCCAGGTCAAAGATGTAGAACTTGTCCAGGTTCCGTTCCGCGAGGTACACCACTGATGCTAGGAGGGCGGTTAGCACGCCCAGGATGCCGAGTAATTGGCCGATGGGGGAACTGGCGCCCCTCTGAGAGGGCTTTGATTTGGGCATTTTCTGCAAGGCAAAAAAAAATGGACAGTGGGAAACAAAAATGAGTGACTAATTGTGATTGAATAATTGGGCTACACACGGCCGGGCGGGCTGTATATAAATAGTGAGAGCGAGATGCGTGTTGGATGCAACCCGAGGAACTTGGGGGCAGTTTTGCCGCCCCACACCGCTCGTGGTCTCGGAGAGGTAAGCTTCCGGCTGGGTCGATTATCACCAACTTGTGTGAGACGGAGGCTGATGAGCAGTGGGAGGGGACCGGCGTCCGTAATGTCCGCGGGTGCCGAAGCGGAATACTCTGGACCTGGGTTAGAATAGAAGAAGATAATGAAAAGAATCGAATGCACAAATTGTAAATCACAAATTATTTCTTGGTGAAGCTTTTGGAATTATCATCATTGTCGCTGCCACTCCCCCGTGGAGGAAGTCCCCATTCCAACTAAGAAAATCATATACCCGAACTATCCGTTGTAATACACTATCCCTGTTACTTCCTTCAACTCCCATCTGATGGCATCCGTAGAAAAGTCAGAAAATAACCTATGTATACATGATCTGCTTCGTGACGTGCGCTGAAATAAGCCCAACAGTTACTCCACGTCAGAATCGCCCATGACTTCGGTCTTGTCTGGGTCATCTACATCGTCATCCCCATCATCTAACAAGGCAGTCTGGTCGTCAATATCTGCGTCACCCATAGTAAGATCTCCATTTGCGTCGCCATTCTTCGTGGGGGAATCATTCAACTCATTGTCATCCCCGCCCTTGTCGCCGCTGGCCTTCACTGATGCTTTCTGGTTCTTGATGGGCGCGATAATGCCTAGCTCGGTTTCGTGTCCTACCCACCGACGAAGACGTCGCGAAGCTCTTCTCAGGGCGGCCGCATAGGCACTGACCTCTTCGCCATAGTCATCTGCCTCGGCAGTGACAAGAGCAAGCCCGCCTAGACCTCTCTCGCGGAACACGGCAGCCTTGTCTTTGCTGGAAATGTTGCGTGGTACTGCGTCCTCGCCGTCGCTGTCCTGGAACGGGTCTTCTTGGGCCTGGGTGCGCCTGTATGCTCTATATATGGCTCCATCCTGGCGTCGAGCCTTGCGGCTCTTGTGATGGTGTTTTCGAATCCCTCGGTCTAGAATGTACTCAACACGTTCATTGCGGTTTCTTTCCACAGCAAGCTGATGCGCTGTTGGGGGCCGAGGTTTCCTCGACCCAACACCTTCCGATCCGTGACGAGCTGGGGATGACCCTTCAAAGATCTGGTACTTGAGCCCCAACCCTCGTCGACCACCTCTTCCCATGTGTCGGGGTGGAGGCGTAGATCTTGTGCTGTCTCGGTCCGAATCATGTTTAGAAGGACGGATGCGTGGAAGGATAGCAGGACCTTCCTCATTCAAAGTCGCCCGTTTTCCGCGTTTTGTCTCCCTTTCATTCAGATAGGCTTGGTCCATCTCGAGAATCTTGGCTCGCGTCTTTTGTTTATCGCGCCCAAAAACGAGTTCCTCGGGGGTATCTACGTTTTCCTTGGCTCGCTCATCGTCCGACATCTCAACGAGCTCTGGAACACCCTGGTTTGCCACATCTAGGCCGTAGTCGACACCAGCACCAAACGGATTTTCCTCACAGCCCTCCTCGGTGAAATCAGACTCAAGGTAAAACCACATGAGCCACAAGAAGGCCGAAGCGCGGGACTTGCTGCTGTACTGTGTCTTCATAATAAGGTCGTGGAATTCTTGGTGATTGGGGAAATGCAATTCGGCAACCTTCTGAGCCGAATGGCACATGGAAAAAATGAGATTAACAGGGTTGGTTCGAGGTACTTGGACCTTCTTGATCTTCTCCAACGAATTGGGTTCTTCCCTGTCCTCAGCACCGCCCTTCAGGATAGACTTGAGACGGGGGGCGTCTTGCAGTTGCTTGTACGCGTGTGCATCTTGGTGCGCCTGTAACGACGGGATCGCGTGGTATGTTCGAAGCTGGGCTCTCATTTCGGGAAAGACTAAAAGTTTGGCTCGGTTAGTTTGGATGTTTCAAAAATGATGTGTTGGTGGCATGTGTGGATGGGGGATGTTGTACGTACAATTGAGCGTGGTATTCATGCGGCCAACGTTGACCAGAAGGCAGACCATGGCCATGCCCTTGGCTGCATCTCGGTCACTGAGGAGTTTGTCTCTTAAGACTTTGCTAGTTTTGCTACTTCGCGACATGGTATCGATGTAGAGATCGGCAAAACATTGCTTGTCCATGTCGCGATCGTACGAGTTGGTAAAAACCTTTTGCTCGTTGTCGAAAACGGCCTTGAGGAAGTCGTACTGAATATCTTCACGCCAGAGCGGCTCACCATCTTCCTTTTTCAGATGTCGGATTTTGCCGATCTGATGGGGCGCATCGCCGCCCTTTGTTGAAGCCCTGCCTCTGCCACGGGCAGGCTTCTCCTGGATCTCGGTGGGTTCATCGGCCATCTGCGTATCCTCATCGTCGCTCGCAGCGCGTGAGATGAATGACTTGGCTTCCTGAGCAGCAGGAGAGCTTGGGGCTTCGATGTCGGACGTGGCCGCGTCCGAACTGGGTGAGGCAGCCATATTGATGGTGGGAGGCTTCACGGGGGGTGGACGAGAAAAGGGCTAGGATCGCGGGTACTGAGCTGGAAGTGTCGCGGGTTGCGATGCGAATCAAAGGCGCATCATCACCATGGCACGGTTGGACTATGGAATGAGAGAGTAAAATGCGCTTCGTTGATGAATTCTCGATGGCGATGCGAGAATTAGATGGGTGTCGATTATGTCGGGTTTATGCAAGTGGTGGTAAGGGCTGGCGAGAATCAGCTTGCATTGAGCTTGAGAAAAGTCGATCCACGTTTGTTGCGCAGCCAAGTCCCAGGACAAAGTCTCCAAGTCACCACCATTCTTGGAAGTCACGGCCCACGACATGTCGCACGCTTGACTTGGCCCGTGCGCCACTTGACCCCTGCATCCACTCGGCCGCCTGACTTGACTGGTTGCTGCCGCTTTTCGTCGCCTGCCTCGATCAACATCAACAAATATCACAGCCTCGACGACTCGGAGCAGAAGCTCACCGGCCATCGTGCCCACGCCCAGTGCATCTACTAACCAGCAGCAAACGACTATTCACAAGCGATCGGAACATTTATCTGACCCATTTTTTTCTTACGACGCCGCGTTAGATACACGGTAAGTCGGGCAAAGCTTTTGCTGCCAACCGTAGGCCGCGCTGACCAGACCAATTTCCTAGAGCTCTCCTTTCCAAGAGTACCCCGACCCTCAATACTAGGAATTGGACCATACCCCTCTAGAATAAAGCACTCCCGGCCAGCATGTCGACTCCTGTCCAGTCGACGCCCACCAAGGCAGCTCCCGCTGTTGACAGTCCTGGCACATGGCGGCATCCGCGATTAAATGAAATCACCCGAAGGCAGAGTGCGACGAATTTCTCCGAGAAAAATATTCGGCAAATAGCCTACAATATAGTTGCCTTATTAGTCCTGTGGTCTCTTCGACTGCTTGCCAAAATGAAGATCAACCCCCAAATGTAAGAAGCCGTGCGCCCACCATTGGCTGCATCACAAGCTAACCACCGTCGCAGTGTCTCGAGCACATTCCGAACGTACTTGAGTTGGGCGTGGTTCGTGTTTCAAATCATCCCATTCATTCAAATATGCCTCGCCTGTCTACCACTTGTCCGCGCCAAGGACGACCTCTCCGACATCCCTTTGACTGGTGCGCAACGAAAGCTGCTGGGTCTTCCGCCAACTTCCGCCCCGCCGACTCCAGATGCCAAGTTCAGTACGCCTCCACGGTACTCGAGGACGCCTTCGATTGCTGGATCTGTCGGAAGCAGGGGCAGCTATGCTAGCTCACCGCTCTCCGGACGAGGCAGTCCGCTTATTCAGGGCTCCTTTGGGGCTTCTGGTTCACAATACTCCCCAGTGGGTAGCCCGGTCTTTCAAAAGAGTATTAGTGGGCTAGGAAATGGTCGACGATCATCCTTTGGATCAGGCAGCCCCTTTGCTCAGAGTACGTCGGCAAACTTGTTTTCGGATCCAGGCTCTCCCAGCCCCTCTGGAGGCAAGCGCACAAGTGTAGGGCTCAACAGCAAATGGCTGTATGAGAGAGGGAGACGGTCCTCTGGCAGCGCATGGCTTCATTAGATGGGCGCGGCCGTGATGAATTTTGTACAAGAAGCGCAGCATGGATACGAAGTGGTGGAGCCATAATGTCACGCATAGAAACCAAGTCACATATTTGGGCACATGCCATGTCAGCAACTTTAATTATATGGTAGGGATGGCGTAAACGGGCGGCTACTGCTAATGATAAAAAAATAATGTACAGTTGAGAAAACCTGGTTGCTAGGCCATGCCTTTCGGTGCCCTTTTATCCTCCCGTGTTTTCATCCCATTCAGCGAACGACGTGCAAGACCGGCCGTTTACGCGGATTCATCTTGGAGCGCCTTCCGTCCATATACAACGTGTCTAAATGCCGAACAATTTAGTAACAGAAGCAGCCCAGAGTAACTTGCCAGCAAGGCACGGGGGAAATTTGAAATCACTCACATGGGCCAGCACAGGCGGATGCTCTCATCCTCCATGTCCCTCAGCATGTCGGGAGCAAAGCCGTCCAACACGCCCGACAGGTCCCTTGGTCCAAAATACGCCCCGAGGCTCAGCAGCGGCCCCGGCTGCACTTGCACGAGGTGCCTGCCAATCTCCCTCATCCTGTCGTCCTCGGGCCACGCGTTGCCGGGAACCACGAGCTCGACGTCGACCACGTCGACGAAGCCAATCTCCTCCAGCCACCGCTTGTACTTTTCGGCCTTTTGCATGTCCCTGCCCTCGCGGGCGGCGGCGGCGCACACGGCGGCGCACCAGTTGTCGAGGGCGCGGGCGCGCTTGTCGCCGGCGTAGCGGGGGCGCAGGACAATGTCGAATATCTCGATGTGTCCGCCTGGGCGGAGGGCGGCGTGGGCTTTGCGCAGGACGGACTGCGCGTCGTCGAAGCAGCTTACTATGTAGCGGAGGTGGATGTAGTCCAGGGGATGGGGGTACTTCCACTCTTCGTTCTCGACGTCTTGTCGGATGAAGGAGACGTTGGGGGCGGCGGTGGCGGGCTGCATGGTGAAGAGGTCGGTGCCGATGACGTGGGCTTGGGGGTTGTTTTTGGCTTGAAGGGGAGGTTTGTCAGTGAGGTTTTTGAGAGAGAGAGAAAAGGGGGGGGGGAGTAGAACCGTATTCGAGGGCCCATATGCCTGTGCCTGTGGCGACGTCGAGGACGTGTTTGGGGGATTGGACGGGGGCGAGGCCGAGTCTGCCGTTGAGGAGGAGTTTGCACATTTGGTGTTGGAGGTCTGTGAGGTTTAGTTGGGTTTGTTGAGGGTGTTGGTGGGAAGGGGGGGACGCACCGAGACGATTTTGCTCGGGCTGGCCGCGGGTGTTAGCTTGCTGGTTTGTTTCATGGAGTTGGGGGCCTTGGGTGAGCGTACGATGTCGTTTGGTAGGTAGTATGCTTCTTTTTGATGTTAGCACTTGGGGATGTGGTGGTGAGGCTGTTGTTTGGACGCACTGCGGGAGGGTTTACGTGTGGTGCCATTTTGGCTGGGATTCGCGCTCGAGACTGTCGTTGCTTTTCCATTTCTGCCATTGTGAGTGTTTGTGTAGAGGGTCTTGGGTGTATATTTGTCTGGGGAAGCTGACATGTTGTGTTGTGCCCTTGCGAGGTTGGCACCAACATCTACTTTCTTGCATGTGATGGCAGTCGCCATTGTTTGCAGACGGTACTCTTACGGCTTGGAGTTTGTTGGACGCAGAATTGGGACCACGGCGCAATTTATCATCGGATATGTATTATTTTTATCACTGTTGCCATTTGGTGAGACTTGACATGCCTATTGACTTGCGTCACACATGCGGGTTCGTGTGCGACTCGGAGTGACATGTCCAGGTCATACAGGACCCCTTGGATCCAACCCGAAGGCCACCCCGAAGGCCACCCCGAAAAACGATGCAGCATGGCCGAATGATGCCGAAGAGATTTGATAATGTCTGTTATCAGTTAGTACTATCCAATTTTTCATCCTGTTGCTGTGACGGCACTGCCGTGGCTCGGATGCAGTGTCCATGTGGCTCGTGAGCCGTGTCCCGTTTCTGGTGCATTCGGACTTGGCCGGGAGGCTATTAAGTAAAAGGAATCAAGTATTGTATTTTTAGAGCTCCGGGGCAAAATCATCAGCAAAAAAAAAAAAATAATTAAAAAATTGCCATGTGTGTTTGTACGGCGTTTCCTCCGATGAGATGCAGTTCTGTAGTTTAGGTACGACTGGGCACACGGTGTTTGTATGATCAGGCTGTACTTGATGCAGTGCCACAATATTGGGATAGGTTGAAGGGAAAAAAAAAGTAAAAATAAAAATAATAAATACAGAGGTTGTGGTACAAAAACACAAAAAATGTAACTGCGTGAACCGGGACTCGAACCCGGGTCGCATGCTTGGGAAGCATGCATGCTAACCGCTACACTATTCACGCTAGGAATCCTGCGGTGACCATCGTTTGTTATGAAAGTATATATAGACTACTAGTTAGGGGCGCGTAAGTTTTGCTGCAGCGAGGTGGGGACCCAATGCTGCGACTTGCCGACTTTCTTTCAGTATTGCGCGCCTGGTTACCGAGTCTCCTTGCAAAACGAGCTACGATATTTGGTCTTTACAGATCGAGACTGCTCCGTGTATTTCTTCTCCTGGCGTGATGGCGGTGGAGAAGCCGGTTGAGGCTCCCGAGCGTGGTGGCGCTAGTCTGGTATTGGCAGAACCGTCGTCGACTTGAAGTGCCGAATTTCTTTCTTATGTTCCTGGGAGATTCTGCTTACGCCATGTAATTACAATTGGCGTTCTGTAAATGGCGGAAGTATTTCCTTGTGGCACTGTTGAGGGCCAAGTTGGGATTCGGCAGATGGTACGGAGTAGACGGTGCAAGTCGGAAAACCGGGGCAACTTACAACGCGCTTGCAGCCATGGACCAGACTGAATAGTGGAATTGCGCCAGAATTAGATACATTAGGTGAGGCTTCTTTTATGTTTGGCGGGGCCGCTCACTAGCTTGCCATGAATTCGATGCTGCTTGACCCCTTGATATCGTCGATACTATCGAATGCCTTGCACCAACCCCGGCACTGTGAACAAGTCACCGCGAGCAAGAACTGCAAGTGTAACACCACGTGCAGACATACATGTAATCATCAGCCAGCCCTCCAACGCCGGCAAGCTCGGTAGCTGCGGAAATGCGGATGTATTGACATCACATCACTCCATCTTTCTACCTGGCCTTGCGCTAGTCTCTCCATGTCGAGTCTCCGGCAGCATCGGCCACCACTGAACGCTGCTTAAAACCTAACTAGCTCTTCACCCGCGTTTCCCCAGCAGACGATGTTCCTCATCCTCCCCCAACCAGACTGCACATAAACATGCTGCCCTCTCCCTTGATCCTAGCGAGCCTGGCGCTCCCTGCCGCCGCGCAGCTCAGCACCCTCACCACGCCTTACCTCAACCTCACGGCTCTCGCCGCCGCGGACGGCGAATCGACCCTCGAATGCTGGCAGCTCGCCAACCCGTTCCGGCAATCCACCGAGTCGGGCATCACGGGCTCCCTGCAGCTATCCCTGGGCGAGTTGGCGAACGCATCGTACAGCGTGATTCCCGCCCGCTTCGACGGCGGGTTCCACCACGCGCCCGCTTTCCAGTATGTGCTCGACGGCCGCGCCCTTTCCGCTGCTGCAGTGACTAACCGTGCCGATGACGCGTAGATATGTCCTCTTCATGAGCGGGTTGGTGCACATCAGTCTGTACAGGGGGCGGGACGAGGCGTGGATCCAGGGCGGCAAGTACGGGCTGATTGTGGCGGCGGACACGGCGGACCGGACGGCGCATGGCCACCTCACGAGGTATCCGGGTGCTGCGGACACTGTGGCCGTGTCTTTGCCGATTGGGGACAGGGACGGGTTCAAGTACACTGTTCTTCATGGGGGTTCGTGTACCCAGGACGAAATGGTGGGGATATAGTTTATGAGTACATGGCAGAATATTGCCCACCGGGAAGTAAACTATATACTTATTACTTATACTATAATATGTTCTAGTATAGAGTGTTATTGCCCGGTTCCTGATGTGGTCAAATACGTTTTGCCGCCTATTCTGAGACGACGATGCAGGGACATGAGGCGTATTTTATGATGGGTACTACATCAGCGGATTGTGTACACATTGAAGCTAATTACACCTGGAGCAGCGTGCCTTCATCCTCGATTTTCCACCATCTCCCGCGTCTCCGCTGTCGATGATTCGGACACCGTCGTCAGAGTACCAGAGGGGCGGAAACCAGGAGCCCGTCTCTGCCCCCGCGTGCTTTGACCGGCATGCCAGACTCTGCGTGTATTTGCTACCACAGAGCTCCCCGGAGGACCCTGCAGCGCCGTTAGACGCGGCGTCTCGTCCACGGAAAATGTCCACTCAACTCTTGAGCTGTTCCCGTCCCTCCTCCACCTACTGGGCGGGAAGAAGGTCGGGCGAGGCGACATGGGTAGTTTTTCGTGCATCTTCAGCGGCCGCGTCGTGACTTTCTGCCGGCTAGCTGGCGTTAGAAACAGCGAGACGTTGGTATGCACGCGGTCCACGTTACCAGAGCGGACAAGTGGCCGAGCGCCCGAGCAGCCACGGGTCGATGCACGCCCTGTCAAACTGGTGCCCGCAGGGAAGCCTGCGCAGCTGGACGCCGTGCATGAACGGCTCGGTGCAGACGGAGCAGCATCTGTCGTTTGGGCCCGGCGCGGCGCCGCTCACGGACGACGTTTCCGCGAGGCAGGCGTCATCATGGGTATGCGTTGGCAGCAGAGCCAGAGCCTCGGGGGCCAGCGTGTCGGAGCGGCGTGGCGGCGTGGCGGGCGTGTGGGCGCCAAGGGGGAATATCCTCCCCCTCAGCACGTATGCCGTGAGTCCTATGATGATGGCAAGCGCGATGCATAGGCCGGATGCCAAGCCGTTTGTTCGGGAGGCGTCGGTGGACGGAGCAGGCGTGTCGGTGGGCGGCGTGCCGGGCCAGTCTGACGGGACCGAGGACTGAGACATTCGAGTGCGGCGTGGACGGAGCGCGAGAGGCCGTGACACTGTAAAGAACGGCCCGGACGAGAGCGACGCGGAGAGAAGGCAGCAGACTGGTGACACGAGGCATTTTGCCTGCGTCCAACTCGTCACGGGTCCTGGCAGACGAGGTCCAAGGAGCGGTGCGGTGTTCCCCGGGGGCCGGCAGGGCCTGGGCCGGAGATGCATGACCCACTTCCCGGCCGCATCGTGACATCTGGAAGCCTTTTTTCGACGTCTCTGCCCGTCTTTCTCGCGTCTGAGACATTGTGCCGGGGGCGCCGCAGCGTCGTCTGCCATACAGAGCGCCCGGAGCCGTGTCATTTGAAAAATTCTGACTCAGAAACGCTGGCTCTAGGAATGGATTTCTGCACGCGAAATGTGTCGCTTGCACTGAGACTGGCCGGTATAGCGGTGCCCCACAGAAGCACTTGCCCGCGCCTCTTTGTTTGTGTTACGCAGACCTGCCTTTTTTATTGTTCTTTGTTTGGTGCTGGTGTTGGTTTTGCCTGAAAATTCGACCATTCATCTTGCATCAGGTGCACCTCTACGTCGACTTGGAGATTCATGTACTCGACGTATTGGGAGATGCCCGAATATCAAAGCGGCGCGCCCGTGTTTCAGTCGCGTGCAACGTCACACAAAGGCTTCTGTTTGCCGTTGGCTCTGGCAGACGAGTTGCGAGGCACCGCTTGTGGTAGTACATGAGACGGGATAACGCGAGCTTATACTTTGCCTTAGTCGCCGTAGGTTCAGGGTGGAATCGCGCCGGGTCAACATTTCCCGGATCTGTTGGTACGTTTATTCAACCAATTTGCCAGGGTAAATGATCAGACTGAGGCCAACTTGGTATGACATTATACAAGCTTTTGATGTGGAGAAGATCAAGCTGAGAGGTGATGGCGACAGCAGCGGAGATTTCGCCGATCCTGCCACATGCGGATTCCGACTTGCAGGGGACGGACCAGACGGCACGTTTTGATGTCTCATGAATCCGGACCCAGGCACGGCCAAACACGACCATATCTGGGCCTGCAAAGGGTATAAGGAGCCCTTGTAGGCGATGCCGTGCAAGACTAGCACTAGGTACGTACAACATGAACTTATAAAGGCGCTTTGTCGCGCGCAACTCCACAGAGTGCCGGAGTCCCACAATTTGCCGCGGCCAGGAACGACTCAATTGGGAGTTTTGGACTCCACCTTCGTCCAATCCTGGCCATGCAAGAGTTTGGCCAACGGTCATGTTTCCCATGTGGATCGGGGACGAAACCCTTGAAACAAATTATAACCTAGTTTCGATCTGGCCTGCCCAGAAATGTAGTTCGATCCGAGGCCATGTGCCTTGCCCGATGCGGCTCGACAACCTCCCGCGTCAGTGCGCCGTATAGCAGCCACCGCTTCAGCCCAAGTCGTGTTCAAAGCGTAACTTTTGCGCGCGCACCTGCGCTGAAGAGAGCCGCCGCTAATGTTCCAAGTTCCGGTTGCTCGCGTCCAGTGTTATTGCACATGGCAAACCCAGCATGGCTGTGCGCAAGTCCGCCGGGCCCTGCCAACATGTCCATGTCGCCATGCCGCGGCCGCCAGTGCCCTCCTCCCAGAATCAACCAGCTCGACATGTATAAAGGCGTTTCTACGCCCCGTCCGTAGTCTTCTAGTCTCTTGGCCTCACAGCAACTTCACTCTTTTGCCTACTCTCCTAGTTCTCTCCGAGCAAGCCTCTACGTTCACTCTGCATAATTCTCTTCGATCCAATACTTTAATCCACAACTCTTGTTCCGGCAACACACCATCGTTGTATATTTTTCAAAAAACACCTAGTCAACATGAGATTCACCGGCTCTGCTCTCGTCGCCGCCACGCTGGCCCTCTCCGCCGCCGCCGCGCCCCTGCCGCAAAACGCCAACGGCCTCACGTCCCTCCTGTCCAACATCCCCATCATTGGAACCTTCCTCGGCGGAGCTGGCGGCGCCGCCGGCTCTGCTAGCTCTGCTGGTTCTACCAACACCACTGCCGGCGGTGCCGCGAACCCCCTTGCCACTGTGCAGGAGCACCTCCCGGCCCCGGGCAGCGGCATCGAGGGCATCCTGTCCAGCGGCCAGATCCTCGGCGACCACCTCAAGTACACGGCGAACCCGCCCAGCGCCCTCGAGCCCATTCCCGCCGCGCAGAACAGCCCTCCCCGCGAGATTCACCGACAGGCGCACGCTGCTCTTGTCCCGGCGTCGCAGAGGCCCGCTAGCTCGTAAAGACGGAGCTGCTTGAGAGGTTGGTGTTTGGTTGACACTGCTTGGTTTGGTGGTGGGGAGGGGGGATTGTCGGCTACACAAGCTTCTGGGATAATGGACATCTTATGTTAGCTTGTACGATGATAATGGGTAGTTGGTTCAAATACACTTAATAAACTCGCTTGGCTGAGTCGACTTTACTTTTGACTCTTGTAAGAACGTGGCTGTGAATATGATGAGAGTAGATTGCCATGATTTCATTCAGAATACTGGGGAAAGTTGTACCGCAAAAGAGGACTGGGTTTTCATGGGCGATCTTTGCGACACCGTCTCCGTTCCCCGAGAGCGCTGACTGCGTTCGCCTGAGGGATGGGATTTTTGTTGGCATTGGGACGTAGAGTGCTGGTGGTGGGAGTGGAAGCATTCTTCTGGACGAATATCTGACCCGAGTTGGGTTATTATCGCAGGTGTGTAATAAGTGTCTATTGCTTGTTTGCAAGTGAAGAGGGTTGATGAGCTGGCGAGATGGAGCGGAATGTATAGTAGTGACGCTGAGATGAAGCGTGTGAGAATGCGGCTACGGGCTCGCGTGTAGCTGCAGTAGATATGCTGAAGCCGTTTTCCTTCCAGGACATCATCCTTCTGCGGCGCAAAGCGTATCCCGGGAATTTATCTATGCTTTTCGCATAAGACACTCCATCTGCGAACCTGTGAGGAGACGTGGGAGATTGTCACAGAAGGACGTGCGAATTGCGAAGTAATTACCTGTCAGGCGGTAGGGAGAGAAGATCTTAAAAGACATTACAAGCTGGATCGGGGATATTTCTATTGCTAGATCCTTTTGCTCCACGGCTCGGCGATGACCACCCTGGAAGTAGTCCCCCTTATATTCCGTGGACGAGGAGCCATGGCTACCATAGAAATTTGAGCTAATAGTTGGAGGTAATCTACGTGGTAGAGCACGTGTATTATCCTTTTACATAACCTGCCTTGATCGTCTGCTTATGGGCAGGCTCATGGTCAAGGCACGGACAGTTGCTCATTCTCATTCACACCATTGATAGATACTGTCTGCGCATGATCCACAAAAGCCGCAGATTCACATCGGGCACCTCTATGCATGTCCGGCACCATAACCATCTGTCCTCAGCACATGGTACAACTGATCAACTCGACGACACACATCACACTTGGTACACTAGGTACACAAGCCAACAATCCCAAGCTGTGCCTCGTGGCGGTGTACTTGCAATAGCCAAACCATATAATCCGGCCCGCCTAAGAACGCGGCTTCTCCTTCTTCTCCCTCCAAAGCGAAAGCAAACTCACCCCCGAAACCTTTACAACCTTGAACCGCACACCCGGAATATCCCCTATCGCCCGGCCCTTGCGCCCAAACCCCGCCAGCAGCACCTCGTCATTCTCGTCGATATAGTTGAGGCACCCATCGTTGGGCACTACTCAAGCCGTCAGTCAGCCTTCTTCACAAGACACACTGGCAGACCGGGGGGAAGGGGGGCAACGCACCAAAGGCAGTCACCTTCTTCCCGTTCTTGATGAGCTGCACCCGGACGCACTTCCTGATGGCCGAGTTGGGCTGCTTCGCCTCGACGCCCACCTTTTCCAGCACGATGCCCTTGGCGTGGGAGGCGCCGCCGAAGGGCGAGGAGCGGAAGCGCGACCCGAGCGCGCGGTGGCGGTAGTGCTTGTCGGCCCAGTTCTGCTCCTTTTGGTTGAGGCGCAGCTTGCGGGCGGCCTGGATGCCTCGGGGGCCTCGTGTCATTGTGGGAGGGGGACAAGACGGCCGTTTGGGGTACGACTACGGACGGAGGGGGGAAGAAGAAGAAGAACAAGAAGGGAGATGTGAGGGCATGGCGAATTTATAACATTTCAGTCGGCGATGTGTGGGTGCGTATTGGGATGAGAAGATTTCAACATGTTGTGGCGCACTGCTGGCCGGATGTTGGATAGAGTTGTGCTTTGCGGATTAGAATGGCCGGCTGTTGGTCCAATTGTTGTTTTGTGCTACCCATAGAACTGAGGATGGTGTTGTATTTCCGGGATGCTGCGTGGGTTTTTATTCGCTGGCATGGGTGCCGTAGAGCGTGGCCGAGAAGTGACTCTTGTGACGGTGTGGCCAGATCTGTATAAAGAAACATTTGAACCTAGGGACTGTTGCAGGGATGGTCGTGATGTCTGGTGGTATTGCGCGTGGAAATATCAGGGTTGTTGCCCTTTCTTATGCTCGTGGCGGAGCGAGGAATTTGGAGCTGATGCATGCGGCTTTTGTGTGTGGCAAGCAAAATATAC
This sequence comes from Metarhizium humberi, assembly GCA_020102295.1. NCBI lineage: Eukaryota > Fungi > Ascomycota > Sordariomycetes > Hypocreales > Clavicipitaceae > Metarhizium > Metarhizium humberi. The sequence goes on from JACEFI010000036.1 coordinate 94,693, forward strand.
GGCGAAATGGGAGTGATGGTAGTATCAGGGTATAAGATTGCTTCGACAGTTGTTGGAAAAAAGAAGAGGCCAATTTTTGGTGTTTTGACGATACCTGCGAGCGCGAGATCGGAGGGTCTATGAGACGCTGGCTGCCGGCACCGTGGAGCATTGCAACTATATGGGCAACTACGTAACACTAGTATCATTCCGCTCGCAGTTCTGCAGCATCGTATGTTAATTGTATTGATCATGTCTCCATGTGAAGTTGACTCAGCCGTTCCGCTCACACCAGATGAAACGCCACGCCCTGCCGGAGACGCGGCGTGGGTCTGTATCAGTCACACGGCCGAAATCGCCCAAATATAGATTGTCATTACTACAAGTGGCGCCGCGCTGCATCTTCTATCAACCCGGCGTTCAAGTACTACCAGTTAACCTATCTATACACCAGAGCAAGTCCGCCCAGCGTTGTACGAGGATTTCACCATGTCTTTGCCCTCGGAGCCACGGAATTGGACCAAAGATGGCTTCTTGATATCAACCGACAAAAGTCTCATCTCTGTCAAGGCCCTCAACGCAGTGTTTGCCCAAGAATTCCTGTACTGGGCAGCGGCCATGCCCGACGAAGTACTCCAGACCATGGTCGATGCATCGTTTTGCTTTGGGCTGTACAAGATTCGCCAACAAGGCGACACGGTCGCTCAGAACGGGGATTCCGTACACCCCGATTCGCTTCAACAGATTGGATTCGCGCGCCTTGCTACCGACTACGTCACATTCGCGTACCTGACGGATGTATACGTGCTTCCCGAGTATCAAGGCCTCGGGCTGGGTGGGTGGATCATTGATTGCATAGATGAGGTTATGGATCCATTGCCCTACTTGAGGTGGTTTACGCTGCGGACGGCGGTGCCAAAGAGCAAACAGGCGTATGAGAAGAGATTGGGCATGAGTGTGCTGGACCAGGGAGACGTGACCAAAGGGGCCGTGATGATGGGGAAGAAGGGCAGGGGCAACTATGTTTAGGCGTCGAGGTTGAATACCGCCGCATCTGTCTGGGAATTGGTTTTTTTTTGAAGGCGTCGTCAAGCTTGTCGATGGACTCTGGTGCTATCGCGGACGGCAGAACTCGGCGACTGCCTGCCGAAATTATTAAAAGTGTAGTGTGTGTTTAATTAGATTACATGTCCGAACAAACAATAATAAATTGGCCAGGGTACCAAGGACCAGCGTGGTTCCCCAGTGAGAACTTTTGGCCGGCGGCTATTGACGCTTTTAAATATATACATGCACGTGTGTACTTGACCAAGCAAGAGCGGATCATGTGAAGTCTGGTCGTTGGCGCTACATATGTCCCAGGCCTAGAGCACCAGACCTGACTGCCGCTGCCATGACATCTGGAGGATCAATTCAGGGGCCTCCGCTCTAAGCGCCCACCAGACGCTAGCGTGCCCCAGGAGCCGCCCGGGTTTCCGCAATCTATACTCCGTAGTGCTGGTTGGTATCAATGTCCGTATGGCTTCAAGTGCTACTTTGACCCGCGTCTAGAGGTCGAAGCCTAGAGCCTAGCCGCGTGCATCTGCAGCAACGACGAGGCCAAGCCACAGACTCGAGTCCAGCGCCCGGGGGCCGGAACGACACAAATTGTCGCAAACCACTCGCTCGGGCTCTCTTACACCTGCTACAGTACCTCGACATAACATCAACGACTACCAGAGACCACAATGCCAACGCCGCCCAAGCCAGACGTGGAGGTGCTCTCTCAGCTCATTGACGACGAAGACGGACACTATCGTCTCCGAATCGGCCACAGAGTCCACTACCTCACAATCCCCTCGGGCGTATACGACGACGACACCATGTGCCGGCCCTATCTACTCATCCCGGCGCTGCCAGCCCTTCCCGACTCGTCATGGACCACCATGACCGTCTCGCGGGACGAAAATGGCTCTCTCGTGTCAACCGTGTCCACGAACCCGCTGCCCGAAATCCGGACGGCCTGGCACCAACAACGCGTCGATGTCTTGAGCCTGGGGAGGAGGAAGCGCTTCCGCTCAGGGGTGCACGAGGTCGAGTTCAACGGCGCGCCCGCCATTGTCAAGATTGCCTGCTTCGAATGGGACGTGCCCCGGATCGAGCGCGAGACGTGGGCATACTCCGTCATTGCGCGTCACCGCCGCCAACATCCCGAGGAGCCTCCCATTGCACCCGACTTCATCGCCCATGTGACCGAGAACGGCAGGATCATGGGTCTCCTGCTGCAAAAGGTTGACGGCGAGCCCGCCTGCACCGACGACTTGCCCGACTGTGAGGCCCTGGTTCGTCGGCTGCACGGCCTAGGCTTGATTCACGGCGACGTGAATCGCTACAACTTCCTGGTTGACCGCGCCTCCGAGGGGGCAGGCGCGCGTCTGGTTGATTTCGAGCATGTAGAGGGGTTTGACGACGAGCGGGCCAGACAAGAGTTGTTGTCGTTGCCGGCAGAGCTGGCTGAAGAGACGGGACGGGGGTCGACTGTTTTGCTGCAATGAGATTATGAAACCTAGAAGAAGGATTGTGGCTACCAGATGGGCCTACTTGTCTACATATGTACTAGTTTAGCGCTAGAGGTTACCACATACGACCACAGCCGCCAGTAGAACTCACGATCCCGTCTGATCTCGTACGATAACCTGGCGAGCGCTGGATTAGTAGTTGGGTCGGTGACGACCATAGCCAAGTCCACCAGACTCGATTAGTGGATGAATACCTAGGTAGAGATGACATATCACCGGCCTTGAACACAAAAAGCACTGCTGTCTTCAAATACAGCCACACCCCACCACCACAGCACCGACCCCCGTCAGAACTCAAGTCGAATATGCAGGACCAGTCTTGATGCCACCAAGCAATGCTGGCGAACTCGTGGCTGCGTTGATGGTGTATGGATTGCAGCCAGGAATCATAGATACTGATCTGGCCTGCAAAAAAATGACTCGTAGGATAGCCCAATCCTATTAATAAAAGGAGACTAACCCGGCCGCCTAGAAGAGTCAGCGGCATAATCATGATGCAAATTCTACCAGAGGAATCGAAGAGGAGACGCGAGGAGGCTAGAAGACAGCGTGAAAATGAAGAGGCTATGAGGAGGGCGGCAGAAAACTCCAAAAAAAGGCGAGAGGACAACAAGAATAAGAATAAGATGATATAGGTCTTATTACCTTGACGGACCACAGGGTTCTTTGGAGCAGTTTTCGATGTCAGTTTTCGATATAGTCTAGATATATATCTCCCAATAAGATGTTCATGTATTAAATCGGCAATATACCAGTCTGCGGACACATCATACAAGCGGTACTATTCATCATCTCACAGCATGTGCACCTCAAAAGTTAACCATCCCACGTTGGCATCTTCAGCACCTTGTCCTTGATTCTGTTGGCCAATCTGGAATCCATGGAACCGACTCTCGACCTTCCATTTAGTGCCAGTAAGATGACCAACCTCTTTCCACAACCGCGCGAATGACTCCTCACTCTGGCGATAGTGAACACCCATGCCCTGCAAGGCGGGACCCTCTTCACCAACGACACTCCCAAGGCCACTCCCAACCAACAGAGACCCGGGCTTTGGTTTGACAAATTGAACTATGCGCCGAGCCGCCCCAACCTGCCCCCGCCAGTTCCAGATGTGCAAAAAACTAGTCATGTGAATAATGTCGAATCGCTGGCGCAGCGGCTCCCAGTCGGCGCCGCTGTCAAAGATGTCACGACCGTAAAAGTCAATATGGAGCTTGTCCCCGTCGCGAAAGAGCCTCTTGCCCATCTCGTAAAACTCGGGCACGAGGTCCAGCGCAGCCAGTTGCGACGGATCAACACCATCAAGGACTAATTTCCTCAGATCCTGTCCAAAACAACATCCGACATCTAAAAGCGCAGCTGAAGCGTCAGACTTTAGTTTGGTGAGAATGCGCGGATACGCTGCATATGTTGGGAGAGAAGGGCACAAAAATCGCAGCCGGCCGATGCATGGCCAAGGGTGCAAAACAAAGGCTTCGTTGCGCTGGTAGTCATTCACGTCAACTTGGGTTCTTGGCTGATGTTTTTTTATTGCTATGCAGAAAGCCCAGGACACATACAAGCGTGAGGACATGAGGGATGACGTCTTGGGCGGGAATGTTGGCGTATGTCTCTAGTAGCTCGAGGGCTGGCTCGGGCAGGTCCTTGACATCCTCGTCTTTGATGAATAAAGGTGGCGACGAATCCATTTTATGCTGCGCTCCTGATATTCTGGCGAACAAGCATAGAGAGGAGAGCAGGGAGTTGCCAACTGGGCGCTGGAAAAGCTCTCCAGCGGGGGTTAAAAGCTGACCAGAGTGGACTTGAAGCTCTTGTCAGATTGTGCAGTTGCAGGTCAATACACCGCACTGTGCACAGCCTGCACCCAGTGCTTGGGTAGCCATACTGGTGTCTGTTGGGCAGCGGTATTATAAATGCCATTTTAGTCCTGGGAAGATTGCCGTCCTAAAAAATTAACTAAATAAATAATCTTTTATATATACAGTAGAATTCTCTCCGTGATACTGTAGTGCCATCGTCTTTCTGACAACTCTCCAGAGAGAGTGGGGCGTTTCCAAAGGGAGCAGGGAGCTAGTAGCAAGGGCTGGAGCTAAAAACAGTAATGTAAATGCCTAAGGTATCTAAATCAAGGCTGACGACTACCCGCGACGAATTTTAAACCGGAATCTGGTGGAGGATGTGGGAGACCTCCTAGGCCAACTAATTCTGTTCTCTGATAAGCTTATTACGTATCCTAGAAATAAACAATAAAAGGGGCGCTTAATCGTTAATATAGGGCATGACCTGTGATTATAGCTCTGTGTATAATAGGGACGACTTCTCTGGCTTTAACACGTACTTTCTGATATATAATAAGACCGTGTGGAGGCTTATAGGGGGTTAGATATCCGTGTTAGCTATCCATCCGATTATGAGAAGGGGTGTATACTGGTTCAGATTCGCCTGGTTTTGTAAGGGAGAAAACAGCCAGCCCTTATAGTTAATCTTTTACGTTACTATAAGATCTAGAAAGAGAGGCTTTAAAAAGAAGAAGCGGCAAAAAGGTGCCTCAGACCCCTTTCTGGGTTATAGGCAGTACAGTACTCTACATATCAAATACACCTGAAGCCGGTTCAAGAATGCAGTAAATTAATCAGCAGTATTAGTCACGTCTTTACGGTGAAGAGAGGCAGGGTTGCGCCGTCAGAGGGTCGCAACTGGTCTGGGTTCTAGGCCGTGATGTTCGCACCCTAATACTAGGCAAATCAGATTCGCGCTTCGGCAATAGTGATCAATATTAAGGGGAGGTGCAGATGGGATCTAAAAGACGCAGTGTAAGTGGCCAGAACCTCGGGCCTACCACTCGTACCGGTACCATTCGTCTATATAGCCAAAGAGTGGCCGCAGGACGTGCTCTTTAAAGAGCCGGAACCAGATATCCAAGTAGTAGGCGATGATATGTGCATGGTTCTGAACTATGCCCCAGATAAATTAGCGCCGAGAACGATCATTCTCTACAGCCACGGCCGAGTTTCCCGGAAAGTGTCGATGCAGGTCCTCCCGTTGCATATTAGCCGCACTAAGTGTCATAAATGCAGGCGACATACTGGGCGTCAAGAAGCGGGCTTGTGTCTGGAGGCTTATCCCCTTATTTCTCCAGAATGGGCGGGTGCCAGTCAACTTAGAACCCTGCCGCACAATCTGAGGAGGGAGGGACTCGTCCGTCTGGAGGGCCTCCATCAACTCTTCACGTGTGAGGTCCTTAAACACAAAAACGAGCCAAACTACTGGCCGTCCGAAGTATAAGCAGGTCGACCTCTATCATGCTAATATTAAGGTTCGGGACCATCGGTTGACTGTTCGGAAGGGCAAATCGGCAGTAACTGGAGGACTGTTACACGGAAAAGGCCCTACAGATCGTGAGGCCCAACAAAAGGGCCTCGCCGATACAGGACTTGTTAGTTACACAGCTAGAATATGTGCCTAAGCAAGAAATATAAGCTTAGGTGTTCTTTTTATATATATAAAGCGGTTACCCTTCTCTTTTTTTTTATAGTAATTTAAGACCTTTAATATTCTATAAGATTATTATTAAATTAAGCCCCTTTTACTTTAAGCCTTTATAATTGAACCCTTGTCATAAAGACCTACTCCTGAAGGCTTCTCAACGACTGACTCGTCAATGATTGAGGGAAACGACGAAGAAATATTATCGTCAACAGGTAGCGTGTCCAGCCGCGCGAGAAAGATCTTAATCCATCAATAATCGGGGCGGTTGGCCTTTAAATAGTATAGCCAAGGAAGGACATGGCCTCTCCGGACCCGAAAATCAGCGCGAAACTGGGGCCGTGAGAGTTCCTGAGCTCCTAAGCTTAACGCGTCATTAATCTCGCTTCTTCGTAGGTTCTAGCCGGCAGGCTAGGGCTAAAAGGGAGAGTATACAAACCGAGCTATACTAGGCTCAGCTCGTTACAAGAACTATTTAGAACAATTTAGATAAAATAAGAGACTCTTAATTTCCTATATAAATAAGTAAACTAATACGAAATTAAATACTTATTAAAATACTAATATATAAATAGCAGTATTATAATTTCCAATTACTAATTGCTACTTCCTAGTAGTAAGTTACTACTTATCACTCCCGATCGTAGCTGCGGTAAGACAGAACAGTAGATTAATAGAACCTTCTCGGCTGCTTAATAAAACCTGCTAGCATAAAGAAATCGAACTTAAGTACAAATCAAACTTTAGTACAGTTTCATTTGCAACTTGGTAAAACTGAGCATGTGCGCGGGGTAGAGTTGCATTTTTCGAGCCCATGTAGAGTTAATAGACGCCACGCCTATAAAATCCCATGACCTTCCGCTCTCGGCGAACTCTATCCTATAGATATGACGCCTGACACTTGGTCAAATACTCTATAAGTAACATCTAATAACTATATCTATTAGTACACGCCTCTTAAAGTATTTATGGTCTAGTGGAAGTGTACGACACGCGGCGTGTATTTTACCTTTTCCCGTCGAAGATATCCAACTTAGCTGCATGGCGAACATTGCAGCCGCGCCACAGCCCATTAAAGGAATACATTCCCGCCCTTACTCGATTCCGCAGTCGCTCTTTTAGTTTCCCGATGTAGCTCTACCTCCAGCGCGATACAATATGCCGCATCTCTGCGATTTTGGTACGGCCTCTTCGTGCTGCCTCTCCCCCGCGCCCGTCGAGACCCATGCCATGCAGCCGATGCAGCTTCGTCGGCTGAAGGAGAAAGGCGCTGGGAACTCGACGCGGGCCTGACCTTGGGAACAAATATGCTGGCTCTTTTCCCTCTCTAGCTGGGCGATTCGAGAGCCAACAGCCGCTGTCGATCTGCACGAGTCGTTGTTTTACCTCCAACATGTTCGTATCTCGGCCGCCGTGGCAAAGGGCACACCTCCAATCGCCTTGGATGGATGCCGACATGAGCAATAGCGTGGACAGGATGCCGCCGGCATCGCCGTTTGCTAGGACGGCAGAGTATATCAGTACAAGGGGCTAGGAATGGCGACACACGTTTTGGACGAATCCAAACGCAGAGGTCGGCGTCTTTTGCGGCAAGTACAGGACGCCCGTGCCCAGCGAGTACTTTGAGCGCATTTCGAGCCGGTCGCAAGAAACGAGAAAGAGGAAAAGCGCAGGCGGGCTAGACGAGGCACGCGAGGCCTTTGTGATTGCTAGTAGCGGGCTGTGAATGTGTCGGCTGGAAATGATCAGCCGTACCCGGAATACCAGGAAGATGTCAGGTAGACGTTTCTTTTTAAGGATCATGATAGGGGTTGGTCGCTGATACTTGTTTGCAGCCTTTATAATTTGCCAGTCGGCCGTAGGGTATGACTCGATAGAGGAGATGGCGTGCAAACGTTGGATGGACAGTTGGGGCAAGGACTCGTTTGGTCGGAAAAGTGCCTGGTGTAGAGAAAAGTTTGTTCAGTAGAGTGAAAAGGAAAAGTTAGTAGACTTGGATACAAAATGAGGCATAATGTTAGGATAGTATATTGCACCAGATCCCGTGATTATAGCTCTTGCGTAGCTGCGTGACGGTGGTTAAATTCCCAGACAGATGAAACGACTTACAAGTTGCGGAATCCTACTGCCTTTTATGGTTAAGTATGTAATATATTACTCGTGTTGCTCGTCGTGACGAGATGCCTTATTACACTATATACTGTTTGGACGCACAGGTTGAGCTCTGAAGATTGGGACTCCATCGTTGAAAAACGGACAGCCTGCCCTAGGATAAGATAATTCCAGCACTTACGATACCTCCGCGTTCCTATTCTATGCCGACTCGTGGACTCTTCGGTGAAGGAGTTGATAGGCCGACCAGGGGACGATGCTGGGCCTTTTAGACTCAAACGAGATGACATCTTGAAATTATAACTGGAACCTACTCAAAAAAAACTAGAAATATCATCAGGAAAGGTGATACATAACAAAAAACATCCTGGACAGGCTATAGCAATTTGGTTCCTACTGATTGAATGGTTGCGGCAGTCCGGAGGCAGCCAAAGAATCCTCTTCCCATCCTTAAAAACCCAGTCAGTTGACGACCCGTATCCTTGAAACCTGACCCCATTTGGATCCTCAGAATCGCCTGAATCAAACTGCGTGAGATCAAGTTTACCCAAGTTTGTAAAGAGCTGTGTATGGTCATCCTGATTGCAGGCAATTCTCCTTAGCGGAGGTGTCCGCATTGTCTTGACAATGTGGCCGGAGGGGACTTCCATGATCATTAGACGATCATTGCTGTCACTTGATAAAATTTGAGTGCTGCCCCCGATACTCCTCATATCCATTGTCCTCTGGTGAGTGTATGGAGGTGACAGCAGTGGAACTGGAATTCGATTGATCAGCTGCCCAGTGTCAACATCCCATAGAAAAATAACATTAGCATACTCGGAACCCACGGCGACCCAAGTACCAAACAAGGCGGTGCAGCCAATGGCGTTCTCATAAAAAGGGATATCACCTGTATTATCGCATTCGCATGTCGTCTTTAGTTCAAATGTATTATTGGAATCCGCACAGCTTTGGAGAGTTCTTTTTAGCTTTAGCGCTTGAGAATCGCTAGCTTTGACGTCGAATACTTTCAGTTGGCATTCGCACGACGCGGCGAGAAGTCCATCATTTCTAGAAAATTCTAGGCATTGTTTTCGACTTTTAGGGCGGCGGGATGCCTTGATTTCCATAGAGGACCCTTTTCCGAGGTCGTAAATTCCCACGCCTCCCTTTCCTGTCAAAAATGCAAGTTTTGTGTTGTCCCATGAGAATTTGAGGGCTATCACTTCAGTATGCTCAGTATCCTTGACATGTCTCTTGAGATGTCCAGAGCTTGACCACAGATCAACTCCCGATTTACCGGATACTGCAGCGATCCATTTGTTGTCCTGAGAAAAGTGAACCTGGGACATTTCGCCGCTCACATACGTTTCATCCCCAACTCGTCTCCTACTGGGAGTGTCGAGAGGCCAGATTTTAGTTTCGGGACTCGAATCACCTGAACAATCACCACTTGACGCCAAATACTTGGCACCAGGGGAAAATGCCAATGAGAAAACGATGTTATGGTGGCCCTCAAATCGAAAAGTCCACGTGCGCCAAGTTGTGTTCCAAACCCATATCTCACCATATCCTGTTGACACGGCAAGCAAACTGCCATCATCAGAAAACGCCATAGAGCCACCGAAACGCGATTTGATGATCTCCAAACGTTCATGTCCAGAGGTATCTAAAATGTGTAAATTCATGTCATCCCCGAAGACAGCGATGATCCTCTCGCTTGGGGAAATCACAACATTTTTGAAGCCAATCTTATCTTTGGACACTAGTCCATCCATCATCTTAACTGCCTCGCTAGTTCCAATATTCCACTGATACAATTCTTGTCCCTTTGTGGTGAAAATTAGCTTTGACGAATCACGGGGAAATGGCACTAGAAGCTCAATGTCAAATCCTGTCTGTAGCTCATAGCACCTCTCCCCCGTCTGTGCTTCGAGGATTTCAATATGCTTATTGATGAATGGAATCGCAATCATTGTGCTATTTCCGAGAAATTTGGGATTCCGGTAACGAACAGGTTCCGATTCAAGCGTAAGTTGTGAGACAAGCTCGCCTTGCTCCGTATCCCATATTCTGATGGAACCTTTCGATACCCCGGCCAACATCTTCGAGTCATAAGAGAAGTCCAAGTTGGTAAAATCATCAGGTCCCTGAGGCAGCTCAATCCACGATTCATTTACAATATCGAGAAGCCTTAAACCCCTATTCTGGCCCAAAGTAGACGAAACAAACTTTGTGCTATCTTTTGATACTATTCCGAGCGGTGATAATTTGTCATAGTGGCCGAATTTGCGGATACGAGCACCTGTAATTGCGTCTATGATCTCAATCCATGAAAAGTCTGGGGCAAGTAGCCGAGTTCCATTCCGATTGTATGCCAACTTTACATAAAAATTGACTGGAAACTCTTCTATCAGCAGAAGGCACGAGGGCCACTGAGACATATTATGGTTAGGAGACGTTACAGTTGCCCATTGAGGAGATTGATGATGGAAGTATTTGCTGATTTGACTTGTTGAAGGGCTAAAAATTATTCCAGACGTGTAAACCTGTAACGGGGCCATGGCTATGGGTTCTCTGAAGCAAAGAAAGAACCTATAGGCGTCCCAAAGAAAGTCAGACAGTTCCTCCATCTGATACCTGACCTAGAAGCTATTAGCTCTCGTGAAGAAGCGATATGCATAAAAATAAATGTTAGGCTTACCGTAAAGTTTCTCATCTTATGGAGCATCATGGCACCCTCTGATAACACGCCCAAAAGACTTAGAGCTTCAATCCAGTGAAGAAAATGTTTGGAAAGGAAGTTTAATATCTGCCCCTGCAATTCTCCGGCCTCAGAGGAACTGATTTCCGTCCAGGTATGGGTATCAAGGTGGATGCCCCAGAAGGTGCAAGCATATGAAATAGATTCCAAGCGGTCGAACTTGGGCCGGTCTCCTTTGGCTGCTCCCGGATGCCTCAACCGCCACATATCGCGGTGAAGAACATTCCTCATGAGGCAAATACTTTGAGTGAATATGCTTTGGTCGATTCCACTTTGGGGCAGCGTGTCCCTCGCATGCTCTTCGAGAAATTGCTTGGCAGAGTAATGAATAAAACTAACTGTATCCGATGTAGAAGATACTCGTAAAAGGTTTCCGCATCCTTCAATCCATGTCTTCCAATCCAGAAGGCTGGTTCCTGCCGGTACCAATGGAGATTCGGGACTTAGAAACATTGGAAATTCGTTAACGGTAAGAGGGCGGTGAGCGACGAGGCAAAGGCTAAGAATATACTTGTATATGTCCGCTTCCGGGCTGTTAAGAACCGTTGCAAGCATCCTCCCATAGAGAGCATGCATACCCGCGGGCAAACGGCTCAATATCTGGGGCGCAGACGTGAAGCATCGAAGATTTTTCAACTCTGCGAAAGCCAAGGCAACCCAAAGAAATGTGCCTTCGGCGCGTCTAACGAGTTCGTCCTGCAGCGCTTTTATTTTTCGAATGGTTGGTTTCAGGTCCCAATGCTCGGCTAATTCTTTCATCTTTGACTGAACAAATCTCTCGACGGCTCCGGAAACTGACGTCTGGACGTCTTCTAGTGACAGCCTCTCGCAATTAGGATAGTTTCGAAGTTTTCTTTCCACGGATAAAGTGCCAGTACGACTCGACACCACCCATTTGATGTTGGGGTATTCTGTGACCAATTCCAGAACATGGACGATATCTTGGCCGCACTCATCAAGCCCATCAATGCATATGATGGCGCCATTCAGACCTTCATCACTTAAAATGGATCTAAGTGTGTCCCGGGCAGCAATGGCGACGCCACTGCCAACCCCTTTGAAGGCATTTTGGTTCTTGTCCAGACTTTTCCGGAGTTGATCAAGGTACTTGTCAGATTCAAAGGCAATTGCCCCAATGAGACCCCTCAACGCAGCCGTCTTGGACAATTCTGATTCCGAGTTTCTAGCCTCGCAGAAGTAGTAGAAGACTCTTCTTGTCTTGTCAGGAGAGGACCTGAGACGTTCAATAACGTCACATAGAAGCATCGTCTTGCCCTTTCCAGCATCGCCGGTGATCCAAAAAATATGTTGCTCCGGTGTATCAAGAAACGTTTGGAACTGGTCGCTGTGAAATAGCCACCCGGAACATTCCATATTGAGGCCGCCCTTGTCCATTTTCATTCTCTCGAGTTGGATCTGGGGATCGGGAACATCGGAACCAAGAGCATCACGGCATTCCCGGTTCCGAGCTTCGCGCTTTTCCTGACTCTCCTTCATCTGTGTATAGTCACTGATGCACTGGGTGACTTGCTTCTCAGCCTGCTGGATTTCCGACAGCTGGCCAGCCCAGTCTTTCCATTTGAGCATGTCTTGAAGAAAGCCGAGAGCCCGATTCCTTTGAAGCATAAGAACCGAGTCGACTTCGTACAATAGAAATTGCTGGTAAAGATCGACAATAAAAAGCCTGAGGTTTTGCCCCAGACCTCTCATGGAATCGATATCCTGGAGCAAGAAGTCGGATAGCTCCCAGTACCATGCTAGTTTCTTTTGCACATACACGAGGCCTTGTCGGTTCGCTCTTCGCTCCGATGCTGGATTCGCGACGAGCTGGGACTGTTAGCATCTCTCGTAGTTGCTTTTCATCAATGGCCAACTTACAACGAGGACCAGACCTAGCGCTGCTATTGCAGGGCCTGCTTGAGGGACGGCCTCGAGAGGTCCTTTGATCAACTCGGTGATACCTTGGGCGATGCGAGCCACGTTCTCGATTGTGGCGAGGTGTTTGTCTAGCTTTTCTGTTTTTTCCACTTGGGACCGAACAAATCTTCTCATTAGATTCCAAACGTCCTCGGAGCGTACAGCCTCCTTGTTTTGTGAAGAAGTTAAAGAAGTAGAGGCAGAGCTCTTCCTCATTATTGCTTCGAACTTTTCCATTGTTTTTTTGTTGTCGTCTTTTAGGCCTTTGTAGGCATCATTCCAGACTTTTAGCTGAATAGATGATGCAGATAGCTGGTCCGACGTATCGTTTGCTTTGGTTTGGTGTGGCTTTGAAGAATCGTCGATGGGCTCACAGGACTCCCCCGAGACCAGGTCCTTCCCATGCGTTGGAGAATCATCTTGCTCTCCGCTAGAGGTTTGAGGAGGCATAGCGACGGGCTAGCAGCACGTCAGTACAAGCTCTCGTAGTACGGAGTATTAGGTTCGTGCTTTTGTCTTCCCAAAGAATAGAACCGAGGTTAGGAGAAGGCAGACTTGGTTGTGGCTGGGAACGTTGGGATGGGGAGACTGCCTACGGTGCTTGGGCAGCAAGGCTTCAAGTCGCACAATTGACTAATTATTGCATAAGAAGTCAGACAAAAGTGTCACCCCAGTAATTTCGGCGGAACATGCAACCTTTTGGCTGTAAACTACGTGCCCATGCCAACTCTTGCAGGACACATATGCACCTCAGACGCCGTGTTACCTGTTCTCTCCAATAGTGACGGAATGTGCTATCGCCGTTACACCTACTCACGAGCTCGGCGGTTAAAAGCTTCAGTGAGCGAGTTTTGATAGCCATAAAATATTCGTATATGGAGTACCACACTACATCTGTTGTTTTAAATCGAGTATTTAATTATTTCCTTCCACGGTGCAGACTCACTGCCCCCCGTCATACAGAAGTGACGTAACATTGCGGAACGGACCGTCCCTTAAACCTGACAATAGTTACACAAGCGCTCAAGACCTGGTTGAGCCCTTAGACTTCTAGCTTACGGCTGATGAGACAAGACCTCATTGTCTTGAAAGGCCTCGAGCAAGCCGAGGACCTTTGATAACAAACAATATTATGAGATGAGTGCTCTTTATTCCAACCCTCTGCTCAGCTGTTGTCACATTCCCGCTGGACAAGAAGTTGTGAATGGGCTCAACACGGACTCAACCCCGGAACTCATGAATTTCAGGGGTAAAATGAGAGTCGCCGAAATATTTTCGAATCCAGAGATGAGAAGTGCCCATCGTATTTTGGAAAGAAATACGGACTAGCCGTGTTGCTGACGTGTACGACCTGGTGTTACACAGTTGGGCTCAGAAATGGGCCCAGCGTCGCACAAAAACCGATCACGAACCAGCAAGAAAGCCTCAGGCATTCCTAATCCTTTCATGTAATCTCGCTCTTGCCCTCCTCTCATTCCTGAGAAACCAAGGGCATTCGACACCCTTCGACGTTATCCTTGAATTGAGTTATTAGCACTCCAAGCCCTTGTATCAAGCCCTTCTCGCACCCGGAGCACGCAGTTGTCTTTGGACCCCGTTGGTATGAGGTGTAACAAGGGCTTTATGGGGCCTGGGGCATAATGACGCAATTCAAACATAATCTCGAATGGTATCAAAGGTCCTTGTTTCTCTAAAGGAGGGTAGGAACGAGTGACCGCTACATACATGAAGGGAACAGCTGTGCCCAGGGTTTGCACTGGGTCATGTGCTAAGTCTGTGTAACCTCGAGGACTGTTATCGCCAATGCCCCTTTGTTGGGATTCGAAGTCGTTGGGCTATTTCCGTGTAAAAACAGGGGCTTTGAAGCATCTATCCAGCAGCTAAACTATATCTCTTTGAACTTGGAGGGGCTCAGAAGATAACAGTAAAATAGTGCTTTTATTTATATATAACTTAAGTAATATTACTTATATTAGTACCCTTATTAGGTATAAAAAGCTATATTATATCTTATATCTTATATATTCTTTATCTAGTACTAGCTTTGTAGCTCACGATGTATAGGGCAATGGGGCCCCCACGAGCCCCTCCAAGTTCAAAGAGATACACAACTCTGAGAGTGCGGAGATATCTGATTTGTCCTGCCAGATCATTAGGAACAGCCAAAGTACGAGCAGGGCAATATCTCTATTTATACCTAGGCAGGCCCATGTACTAGCACTAGTTTTTAACACGACTGAATACTAAAGATGAGAGCGAGTAAAAGCAGGCCTTCTCGGATTTCAGCTGATACCTGCATTTAAACAGAGCAAGATATTTTTGTTACGCCTAGGTGATTAATTCTTTTAATACTTGCTTAACTGCTGTCCTGCTTTCTTGTCACACGGCTAAGGCCCGTATAAAAGTATCGGACTATAAAGGTTACCCAACAACAAAGAAAGGTATCACGGGAGACCAGAAACAAACCTTAAGCGAGGGCTGCCTCAGGTATTGGCCACTTTCAACTTCATATATCTATAAGAACCTCTAGCCCGTCAAGACCACTAAAACACCAAGGACCTTTAATAACTTAAAGGTAATCATTAAATTAATACTGGAACTAAGAATTCTAAGCTGAGTTATTCTGCCCTTGTCACCTTCTTGAGCTTCGCCCACCGCTTCTTGCGCTCGCAGGACGTTTGAAATAAATTAACTCTCCGACCTATCCTCAAGGATTTTAGCCTTTGTACTATTACTCTTGCAAACTATCTGCAATCACCTTTATTCATCAGATTGCCCGGCGTAGGCATGCTTATGGAAAGCGATACATGTCTACTCGTGTGACAGGGGCTAAAGACTTGGAGCAACATGACTCAATTTATCTAATAGCAGTTTTTGGTATCAAAGGTCCTGAGTTTTCCTTAAGGCCTCGTCGACTAAAGGGGTCTTTAAATATAATAAGTTAGTAAGGGACTTTGCCCTAGGTCCCGTGACCGTAGCCCTTGTGTTACCGTGTGACAACTCGTCATGTTTTCCCAATGGCTTCGCGATGACGAACTTTCTATATTGCCATTTAGAAGACTGTCAAGAGCAAAAGAGTTATTGGTATTCAATCAGGGTAAAATGTGAGAGAAAGCTTGTGTTTTGATATGCTGTTAAAGAATCTAAGGGTCTGGAAAGATGGCGCTAGTGAAACTTAATGTGGCAGTTGATTCCATGCTGATTTTGCCGAGCTGATCTGTCACATGGAGGTGACCCATGTTTTGAGTCGACAACTGGTGCCTATTGCCGGTCTTTTGTGTCTAAAGTTTATGTTATTGCGCAACATCTCAATACTCCAGCGCTGACTTGTGTCATGAAGGCAAATTGCGGGCTGGGCAGGTCGGAATGTTATAACACCAAACCCCAATTTTATGCTACTGCTAAAGATGACAAAGCAGTCTGCTGACTGCAAAAGATTGGGCCGGTTGGCTCGTGTCGCCACACCTTTTCGATGATTTGCAGTTGGTTGGTCATGGCTTCTGTGCTTGTTTTGCGATCGGCTCCTGGGCCACAACTGGATCGGTTAGGGTGCGTTGCACCCGCGTGTGCCTGGACCATTAAAGTCCATGTTTCGGATACCGGAAAATACGGGGTCCAGTGAGTGTGAGGCGTGTGTGTGCATTTGGTCTTGAGCTTGGTGGTAGTACCAGGTCAGGACAGCTCACAAGCTCGAAGCAGTTATGATACGGGGCGTCAAGATATACTTGCCTGGTCATATTAGGAGAATTAGGCAGCCCAATTCAATTTTTTTTTTTTTCATTTCTCCTTGACAGCCATCACAGCAAAGGCAACAAACAGTCATTGACCTGGCATCCTGTACGGGGACTTCGGACCGAGCGCCTGCAGGTAAACCCCCGAATGGACCCCGTGCTCCCTACATGGTGCCAGCTCGCCTCGTCGCAGAAAGAGTTTGAAATCGGAGAGTGGATTCTGCATGGCCCATGTTCTAGAAACCCACGAAACCTTCAGAGGCTGCAACATTGGATGCAAGCTAATCTTGACGAGCGCAAGGCTAGACCAGGACCCCTGTGGGTCTATAAACACGAATAACACTGCTCACATGGCTGACCGAGCATGAATTCGTCAATAGGGACCGTGGAGCTGCTAGCAAAGGATGCATGAGCCTCGTGACCGATATAAAATTGGAGTGTTGCAGATTGTAGCTTCGGTGTTGTCGGCAACGGGGCAAGGGAGTCGAGTCGCCGGCCCAGCACACGCTTGCCGTTGCTCGGGTGAAACAATTGACCCAGCAGAAGGGAATCTGTTCAGAATCTGATGGTCAGCTGACGCCCTGGCATGGATGGTGTTATGTCCGGAAATACCGTGTTGGAGTTGGAACGTGGTCCCGCATGCAGAGCGGCGGAGCAGCTGTGCGCTGCGACCGGAGGCAAAGGAGGGAGGCGCCAGGGGCACAGGCTTGCGCAATAGGCATTGATCAAGCTTAAGCTCACGATGGAATTTCCCGATGTTGAGAAATTGATGCGACATGCAGAGTTAGCTCCTCGTTTGCAGGCGAAACGAGTCCGACAGACTGTCCCCAACTAGGAAAACCGACGGGCGAACGACGGGTATAACAAGAGTCGCGCCACTGGCATTCCCACTTGGACGTTCTCGGCCCCCATGGGCCAGGCGGTCCAGATGTCGCCTCAAGTTTTGAGGGCGCACGATGCAATGCGGTGCGAGGGCGGGCGGCAGAGTCGAGGGAGGCGCGGGCCAGGCGTGGCAGCTGACGGCGTGGGCTGGCGGACGAGTCGGCTCACCTTCCTGACTTCCTACGCGTCGTGGGCAGCTCCTGCCCGTATTACCCAAACAGGTAACTCGAGCCTTCCCCGGAATCTGCGGGGTAACGCAACTCCCTTGCAACGCCCCAGGTGCCGCGTCCACCTGCGGAGCTTCAATGTTGTCTACTGGGCAGGAGCACAGGAGCTCACCGGGTCCTGCAGCAAACCGCACGTCTCTGCCGTGCTGCACCTGCCCCAAGGCACGGCAGCATCGGCGGGTTGACACCTGCAGTGTTTGCCCACCTGTTCCTGCTTGATCATCGCTGACAGTTGACCACTTCGGCTTCTCACAGCTGTCCGCAGCTGTCCACAGCCACATGCAGCCATTAATGGCAATAGTCCAGTCTAATCAAGCCCGTTCACGCACCGCTGCCGATGTGGCTGATTACTGGCTCAAGATCAAGCTCCAATATCGACGGATTATCCCAAAATGCAAACCCATGCATCAAACATTGGCAGTGTCCCCACCATCAGACCTGAATCCCCATCTCGTTCCATCTCGACTTGGTCGAATGACCCCTCTGGCTTCGGACTAGGTCTCACCGAGCAGCCTCTTCCCGCGGAGGCACCGTCGCCCTCCACACATGGACATCCTTTAAATAGCCACGCTCTGCCCTGCGTCCATCAACCCGAGTGCTTTCCCTTCTCTACCATACGATACTACGCTCTTCTGCAAACCAGGCTCGACTGACCGCTCCTCAGAATACATCAAAATCAAGCATTCACAATGGCAACCACGACGGCCACCGCCGACGTGACTCTGGTCGGCACTATTCGTGCCACAGCTGTCTCAGCACCCCCTCCTCAGCAGACCATGAAGGCTGTCCGCTTCCACGGCAAACGTGACATTCGCCTGGACACCATTGCTGCTCCCAAAGTCGGCCCTGGAAAGGTCAAGATTGCTCCCAAGTTCTGCGGCATCTGCGGATCAGACTTGCACGAGTATCTTGGCGGCGCCAACCTGATCCCCAAACCCGAAAACCCACACCCCATCACCAACGAGACTTTCCCCCTTACCCTTGGCCATGAATTTTCTGGCATTGTCGAGGAAGTTGGTGAGGGCGTGGAGTCTGTCAAGCCCGGAGACCGTGTATGTGTTCAGCCCATCATCTACGACGGGGACTGTCGCTCGTGCGTCAGAGGACTCGTCAACTGCTGTGATCAAAACGGTTTTGTTGGCCTCAGTGGATGGGGTGGTGGCTTATGTGAGACCATGGTTGTTCCCGACTCTTGTGTTAAACAGCTTCCCGACAACGTTTCACTCGAAGAGGGCGCTCTAGTTGAGCCTCTCGCTGTGGGCTGGCATGCCGTCGACATTTCCCCCTTCAAAGAGACTGACAGTGTCTTGATCCTCGGTGCTGGTCCCATTGGCCTGGCCGTCGTACAGGTCTTGGTAGGACGCGGCTGCAAGAACATCATCGTCACTGAAGTCAGCAGCAAGCGAAGAGAGTTTGCAACCCAGTTCGGAGCGCACCACACCATTGACCCTATCAATGAGAATGTGGTAGAAAGAGTGGAGGAACTTACTGGTGGTCTGGGTGCAGACGTTGCCTTTGATGCCGCCGGTGCTCAAGCCGCTCTCGACACTGCGTTTAACGCACTCAAGGCCCGAGGCACCCTGGTCAACATTGCTGTGTGGGAAAAGCGAGCCAACTTGGCCATGAATGGGCTTGTTTTCCGCGAGAGAGGATACATGGGAGTGTAAGTACTCATCCACTGGCACATGGATTCGGCTACTAATGTAAGATACAGTGCTACCTACAGTCTCGGAGACTTTGAGGCGGTCTTGGACGCAATTTCGACTGGTATGTAATCCGCTTTCAATATGATGCGCAGACAGTATTTTGCTCAGAAGACTAACTTTTGTCTCTATCAGGCAAGATAAAGCCTGCCAGCATGATTACCAAAACCATCAAGCTTGACCAGGTTGTCGAGGAAGGCTTTCACGCCCTCATCAACGATAAAGAAAACCAGGTTAAGATTCTCGTCGATGTTGGTGCTGGACTGTCCACCTCTACATGAATGGATTGCTGGCCAATCACAATGCATGACCTTTTTTGGACACAAAGACGACGGAACTCAGGTCCCAAACCATGTACAAAAGTATTAGCCTATAGTAATGATTCCCCCTTTAATTCATATGAAAATTTAATTTATATTAAGGACAACCATCCGCGGCGACTTCTCGTTCTTTTTAGCAATGAAACTTCTGGAAGTTGCATCGTTCAAAGCCCTCTCTTTCGGAATTGGGCAGGGTGTCATCTCATCCTGATTCCCGACCCGAAGAAAGCCGCCGATGCCGCAAAGAGTATTGTTGCCGGCCTGGTTCTTTTTATGCACCTAAAACAAGGAAAATGACCGAGGAAATAAATCCTGTCCGTAGGTACTAGTCCTACGAACTTTTCACTAGCAACGCTGCCGTGTCCCGCTGCATCATAAGTTCTTCCAAATCATGCGGCCTCTAGTATATCCAATCAACCCTACAGAGTATGGAAAACTTATCCACTTTCAACGCCGAGGAGTGTTGCATCAACCGCAGTCGTTGGGCGTCAACTCCCCTTCCACATCGGCATTGGGCAACGGTGCAGATGTAAACTTCAGGCGAGGCACCCCCAAGCCCGGGGTTCTTGCCTTCCGATAGGCATGCAGCTACTAATGGGATTGTGTTGAGGCGCAGACTCGCGCGTAGGCTACCCGTATGTTGTGTCAAGGTTGGCATCTCCATCGTTCATCACAACCCCCGGCGAGTTTTTCACCATGTAATAATTTTGGCACGATCACGAGCTGCCTAGTGACTGTGCTATTGCTTCTATTTGATCTGCCCCGGTTAGTTGGAGAACAGGGACCAGCAGGAGAAGGTAGTCTGGCGTCAAATTAACAATTTCCAAGCATATCTTACAGCATGATTCAGCCTCTAGTTTGGCAACAGATTCCTCGAGAAATCATCGAAGAAACTAACGCAGCACCAGCCGCTTCTGAATCATGGATCCAAGATGGCCAGCAACCGCGGGTT
Organism: Metarhizium humberi; assembly: GCA_020102295.1. Classification (NCBI taxonomy): domain Eukaryota; kingdom Fungi; phylum Ascomycota; class Sordariomycetes; order Hypocreales; family Clavicipitaceae; genus Metarhizium; species Metarhizium humberi. The sequence continues at coordinate 115,309 of JACEFI010000036.1, forward strand.
CCAGGATTTCCCTGACTCAGCTGCAGAATGAACCACTTTTCTGGATGTCGACAAGTCGTGACATGCTCAAGTTGCAGCTGATGCATGCCACAACGAGCAAACTGTCTGATTCATCCTGACGTAAGGCCATAGCAAAACCAGCGCTCTCCACTGGTGTTCACTTAGTTCCGTTCGATGGGGTTGCGACAAATCGGACACGCCATGATATAATGCACCTGTCGTGAAGCCAATGTTTACAACGAAGGAATGTGACTGATTGACGCAGCTGCATCTCATCTGTGCAAATCGAGCAGTCCGTGATTCCTTTCATTCGGAGGAGGTCCCTGTCCACTGTTCTCCGCTCCAAGTTACGAATGACTTCTGGCGATGCCGGAGGAGCAGGTCCTGATCGAGGGTGTGACAAGTGTGTAACCAAGAGGTCCTTTGTCGGTGAGCCCCCTTTATTGGGCTTCACGATTATTGGGCCTTTTCCGTGTAACAGAGGGCCAACAGCCCCCCGGGAGCCGGGCAAGCGTTTGGTCACTCGACTCTGGAGGATGGACGCTATTATTGGTGATGTTCCTTCCGAGTAAGGGGTAGAATCCCCGGCGAGCTTGTAGCGAATTGTTGATGGTGGAGCCGGCCATCTGTTTGTTGAAGCAAGCCTCGTAGACTTTGGACACTGTGAGTTTCTCGGTTCAAAACAACAGCAGCCCAGCGGCGGCTGTCTCGGGATAAGGGCATTTACCGTCAAAAGAAGAGAACATTATCACCCTGGCCAGTAGGCTCTTCACCAGCATGGTTGCTATGGCTAGTCGTTTCAACCTCCAAAGATACCCTATCTATTCGCAAGCACATTATCTATGAAGCTACGATGGATCTGCACAAGTTCATGTTGTATGCTATTTAGAAGTGTTGGTGGGTATATGTCTTCACTTTGACAAAGGTAGTCAACATCAATAGATGGACCATGATGTATATCGTTCAGGCGAGGCTGAGGACTATGGTGGAATATATCGCTGTCCAGGCTTGTGTCTTCTTCCATATAGGGTACATCGACCTCCGAGTCTTCTGCCAGTGACGATAGGAATTGTGGCGATCTGGGGTTGGATGCAAAAAGCGAAACTCAAGGATTCTCTAGGCTCACTTACAAGGGATACAATCAGGCTGATTTACTAATAGCACATGGAGCGTACATGGAAGCAAACCGTTATCTCGACGTCGCCACGTGCAAGAAACAAGCCGTTATCAACGTCATACGGATCGCCGTCGCAGGTGAGGCAAAAGACCGACTCTGGGGGAAAGTTAATATCGACGGTCGCGGTAGAAGGCCTCCGAGCATAGCTGGTGCAGACGCATGGTTGAGGCTGGTGAGCCCAGGACATCCTGCGAGACAGGCACGCCGCAGCACAGAACGAAAGAGTAAGTATTGTACGTTGAATTAGAGCTAGCGGCAAGCAAGTCAGCAGAATTATTGACCCGAGTGTACCGACGAACACATATCGCTTGCGAGAATCGACGGCCGGGGTTGCTTGCATGTCGCAAATATGTTGACTGACAAGTTTTATAGCTGTCTATCTAAAACAAGAGATTAAGCCAGGATCAAGAGTGCACTCCAAGTAAACCTTGAATAAGATGAACTGAGGAGCACAGACAGACCTGGCTTATCCTAGGAGAGTATGAAGGTAAAAATAGAGCTGGTCCTCTGGCTTGCAGTCTCCCGCAACTGTTGGTTGACCATGTTAGTCCCCTGAGAATTACACAGAACTACCACCCCCCATGTTTTCCTTAATAAAAGAGATGTAGCCGCTGATTCTAGTAAAGACTGAGGGATTCTTAGGACCACATGGGTAGCGACCCATGCCAAATGATGTGAGACCAATTAATTGTCCCGTTTCCCGGTCAATAAGAGGACCGCCACTATCTTTATTGCAGACACCCTTGCCATCACCCCCAACACATAGGAACGTGTCCTTGCCAGTGAAAATCTTTGGGGCTATTTTCTCGCAAACCTCGCGTCCGCGAACAGGAAGTGCAACTTTGATAAGTTGGTGATTACTAGACCGAGATGCGTCGTAGTTATAGCCCCTTGCCTACTAGTCAGCGTCTTTTCCAACAGGGCCAGTCAAGTCTGGTCAATAGCACTTACCAGCCTGCGGCTATTGCGATAGAGTTGGCTACAGGGTTTGAGCCGTCTACCGGTAGTAGTGCGTAGTTGATTAGATTGCTTTCCACAATTGGGGTTGACAATTTCAAGATGGCAATATCATTCTCGGGAACGTCATAAGCAGTAGTCTGTTGCTTGTAGTTGGGGTGTGCCTTGCGAGATGAAATATTGGCAATGACTCCACCCTCTTCTGCATTCTGGAAGATTATTAGCCGCGTAAAAGGCAGTAGACGCCCCTGGAGGCTGAAGGGGCCGCCAGGTGGTAAAAGAGAGTAAAAGGAAGAAGATTTACCAGTGTTCCTGCCCTGATAGAGTGACTGGATCCGAGACAATGAGCGGCAGTGAGAACAGTGGTGTCATCCAATAAACTACCACCACATTCGTGTTGACCTCTGTTATTTTGAATGCTAACCATGCATGGAATATCGCCATTCTGGGCAGCTTCTCCCCCAGCAATTCTCTTGTCAATAGTTGCGGCTGTTGTTAAAAGAGTAGAGCACGCGACAGCCAGCATGATAGCTGATTTGCGTGCCATTGTGAAGATGGAAGATGAGACTGTTAATGGGGTAAAAGATGAATGTAGAAGATTGTACAGAGTAGTTTTTGTTGCTGGTGAAGAGCAAGGCAATAGTTTGGATAGGAAGCTGGCGGTATTTATCTCGCTGCCTATACCTAAGGAGATGAGCTGAGCGAGTCGAGTCATACACCGCAAGGCACCGCCTCCATGAGCCCATACAAAGAGTAGTAACGGGAAGAATATCTCAAAGGATAAATTTGTTGGATTATGCATTGTCCTCCCTGTAATATCATGTGCTACCGTACTCGGATAGTGGTAGCCTGCTTGCAATATAGCTCAAAGTTGGGCCAAAAGATTCGCAGCGAGCATCACCCTTGGGACTCGTCGTCTATAATGACAAGGGTTGACACTCCAGATAGATGCTCTTTCCTCATTTCCTGCTACATCCGATGGGCACCGGCGGGGCCGGGAATATTTACCCCTACAGCCGCGTTGCTCGACGTTGTGCATATTAGCATGGAACCCTGCGCATACTTGTCTTACCAAGGGCGCGCCGACGTTGAACCTAATACGTCGTGCCTGCTTTTTATAAAATTAATTAGGGTTTAATTTAAATCCATCTGACGATCTCGGGTCAAGTGCCGCGCTAATAGCACGACTCGAATCGCGTGGCGAACGGCATCACGTTTCTTAGAAGCACGATTTTTGTTACTCTGACGCGAATTCGGGGTTTCAAGTCGGCTGCTACACCAAAGTCTACATGTCAAGTCACATCTTGACCCATATCAATAGCAACTCCGTGCCACCAGACCCTGCCGTGTATTGTCGTCACTCCACGGAACCCTGGCCACTATGGTAACGGTGGAAACTGTGGTATGATCTTCCCAAGTGCAAATAGAGTAAATGGTACAATCATCAGGTATTTGCGGACTATTATTTACAACGAGCAGAGGGAGCGCTGACTCGGCCAGCGCAGCACACCATACGATAGCAATCTGTGTGTGCGAATCATGCAGCGCAACCCCTGATTCGTGGTCCACCCTAGAATCGCGATCTACTATATTTAAATGGCTGCCTGTTGCCGGGGTTCATTAGGCAGCAGCCCCATTGGCAACATTACTCGCGCAGTGGACGGAATAAAGGAAGACGGACAAGAGATCGCCAAGCCCTGCGCCGCTCCGAGATCAAGAAACAAGCGTAATTTTTCCCAAAGTCAAATTCGAGAAAGAACCAAGGACAAGCAGGCAAGACAGGCAAGAAATATGGGTAGAATCATGGTGCCAAGCTCCTCAGATTTGTGCTACCAGTTGACGTTTACCAACCTGGAAATGCCGGACATTTTCTCTCGGAGGAGGGCTTCTGGGCTTCGGGAAGTTTCTTATCATGCCTGCCAAGGCTGTTGAGTCCTGCTCTCTGAAGAAGGAGTAAATCATTTTGCCAGTCTAATCTTTCTTGTTCCCCAAACTACAATTTTGATTCCGGATAGGAGACAGCAGGGTGTTGAGCACGCGGTCTACTGCAAACCGAGTCCCTCCATCGCGCCACAAGATGATAAACACACATTTAGTCTGCCGCACCTTATACATAAATAGTAATGATTAAATTGAAATCGCGATTTGTGCTTTTTTCGTGTTTTTTTGCGTTTTTTTCATCACTTGATGATGCGTATCGTGATGTGGGCTATGCATGATACACGGATAAATGGCATGCCGGACCTTCCTACACCGGCAGATGTCACCACAAAGAATGCATCGTCACGGCACACAGGGTGGTCAGGGAGATAAGTCGGGGGATACAGCCAGAAATTCAAGTCAGCTATAAGTTAAATACTTTCATTATGTAGCTCCCAATAGGCGGACTATTCCGCAGCTGTCCTAAACGCCAAACGGCGCCATGTGTCGGCTGCGTACAGGATACGAGACCAGGTACCTCACCAAGGCGGAAGAATGGAAAAAGATTTATCCCCTTCCCGCAAATGCGGTACGTATCCTCCCCAGATTCTTGGTTGATTCTTGAACTAACAGTGGGAATTGAGACAGCGAAGCTCTGGTCCGCCCCTTTGTTGAGGACACGCTGCGGTAGACTGCAGCTTTTACTCGGGAATGGCGTCGGCTAAAATAGTAACATTCTGAGCCGAAAAATCTTGGTTGATAGTCTAAATTGCACTCTACGGGCACACTGCCAAGAACTAGCTTTTACCGGCACACGACCGCCTTTGCCTTGGCCAGAAATTATCTCGAATGCATCTCCATTCCATTCACCATCGGTCACAGCTCGTGTAGCACCAAGATAGTCAGAAGTCACGGGAAGGGAACAATCCGTCCCAGAGAGAAACGAATTGGCAGCTGGAGTCAGAGTTGGAATACGCAGTCCCTTAGCAAGGAGAAAAATTTGAGTTGGAGCGGGACAACAGGCCAGCCGGGCTGTCTGCACTCCTGCATGCTCTATAATTTGCGCCCTTAATTTCTACTTAGACAAAATAGAGTGAAAAGGTCTGAAACTCTCATGGCATCTGGTTCCGGGCCAGGTTAAGTGGCTTAAGGTAGAAGACAGGACGACGCCAAAGGACGCCGAGGGACGCCACATGGCTAGAACACACTTTTCCCCTGCTCTCTTGGTAAAGCATAATACCGTAGCGTATGCATAGCTTATACATAGAGTTTGGTTTTTGACCTGTCTAAATAGTCGTGCAAGCACTACATCAACTAGGGCCCAGTAGTATAACACTATATGCCTGGCCGTACCCAAGCTAGGGAACCGCAACTGACTGTATCGTACACTATGGGCACTACCTATATATACTCTAAAAAGGTCCAGTTTCGTTCTCTCGTCTTCTTCGCTCCGATTCTGCCAACTCCCTTACAACACCACCAATCCGAGCTCCCTCATCCGGTATCAGCATGGATGGATGGACAAGACTCCCCTACGATGTTCGCCTCATCATACTCAACATGGTGTTTGCTCAGCTTACAGCACCAGAAGAGAATCAAGCAGTTGGAAGGCCTCTAAAGAGAATGCACGGCCGCATGCCCTCGCACGGCCTAGTCTGCAGGGACTGGTTCGAGTTTTTCGAACGGGAGACGTATCGCGCCCTCTTCGTCACGAAAGATTCCCTGGACAGTATCGGCAGACTTAATCGACGTCAACAGAGGATGGTGCGCTACCTTTGGGTCAAGGTTGACCTGGTCACATACCCCTCCCCCAACGACATGGACTTCTACTGTGAGGTCTGTGACCTGCAATATGACGCCAATTCAAGCTTGATCAACGCCACCATCAGACGAACCTTTGAGCTTCTACGCTCCTGGGACACCGAGCAAGGCCCCGGGGCTCCAGGACTTACACTGGAGATCAGTGCGTGTTCACCCAGTGACATGGAGCACACCTTTTACAACGACTTGCATTTCGACACCAGCCCCTTTGACGTCGATGGGCCGCTGGAGCGAAACCGGCCGAGCCACTCGCATCCGAGGAACGGCTGGTTCCAAGGAAAAAGAACGAGTCCTCCAAGCCTACATTCCATCTTGGCGACATTGGGGTTCTCTTTCAGCCATTTAGATGGATTGCCCACGGCGCCAGCAGTCACGAGCTTCATCGTCCGCAGACAGACGCGCTGGCAATTCGGACCGCTGGCACTGGCAAACATCATCCGTAGGCTCCCCAGCTTGCGCCGCGTCCTCATCGAGTCATGGAGAGAATTCGATTGTTTTTCACCAGGGGGCTGGTATCCCCAGGACCGTAGTAGGTGTCCCCCCATGTTGCTACTTCTGTCGTCTTTGGGACCGCTAGTAACCGCCGGTTGGGGAAATAGATCTCGCCCTGATGCTTATTGGCACTCTGCCAGACACAGTCGAGAGCCTCACCATGTTTGAAGACTTCAACGAGGACTACAACGCCGTGGCTCGTGATTTGTACCCTTGGCCAGGCGAGACCCCTTTCGAGATCATCAGGACGCCGTCGGTATTTGTCGGCAAAGCCTTGGCGCTGAGCAGCCAGCGGCTTTCAAGCCTCACCGCGTCATACATGGTGGATGCTGGCGACTTTTTCAGCGAGGCCGTCAAACCAGGATATTTCTGGGATCGCTTGGCCGTGCTGTCTCTGACCTCGCGCCACTTGAACGGGTTGTCGGACGATGCGGTGATCAACGCGATACTAGAGAATGCTGGGAGAGTCGCGCTGAAGATGCCGGCGCTGACGCGGATGGACGTTTGGAATGGGACAAAAGGCAACGTGTGCGGGTTCCGGTACGAGGTGGCCGGGAGGGAGGCATCCGTCGAGTGGCACGGCAATCGACTTTTCTCGCTGAGCGCCGACGCGGTGAGGGCGTGGGAACGAGCTGCGGACTGGCACACCGGAGGGGGCGGGCTGATTGTGAAGGAGCCTCGAATTGTGCGGAACAAGTACATTGGGTCTCATGCAACGGCCATGGAGATTCTTGGCTTGCACAACCGTGTCCTTCATCCGGTGTCCTTTAGACAAATCGCCTGCGAGACGTCACGATACTGGTTCAGGCAGTATTAGGCGAAAAGGACTGTAGGAGATTCTAGTTTACTACGAAACATATTCGTATACTTGACGGGTCTAACAGTAAAAGTGTATACTAGAATATAAAAGTATATACTACAATATAAAAGTATATATTAAAATATAAAGGTATATACTAAAATATAAAAGTATATAATAAAATATAAAAGTATATATTAAAATATTAAAATATATATTAGAATATAAAAGTATATACTAGAATTTAAAAGGTATATAATTGCATGTGAAAGTATTTTAGAGTTCCTTATGTCGATTACAAAGTGTCATACATCATTTAGCAACTACGTTGTTAGATAAGCCATCCAGAAGGTTCAAGACATGTCACAAGATTAAGACTAAGCTGCAAGGTTCAAAGACATGTTTGCTAGAGGCCCAGCCACAGCCCTTCTTTTCATTTGCAATGTACCCTATTGGATGTCAAAATGTGAATGTAATGTCAGTTCCTTCCATCAACCTCGGTCAAAGACCAAGTCTACATTTAATCCAATCACTGGCTGCTAATCGTGCCAAGAATCTTCTCCGGAGCTTGTTCATCACCAGGTTAAACTGTATAGTGAGACTAGCTCTCTAATTCGTACCAGTATGCATAGCCATGATGCAAAACCGCCACAAGTCCCATCTTCTGGAACCAGCGGCATTATAGGCCTATGCACTGACTACAACGTGTATATACAAGAAGAGAAGAGAAATGTTGATGATTGTCATTGATTGTCTGCGATTATCTCGGCAGCAGATATTGCTAGATATTCCCCCTGTTATTTGCAGCGAGCTAGGGGATAAGACATTTTCGAGTTGAAAGACCGTGACACAAACCAAGGCTCAACTCGTAGACTGTGACCCGTGTCCGGCTAGGTAGCTGCCTGATGACACTCGTCAACGATATTTGTGCTCAATTATTCAACCCTATTCAGTTCTTCTTGACCCTGTGTCGTGGCTAGCTCGAGTTGGTCTCATCACAGGACGTATTTCTTGTAACAAACTACTCGACAACAGCCTGGGTCGGTCACGATACTTCCCTCTCACGCGATTACATGTGGCAACTGGTAGACAAGGTCCGAACTGAATTCGGCGTACTTTTAGGTGATTCATTTTGACAAGACTTGAGCCCATTCCTAAAACCCAGACTACTCATACAACCAAGGCCCCTGCCCCCATAAACTCTATACAACTCCGACCACGACCCAGTTGCCCAGCGCCATCAGCGAGCCGTTTACGCCTTGGAAAACGCCTTGTCAAAATCCGTAAGAGTACATCGGTACCTAAACTTGTTATCCTTTTGTCCCTGAAACGCCTCTCCGCAATTCTTCTCCGAAATAGGCATCAACTCGACCCAAGGCTTGACGCCCTTCTCAGCAGCAAGTTTCAGAAGCGCCTCCATCTCCTGGTGATTACCAAGATGGCTCCCCGTCAACTTGGGCGCCCCGCCGGCAAACAAACCCGCCGTCATCTCCGGGAGCGCCTTGTCCGGAAGGCCAACCATGTGAAAGTCGGCCCCGGGCTTCAGAATCGACAAGTACGCCGCCATGTCAAACCTGTCGGTGGCATCGGCGCAATTCATGACAAAGTCAAACGTCGCCTTCCACGGCTCATTCCACCCCTTTTCCGTCGTGAGAATGACCTCCTTGGCGCCGAGCTGCCTGCCGTCGTCCCTCTTGCCAGGAGAATGCGAGAGCGCGTACGTCTCGGCGCCGAGAGCCACGGCCCATTGCACAGCGAGATGGCCCAGGCCGCCGATGCCCACGACGCCCACGCGCTTGCCGGGGCCGACGTGGGCGCGCACCAGGGGCGAGTACGTCGTGATGCCGGCGCAGAGCAGCGGCGCCGCGACGTTGGTGTCGAGCGCGGAGGGTATCTTGAAGGTGAAGTACTCGTGGGCCCGGATGTGCGAGGCGAGCCCGCCGTGCGCCCAGCTGCCGTCGGGATACTGGGCGTTGTAGGTGTCTACGAGCTTGGGGCAGTAGTTCTCGTTCTTGTCCTTGCAGAGGTGGCACTCGAGGCAGGCCCAGACTTGGGCGCCGACGCCGACGCGGTCGCCGACTTTTAAGTCTTTGACGTGCTGGCCGACTTTGACGGCTTTGCCGACGACTTCGTGGCCGACGCAGAGGGGGCCTTTGTAGTCGCCCCAGCCGCCGGTGACGGTGTGCAGGTCGGAGCTGCAGATGCTGCAGGCGGCGATTTCAACGTCGACGTCGTGGTCGCCGAATGGCTTTGGCTTGAGTTCTGATTTATGGAACTTGTTCCATGTTGTTGGCCCGTCGACGCAGAAGCCTTGGAAGGTATCGGGGTAGCCCATTTTGGAGTATTGTAGGTAGTACTTGGTACGGATGGGTGTGAAGTGGAATGGTTGTACAGCCGTTAAGGAGGGGGCGGCATTTGTTATATAACGACTATTTCAACGGTAATGTATTGGGATTTTCTGATTACTGTCCAAAATCATCATGACGTTGGTCTTGGCCGTTGATGATGCGCATAGTGGTAGAACTACGTCATAGACGTTTAAACTTTGCAGCGCCACGGCCTCGGTCGCGCCGTTTTAAGAGGGAACCTCGGTGAGCCGATTTCTTTCAAAAACTCATGTTGGCAGGGGAATATATGCCATCATAGATAAATGGGTCTATTGCCGCGGTTGGTGACAGGGATGAGATAGTTTACTACATGTAATATCCAGAAATTGCCGTTCCCCTTGCCAAATCGGGCGGAAACTGTTGTGATAGCGACAACTGGTGAAATAGCAGTATGCACCAACGGAAGTTCCTCCACTTTTGTTAGTGCAGCTAGCCAGTCGGACAACCGTACGACAACTGCCGCTACTTGTACCGCCCCTGACTGTAAAAGGGCTCTGAGAACACGGGATTCAAAGGTTGACGATACAGACACTGACACAGTAGGTGCAAATGGAAGCCTTACCCGCATCATCTTCAGAGTCGGAGATGATAATGTTTTTTCGTTTGGAACCGGGAGTCGTATTCTTTCGTTTCGAAGCGGGAGTCGTCGTGGCCGACTCGGAATCTGCCCGGAAAGGCACGACAGTCAAGAGGTTTGAGGGCACAAAAGCGTAGTAAGACCGACGCATTCGCTCGGGCCCTCCGTTCTTCTGGGCAGAAACCTATTTCTGCCGCTGACATCGCTGCCATGACCGAAGAAGAGTTATTCACGCCCTCCAAGAAGGGCAGTACCGCTGCAGTTCGTGAGCGTACCTGTGAGCAGTGTGAGGATCCCTTGGTGAAGGGAGACCGTTTCTAGTGTATTTATTACCTAAAACGTTTTATTTAACCCATAGAACAGGTTAGCCTAGAGGACGCAGATTTTGTTCCTCTAATAGAGATCAACATCAGGTGCGCCACCACTACTAAGAAGGTGAAGGTCAATTATAACTACTGCTCCTCGCAGGGTGGCCTCTTCATTCGTGTAAGAACACACTGACACAGCAGGTGCAAATGGAAGCCCGTGAAACTTGCAAATGAAAAAGTACCAAAGAGTGATATTATTCATCTCCCATGCCATATATACAGTAAACTTAAACATACATATACCAGCCTAGTACTCTAGCTACAACAACCAGTACCGATCGTCGAAAGAGCGTAGCCCGCTCCCTCCCATGTCCAATAATTCAGTTATGGCCGTCAGAGAAACCAATGCGGCCGGGACATAGTTCGAGGACCCTTGGAGCTTACACATTACCGTAGTTGACGGTATATCCCCCAGTAATCTGAGTGTACGTGAGATTAGCCTTTCCACTACAGTCGCCATAGTCCTCGACAGCCGTAATAGACCCAGCACCGCCCGTATTCGACGTAGGGTCGTAAAAGGTGATTTCCGTCTTGGGCTGCTTAGGGCAGTCGGGGCCCTTCGCATTCCAGGGGAAGTACTCAACAAAGCCCGTCCGAGAAGGCTTAATATTCTTCGCCTGGCTAGGCAACTTGATGACACCAATTTCGTCCTTCTGCTGCGTGACGGTGTTGGTCATGACGCCGCGCCAGGTCGTGTCGCTGACATGCTCCACGCTAAAGTTGTATGTGTCGGCGTAGTCTCCGGAGCCCTCGATGGCGCAGCTCACGCCGGCTCCCCCGTCTGCGCCCGACTTGCACTTGGCGTGAGTGCTCGTGGCCCCCTTTTGGAAGGAGGAAAAGACGGCGAGGAAGATGGGCTTGCCGTTCCTGTCGGGGCGGGGCTGGAAGCCGATGTATCCCACGGCGCTGATGCCCTCGAAGTTGAACTGCTGGGCAAAGTAGTAGCCTCTTTCGTGCTTGGCGTTGGCCATGTTCATGGGGAAGGTTATGTCCTCGAGACCGGTGGCTGGAGCGCTGGGAAAGCTCCATTTGACGCGGACGTTGGCGAGCGCCAGGGGGATGGATGTGCTGGCAAGAATGGTAGAAAGCTTCATGTTGGCGAGCGTGGTTTGTTAATGGGGGATGTAGTAGGTGGACTGTGCTGTACTGTAGATAGATGTGATGAAAAGGTTTCTGGAGAGTATGGCCGTTCGAGAGCCGCCTTTTAAAGAATTCATGGACATGTTGGAAATCGATGCGGCGTCCATATGATGCTTGGCTTGCTCCCTAATTTTGAACGATGTTGGTCCGAATGCTTGGAATCATGCCGTGACAACCGTGAGAATCACACAAAAATGGAGCAGTAAGGATACAACACATTCGCGGGAGCCGGATAATCAGCCTGTACAAAGCTGAAATCCCGTCTCATGACCACCGAGGATGCCAAGTTTTGCTTGAAGGTACGTCTTTTTAAGGCATAGCCGCTAAATTGCCTAGTCGGACTCGCATTTTGTTTCGCAAGTCAAAGTTTAACTGGGATACGCATTGAATCATTGTACTCAACTAGTGGCCTTGTCCCAGTCGGAGCACATCCGCAGCAAGTTACCCAACATGAGTTGCATACAGAAATCAGCCTTTCAAGGGACACAAGAAAGGCAAAATCATTCCATTTCTAGTGTGATCGGCACCTTCTGGTATTAGCATATCTAGGGCGAGGGTTTGAAGAACAACGAAGTACATAGCCCGTACCAGCCAAAGTCCGGATTCACCGCAATGACAGCCGTGCTCTTGATTGTGGCATCATGCTTTGGAGGCACGGGGTGGGGTGCCGGCGGCGAAATGCCGGTGGCTTCAGTGTTCATTCCGGTCGGGCTGGGATCTGGGCCAGTCTCCCGTCTCACCTTTATCTCGCCGTCTTGATCTTGTATCTTGTATATGACAGTCCGCAGAATTTCCTATGAAACGCACCGTGGCCACGAAGCGGGCCGCCTCAGGGATGACAGGGAGTACGCATTGTTCACGCGCTGTGGAATCGGTGGCGAGACTATCATCTTCACTGCTGGGAACGGATATACGCTGTGAATCTCCAGGAGGACAGCTATCTGGGTGCATGCCACCGAGTCTAGATTTGCCAGTGCGTTGCGCTTGTTTCTTACTGACTGCAAACTCATCATGTAACTGCATGTGTTCCTTTAGACCTCCATGCCGGGAATGTTGCCCTTGCTCCAACCACAGCCAACAAATCGATTAGTTCCTAGCTAAACCGTTCCTTGAACACGGTATTGTTGGAAAGGATGGAGCCCCAACAGCAGCCCATATTCTCAGTCGCCGAAGACATTGGTCATGGCCATGGTGACATCAAGGTGGTTGACTTTCTCTTTGACCTCGCCCTTGGGGTAGGAACGATGTGCCGAGGAATAGGCAGACGTGGGGGTCAGTGACGAAGCCCTGGTGCCAGTAATAGTACCCTAGATCTACTTGACTTTATTCTACTTTCGTCTCTTCCATGCATGTGGCACGCGTAGTGACAAGGGAATGTAAAGTGAGTATGATATTTGCATTTCCCGCCCTACCAGAGGGAAAGGTCTGTCCATGAATGAGCTTCCAGAAAAGGCCAGACTGTATTCCACACCATCGATATTGGTGCTCCTCGAGGGGCCCTCGTAAGCGGTGTTCGGTCGAGCATCTCAGCAGAGACGACAATATCGCGTGATTTGACTCGAGTGCGGCTGAAACGGCAACTCATCCACAACAACCGACATCCAGACTCGACGCCAAAGTGGGAGGCAACGAACCGCTTATTAATATTCAATATTCTCGGCAGTGGCATGAAGCCGTTACCGGTAGATCATCCGCGTGCAGCGTTGCATCCGCCCCCGGGTTGCGCCGTCTCCACAAAGTGCCGTTATTCCGCACATTTACCGATGATGGCCAGCCGAACATGGAAGGTAGTAGTATCAATTGATATTAATAACTTCGCCAAGGGAATGCGGAAATTTCCCCTTCATGCCGTCGTTCCTCAACCTCAGCGCAGCAAAAACGCCGGCTATACTACGCGCGCCTTGCCACGGACAACTACTGGGTCCAAGGGCGGCTGATACTAGGGCTGAGCAGAAACCATCCAGGAATACCCCAGACATTTTCCTTTGATTGCATGATTGGCACTTCCGTTATGCCGGGCCCTTGGCAGCGTTCATTGCATCCATCCGTACGGTACCCCGTACAAGCTGCCTCATCGCCCGATCCTTGCAACGTACATACGAGTGCAGGTTCTTGGCGGCACTTGCTGTTTCGTCTGACGGAGCATACCCAGCGTCGCACTCGTATCGACACTATTACCACATGGAATGGGGTGTAAACTTGGCCTGGACGCGTCATGGAGAGACCTGCCTTTCCTGCTGGTGCCTCGTGGATCATACGACACGATACAACCCAACGCCATGCTGTTGTAGTGGTCAATCGTCTGATCCGCCGGCTTGAACTATTGTTTTGTTTCCCGTTTCCGCCCAGCGAGGACAAGGATGACCGGAGCTGGCCTCCCACATTCCATCACAACCAAGTGTCACCACCTGACCGCCCCTGATGTCCAGTGGCTTGCTCGGGCTCAAGGTGCCGAGCGCCAACCTTGCAACCCGGCAGCGGGCCCCTGCCGGTGTTTCTGAAACGAATGCGGCTCTGGCACCGTCGACCTTTATGGATATTATTCTGCTACTTTCAGCTTGACTTGTCTGCTAGACTACGCCGTACGGGTTCTGCCGTCCGTGGGCAACGGCCGGTGGGCAAAACCCAACAACGCCATCACCTAGTTGCTCGGGCAGGAACACTCAAAGTGATTCATGAGCCGGCATGTTCTTCCATGGCTCGCGGGCATTCATTCCGTTCTTTAAACAAGTTTGATTAACAGAAGCCCGTGCCAGATGAGGCAAGCTTGGCGTGTCCTCGTTTCGATGCCATCCGTCACATTGGTACGTTTTGTTGCGCTTGATAAAGTCAACCATGTTCTCGTTTGCTCACGTCTGGTGGAACTGGATTGATCCAAATACGTTTACGTCAGCCATCCCATACTGCAGCTTAAGGTGGCTACTTCCCCAACACTTACGGCGGGTGTGACCGTAGAAATTACTTCGAGTTGGACCAGACCATTCATCAACCGGGCCTTTTCCTACGTAACCTGGTTTTTCCTGCCGCAAAGAACACGTGGCTCTTTAACTATGCTTTAGTTGAATGAGAGCTACGGCATGTCTATTCAGGCCTGAAGAAGAATTACTTCAAGTTCATGGTAGTTGATCGGCCGACTGTGTGATGAGGGCTCCGTGAGGGGAGCAATCATTACATCCATCTGGTAACAGTGTGACAAGGGCCTAGCTTGGAGCAATTACTCAATTCATCTAGTAACAGTCTTTGGTATCAAAGGTCCTTGGTTTTTTCAACACATAGATGAGGGAAGGAGCTCTGCCTATAAACGAGGTCGGTGAGAGCCTCGTGGCCTGGGTTACGCCGTCGTTGCTCTCGTTTAACCGTGGGACGCTGCCCGAAATGTGTCCTAGCCGCAGCCGATCAGGTCAACGGCGTCTGAACCACCACCGCTGGGTCGATACCATACTTGCTTAACTTGGGGCGACGGCAGGAGGTCCTGTCATGCCCAGTCGGGCTCAAGGTAAGCAGCAAGAAAAGAATAATGAGATTCATATGTAATAAAAACACGAGCACATGGTTACAATATAGTCTAAGAAAGGTCCTGTTGAGCTGATTCCTTAATCTATATAAAGCAGTATGCCATCCTATTTCAAGACGAATTTTTCTCCTGATGAAAGTCCACATGAAACCCCAACTACCCAAATACTTATCATCGAATCTGAGATTCACCCACGGTATCGACTCTGGAAAAAACACCAAATGGCAGTTGGCAAAGCAGTAACTCTTAGCCGGGAAGCCGAAGAACCAAGTTTCATTTAATTATATTCACCACACTACATACCACGAAGCAACGCCTCAAAGCAACGGCTGCTCAGTATCCCACCTCACCTTCTCCTCCGCCAACGTGCGATACAACCCCAACGACAAGAACTCGTCCTCGGCAATGCCCCCCCCAAAAAGCTCCTCCAGCTCCGTATGGAAAACCGCCAAAGCCCACCTCTCGGAATCAGCCCGCGGCCGATCTCCCTCCAAGGCAGGCGGGTCAAACATTGTCGTGTACAAGTCGCGCACCGCGCGGCTGTGCTCCTCGCTGGTCGCGACATACTCGCTAAACGACATGAACTGCGCCGTCTCCGTGCTTTTAGCAGTCTCAGCCTCGTCCACAGCCACATCGGTATCCATGCTCGATTCAGACGCGGACAGGTGGGCGGCTCTTCGGCGCTGACCCAGTCTATTCTTTTGTCGTTTGGCGTGGACTTTCTCCGCAAACGCTTTGCCATCGGCGCGGTAGGAATCCGACAACTCCTTCTTCACATTGTACATTGCTTTTGCCATTGGCGCCATGTCGTCGTCGTCGGTGTATTCGTCATCCTTGGCGAGGTGGACAAACTGCGCAAATTCGGGCACCGGGTTCGCCAGGCCTAAGCCTCCGCTGTCGACGTCCATGTACAGGAAGCAGTCGGGCACATCGTACTTGCGGAGCGAGCCGAATCGAGCCTGAATCATTTTTCGCACGTGCTGAGCCACGTTTGCTGATTCTGCGGCGTCTTCCACGCTCGAGGCGTCACCACCGCCGTAGAGACACTGCTGCGCGTATTGCAGCGCCTGGAGGACTGTGATGGCGTGCGAATCGCCTAGCCCGGTGACGACTTGGCCAAAGCTGCTGGGGAGGAAGTTTTGAATGTACGCGTTGTAAGCCTGTACGTGTGCCATCACGGCGGTGCGTGACTTGAGCTGGAACCGTAGCTCATTCATGTGCTCTTTGATCGCGGGCATATTGGGTACCCATTTCCACTCGTCTGGGGTAAACAGTAGGAATCCCCATTTTAGCTTACCCGCGGGAAGACGATTGAGAATGGCCTGGTCGACGGGGGCGTATCGGGGGTTTGCCTCGTCCACGGAGTGTGCAGACGCCGTTTTCTCCTTGTTGAGCTGCAGGCCCATGACGTCTGTAAAGTCACGAATCGTTTGCCAGGCGACTGAGCATTTTTCTGGCTGGCCCCAGAACCAAAGGTCGTCGTGGTTGCGGTACAGATATGAGCCGCCAGTCCGCTGGTTGACGGCAAAGTCTAGCGTAAATAGTAGCAGCTCCGATATGCCTTCGGTAAGCTGGAACGACACCGGGATACCAGTTTTGCGCGTCAGCACAGGACCATCCTTGCCGTCCTCTTCGAATTTCATGCGCATGCGTAGAAACTGTTCGACAAGATGCACCAGCTCACTGGGGAAGCGGAAGTACTTCATGATGGCGATGAGCGTCGAGTGCGGCAAGGATGGACCGAACCACTCGAAATCGCTTTGCAGAATACAAAACTGGCCGTGGACGAGCTTTTGCACGGCCATCTCGGCAGAGCAGATGCGTAGAATGTCCGTCCTCAGCGAAAATTTGCTCGGGGATCCGTTCTCCAAGTCGGTAAGTTTCGGTCCATCGCCAGCGGAGCCAGAGTCGTCGTAGGCGTCATCTGCATCCCCTGAATGCGCTGGCAACCCGACAGTGTAGAATATGCGTTGATATATGCTTTGACGCAAGTCGTGGACAGAATCTCTGGTCTTTCGGAGTGTAAAGTCTTTTATCTGCGCTTGCATCGCTGCCGTTCGGGCTTCGTCTGGTCCCTGCTGCCACACATGGCATACATCAGGGTGCCACGCCGAGGCCAAGGCATCCCTGATATTTACCGAGATGGATTGGCCGATGCATTGGATGAGGATAGCATCTAAAAGGTCCAGATCTAGATATACACGATATTTGCCATTGATGGCCTTGCGCATCTGCACCGTGATGGGGTTGTCGCCCCAGGACCAGCGGCGGATCGAGTCCAGGTGTGTATCAATGCTGAGGATATCGGCAATTTCAGACAGGACGTTGTCCTTGTTGCTGATGTCTAGCAGAGCGCGGCGCTTCTCGCTTGTCAGCTGGTCGGAGCTGAGGACGCCGCGGATAGCGTCGGTAACCACCTCCTTTGTCACCAATATCTCCCGTTTGCAAGCTGTCGAGATGCTGCTGCGTATCTTGCGTAGGAGGACTGCGCGCAAATCCGTTGGCTCTTCACCCGAGGGGTCCTCATGTTGCGGGCCAGAGTGAAACAGTTGGTCCAGAAACTCAACAATCCTATTCGTGTCTGTACGGCGCTCGTTTGTGACATGGCGCTCCCAGATTTCGCGCTGTTCATGCATTTCCTTGCGACCCACGATGACGGGAGAAGCCTTATCATCTTCAGAGGCCTTCAAGGTCTTTTGATTCGGAGTCAACTTTGCCTTGGACAACTCGCCGAACCGAAATTCGGCCCATTCGTTGGTCAAGTGGCCGAAGAGCGTTGTGTATACCATGCGGCGCTGGCCTTGGTAAAGATAGCTCAGCAACTCGTCGCGCCACGCCAGCGTCGCCGAGTTGGAGAATCCTGAGGAATATTTGGCTTCCCATAACATGCGCTCAATGGCATCCAGTCGATCTTCCAACCTCATAGTTCTTTCCTCCCAACCGCTTCTTGTTCCCCGGTATGTCGTTGTGCTCGTGCCGCCAACTGCTCCCCGGCCGTTGACTTGTACATGCAGGGAGCCGGCAAACGCTTTGCGTACTGTAGTCAGTAGCATGCGCACATCAGCCTCCAGACTGCTGCTGTCGGTTACGCCTGACCGTGACGAGATAGCAGCCTCCGCATCGCGCACATGGCTGTCAATCGTGGCCAGTCGTGCGGCAGCCTTGTCCTGTTTGTTGGCTGTAAGGTGTCTCAGGATGGACAGGATTTCGGTTGAGGCAGCTGAGCTAGACATGGCTGACTGAGTGACTGACTAAGAAATTTCCTGGTTCTATGAGGGAAATCATCATGTAGGCTCAAGAACTGGGTGGCTCAGCCATGGCATTTATGTACCGGTTCCAAGGCCGATAAATTGATGGGTCAATCGTATTCTGAATTTGGGGCGCAATTGCTGCCTGGATGCTCAGCATAGCCCGCAACCCAGTGTTACAGTTTGCCGGTGACTCACCATTCTGTTACCTAGCATGTCGGTGTGACAAGCGAGTCGATGAATATGGAATGTGCCGATGACTATCTTCAGCCGTGAGAAAAAATTGATTGGCCCTTCCCAAGGCTCCAATTAGTTCAAGGCGACCTTGTAGTCATAATCTTTAAAAAAAAAAAACAGCGTAGCCGGCCTCGAGGAAGCTCGCCAACGCCGGTATGTATTGCTATTGACCGCTTCACAAGAAACCTGTGTAAGCTCTAGGATCAAGGGACTACATGTTAGACATGGTATATGAACAAGGAAATTCAAAATACCAGCTATTTATTGATGAAGAGCTCAACGTGGTGTACACGTCAAAGAGCGAGGTGGCCTTGGCGAAGGGGCAAGTATGTCCACTTGGAAGAAGCTTGGCGTCGGAGACAGTGAGAAATTCACGAAAGTTTCGCTAGGAGCCTTAAGATGACGGCATTGAAGGAAATGCGGCCAATATCGAGAGCCCATTCACTGAGTAATAAAGAAAAATTACTACCCGCGCTAACGGAGGTTCCTCCACAATCGCAGTGCAGCTGACTACCTAGGTAGTCATGCAATACCTAGTATAGACTTTTGTCAAAGCGCAGAAGTAGTCGAAGAGGCCAACCGTCCCTATTATTGAGAGATTGACGGCGTGGTGTCTATTTCTGGCAAATTCATTTTCGCGGATAGTTGGGGTGGGTGTGCGTCTGCCATGTCACGTAGGTTACTTCTGGCGTTGCTGATTGAGACCAAGGAGAATTATGTGTATTTGCCTCACAAACCTGGTGAGGTATCTTGCTCTGGCATTATTGCTATTTAGCGGCTTTCCGATCCCGTATAGAGTGAAAGCATTCCAACAGAAAATGTCGTTCGAGGAGTATTCTGTACATCTGTCAGAATTTGGCAAACTACAGCGAGGAGGGTTAATTGTGAGTGCGTGTACACACATTGTAAGTAGAAATGGCACGGCTGAACCCGCCACTTTTGCAAGTATTTTGACTGGATTCGTTTTCGGCTCATCTGGCGAATGGAGCCAATGCATGAAAACCAGCGTGGAGAGTGACACGGCAACTATACCGCCAGGTACTATGCTTCTAATGGATATATCTGACCGATTGCGGCGAAAATAGGCTTTAATAAAGGCAGAGCTCCAAATGACGCGACACAACATGTTGATGATGTTGGCGAGTACAAGGCCCTGCGCACCGAGGGGGAAAACGCGCATGAAGACGAAGGCGGAAGCGGCAAAGGCCACGGAAAATACTCCCATCCACATCGATTGCCGCTGCACCTCTGTCTCAGACGCAACAGATGCAATAAAAGATTCGGTGATGCCATTGAGAGCCAGAAAGGGAATGTAGAAACAGTAGACACCCAAGACATCCCCGGCGCCATCGTCTGTCCATCGTTTCCCTGCAACAATGGACAGCAGCGGCGGGGCGGCAAAAGGACCGAGACCTACCGCAATTGCCGATAAAATGGTGTACAGCCTAAGAAGAGTCTGCAGGTTCTTCTTGGCTTCTTGCACCGCTGCCGATGGTTGAGCATCTTTGGCGTCCTTCTCGGTTGTCGATGTGGCGGCCAGCAGTTGCGAGAAATAGCTCCGACTACTCTCCTCTACGGGCTGAAAGAGCATTCGGGCTAATAACCCGCCGTAGTTGTTGGCCATGGCATACACACCCTGCATTTCTGGCGTGGAGAGTATAGATATGAGAAAAGTATCGCCCTGTGTGAGGAGATGCTTGACGACGCTTTGGATCATCATCCTGCTGGCAAGGGTGACGGTTGGTCGGTAGAAATAGGACCATACGTAGTCTGCGCCGACCCTGCCGTCGGCCGCCATAGCTTTTGGCAGCAGCGAAAAGCCAATGGAGGTTGCGAGGCCGTAGCCAGAGACAAAGTATACCAGCAACAATGACACGCCGTAGGTGAGTTGGCCAAGTGCAAAGGGCAGGACGCCAATATCCAGCCGCTTCCTTGACGCCAAGACTGTAGATGCAAACACAGCCAGACATCGTAGGAAAGTAGCAGCTGACTCGGCCGTGGCGCGGGTGCCAAACTGCAAGCGCCTCTGCATGAGGACGAAGCAAGGCTCGGAGAGCAGCTCTACCATGGCGGCCAAACCATACAGGTAAAGCGAGTGGACGAGGTATGGCGTCTGCAGGATTGATTCGTTGGCGTAGGCGAGGTACATCCATCCGAGTCCGGTGCTGACGAAGAGTCCGAGTACAATGGCTAAATAGCCCAAGTTGACAACCGCCTGGCTGTCGCGACGTGTCACGAGCAGCTGCTCATCTTGCTCGTCGCTCTTGGATGATGACGCTGTTGTGCTGCCCTGGCGTTGGATTGCGACGCGCAGGCTCTCTCTTGCAAAAAATAAAACCGACAGGTAATACACTTCAAGTTGGCTAGACAGGCCCACGAGCCGCGGCGTCAGGAAGCGCAGCAGGAGCTGGTTGGCAACAAAGGTGATGAGGCGAGATATCAGCTGCAAAAGGATGAGGAGGGATGCGCCTTTGACCATGGACGGTCTGGTCGGTTGAGAAGCGGCGGGCGACGAGGCATCGTTGGCATTATGGCCAGAGTTGTCCTTGGGCGATGAAGCCATGTTGGCGGAGACGGGCGCCAATGCCGGGTGCCAATGCCGGGTCGCAAATGGTGAATGAGGGACGGTTTTGCGTGATGTTG
This sequence comes from Metarhizium humberi, assembly GCA_020102295.1. Classification (NCBI taxonomy): domain Eukaryota; kingdom Fungi; phylum Ascomycota; class Sordariomycetes; order Hypocreales; family Clavicipitaceae; genus Metarhizium; species Metarhizium humberi. The sequence goes on from JACEFI010000036.1 coordinate 136,589, forward strand.
AAGACACGGTGGATAATTTTGCTGTGAAGTCGCGAGTCGCCAGGGTTTGGATCCAGCCGTTGACCCTGGCTAGGCTAGTGCTACCACCACTGCCATGCTCAAAGACCCCAGCCCTGTCGTTGGTGGGCCGAGTCCCTGAATCTAGTCTACGATCCGCTGCAGGATATTACCCCTAGGCTCGGATATTGAAGTGGTGCATGCTTCAACCAGGGGGAAAATGAGCACTGCATGCCGATTGGCACATGTGGTCAAAGGTGCATGACATTTATTGAAGTAGTCACGCGCCCGCAGCAGATGCGACTGTTTGTGAGTTGACGTCTCGGAAGAACTTTAGTCCACAGACCCCGGGTCTCTTTCTTACCGCTAGCCAACCTACCAAAGCCACCCGTCATATATGTTTCTTAAAGTCTTATATAATCTGATTAATTAGGTCAAGCTGTATGAAAAGTGAAGATGATTCACCTGATCTAGACGAGGATCTCGAAGTTAAAGGCGGGCTGAAAAAAAATCGTGCTTGGAGATAATCGCAACTCTCTACAGCCATACCAAGCCTCTCTCACCAGTAGGGGCTGAGAGAACTGGTCTGAAGCTGTCATATTTAGTAAGATAGTGCTGGATGCCGAAAAGTCCTTTTATCTCCTTCTGTGAAGGGTAATGATTTTACCATCATTCGCCATGTATCTACAATAGCCTCATGAGGAGTTCTTTTAAAACCAGGCAGGTGCTTTGGAAGAGTTAGAGGGGGCATGCTACAATGTTCATGTCGCAGCCGGGTTCTTTTCGGTTTTGAGCCAAGGGTGAAAATGGCCTTGCAGGCATGTAAGTCGATCGTTAGGAAGCCATGCAATAAAACACTCCATAAAGCTGACGAAATTTTCCTTATCCACTCCTATAAAGTCACTTATAAGAGACTCAAAACCCTTCTTTGGTGGTAAAGGGACAGGGCCCTTCCATTCACCTGGTACAAGAGAGTCTGTGTTAGTAACCGTTGATAGAAACAAGTATATTTAAAGTGATATATTAGAGCAATCCATCATGGACAGGCACTTACCGTTTTCGTGCCAGTATTTGCGTGAATCCTCGCTGCTTTGTAGGAATCCCGGGGGTGGTGGACCAATGAGTGCTGTAATAGCTGCAAGATGATGAGCGTCGTTTAGCTCCCGAGATTCATGGTCATACACATTGAAGAGGCTCTCTCCTCTGAGAAGATCCCAGGCCTTGGTAAAGAGATACGCAGTCCATTAGATAGAGTACGTGCAGCGGAAGGAATGTTGGGTCATACCAGAAGACCCGCGCTCCATGCATCTATGCTATTTCCCCATGGCATATTGAGAATCACTTCAGGGGCCCGATAAGGTACAGGCATAGCGTTGCCACGATGCTCGCGGCCAATTCGTGCTTGTCCCAAATCACAAAGAATGAGAGGGCCTTTGCCACCCAATATGTATTGAGACACTTGAGTGACGGAATCGCCGACAACCTTGCGGGGCGATGGTTTATGGATCTCGTTTTCTTCCACTGTGAAAAAAATTGACTTATTCACAATGCCAATGAGTAGATTGTCAGAGTGAACATCTAATAATTCGCCAATTAGCTGCGGACCTTCAGGTCGTATGACGGAATAGTGATTGACTCGATTCGGAGATGCTTCTCTCTGCGTACCGGTATGAATGACGCCCGCCTCGTGGAGAAAGTCCAGCGCAAGAAAGACTTGCGCGAGAGCACCAATGACAAGCTGCTCGGGGAAGGCACCATCTCTTTGAATCCCCTGTAGACTTCTCAAGCTCATACCCAGAGGTTCCATTACAAAGACTTCATGATCACCATTCGGGCCCTTGAGCGTGAATGAGTCATGAAATTCGCGAACATGGTTCCGGCCGGGGTGGTCTTCGGTATGGTGCGCCAAATGCCGATAGACAGCCAATTCGTGATTAGACTTTAAAGAATTGATATGAACCTTCAGAACCCAGTATTTCTGGTTTCTAGCTTGTAGAGAATAGCCAGTCAGATAACAAGGCTCGCCGTCAGATGAAAATGAGGCGGGAAAGAAGAGAGAGAAAGAGGGAAAAATGGGGGTCCAGCAGGCAGATGTCACCTCAAATCGCGCGAGAGCCACACGGTCGAGGTTGCGCCGTAACCCAACTTCGCGACTATCTGGTAGTGGCCATCGACTACATGGCCAATTTTCATGGGATAGTATTCATCTCTCTTATAGAAAGGAAGCCGCTCCTCCTCAACCTTTTCAGATGAATCAATCAACTCGAATCCGGTAGACGGAAATTTGCGCGGCGGCGATGACTGAGAGGATTTAGAGAATGGCCGTGAGACTGCTGACACTGAGCGCCAGATTGCATTTGAAAAATTAAGAGCTGGTCGCGACGACAACAATGGAATTGAATGAAGCATGCGTCTTGCACCCGTGCATCGTTGTGGCGACTACTCTGGAAATAGACAAAACTAGGATCAATTGGCTGGCCTGTTTGTGAAGAGAACGCATCGGATGGACGGAGTTTGGGGACGGGTGGGGCGGAATATGACGACCAGTGACCTTTTGCTTCTTAAGGCATTAAGGAAACTTGTGCAACGTGCACATTTACTTGCTGAGGTAAGAATACCAGATATGTAAGATGCAATGGTCGCTCGTCAAGTCCGTTTCCAAACCACATGCACTCCGTACTTGCATACACACACGAGTCGACAACAACTTTGAATGTATTGACACCAGGACCCTTTGCGTTTCGCTGCATACAACGGTAAACATTTGAAGCCCAAGTTGGAAACATGCTCCTCCGGCCGTCACCCTCACTGCTGTCATCCGTCGCAAGACAAAGGACGGCCACGAGACGCCCGTCGTTGGCCATCATCGACGACTACCTCAACACATCCGGCCCGCATTTCGCACATATTCCGTCCTCTAGCCTCCAGGTCACGACATTCAACGACACCATCCTCCCCGCCAATGAGACAGAAACTGCCCGCCTGGTGGATCGATTGAAGCCCTTTGAGCTCATTTCCACGGTCCGCGAGCGCACCGCATTCCCGGGTGCTCTGCTGCGCCGCCTGCCCAACCTGAAGCTCCTGCTGGCCACCGGCACGCAGTTTGAAGAGTTTGATCTCGCCGCGGCCCGGGAGCTGGGAATTGCCGTCGTTGCGGCGCCAGGCCGTGGCCGGACGGACCAAGTCGCCGCGGGCCACAACATCAAGAAGGGCCGCGCCCATCCGACGACGCAGCACACCTGGGCGCTCATCATGGCTCTCGCGCGCAACGTGGCCGCCGACGACTGTGCGTTAAAGGCCGGCCACCAGTGGCAGAGCGGGCTGGCCATGGGCCTCACCGGCCTCACTCTGGGGGTCGTCGGGCTCGGCCGACTGGGTGCTGCCGTCGCGCGCATCGGACACCTCGCCTGGGGCATGCGCGTGGTGTGCTGGAGCGAGAACCTGACGCAGGAAAAGGCCGACCGCATGGCCACCGAGATGGGCCTCTCGCCTGACGGGGGGATCGACGGCGGCAAGACTTTTCTCGCGGTAAGCAAGGAGGACCTGTTTCGTGGAGCAGACGTCGTCAGCCTGCACTACGTTCTGAGCGCCCGCTCACGGGGCATTGTCGGGGCCGAGGAGCTCGAGCAGATGAAGAGTTCTGCCATGCTGGTCAATACGTCTCGCGGTCCGCTGATTGACTCGGCCGCGCTTCTCGACACCTTGGAGCGCGGGGGGCTGCGCGGCGCCGCGTTGGATGTGTACGATGTTGAGCCGCTGCCCTTGGATAGCCCGTGGAGGAGAGCCAACTACTGGGGGACGGGCGGGCGTTCGCGGCTCGTCATCACGCCGCACATGGGATATGCCGACGAGGGTCTGATGAATGCGTGGTATGCTGAAACGGCCGAGAACGTCGAGCGCTGGCTCGAGGGCAAGCAAGTTTTGCATCGCATTGCTTGAATTGTGGTGAAGCTCACTCGCCATTTTCTCTAGATCTAGTCTAACCGCGCCGTCTTGGCGTCTATAGTATGAGGGCTCGCCCTGGGGCTTGCTCCCATATTTCTCTTCAATTGTACAGCCTTTACCCTTAGCGTCATGCCTGTGGACGTGTACGTCTTGTCAGCTCTACACTCGCCCTGCTTCCTTTTCTGCGAAGCGGACTCTCCGTTCTTCCCTCCATTTCGGTCCATATCTGGTCACGGCGAAAAGCATTGGGCTCAGCACAATCATGACTAGTCCTACAAGCGTGTACGCCCATCCGGTTCCCATGGCGCGGATCATGGGCTCTATCACGGCGGACCCCCCCGCCGCCATCAGGCATCTCGTCAAGTTGTTGGCAGCCGAGGCCGTCGAAGGCGAATTGGGGTATAGGTCAACGAGGAGCAGGTTCATGCTATTATAGCAGGCAGTCAGGAACAAGGCCATGACAAAGGTGAGGACCAGCATAACGGCCATGTGCGCCTGCTTATCAGCGGCCCAGCCGAAGCCAATGGTCGCTGCCGCGCCCACGTAGATGAGCGGCCAGACAATGTTGATCCGGGCCTTCTCGATGGGGAACTTTCTCAAGTCATCGCCGCGCTTCTTGTCGACCTGAAACCCGTTGGCGCGAGCGACCCGCGCATAGTTCCAGTCCTGGATATGTCCGTTGGCAACGATGGAGAGCGCCGCTCCGACTCCAAAGGGGCTGCAACTTGAACATTAGCGCGTGCGATTTATCCAGGGCCGCGTCTTTGCACAGGGAACCCTACATGTAGCACAGTCCTATCTGCAGGGTGTTGATGTGGTACAGCTCCGACAACAGGTTGGACAAGTTGGCTGTGACTGTGTACCAGGACGCATAGATGATGGCGTTGTAGAGGAGAATGACGGCGCAATCCTTCTCCCCAATAATCAGCAGCGCCTTGAGCGGATTTGGAAATCGGAAGCTACGCCTTGGCTGCTGCTTCGAGGGTGCCGCTCCGCCGGTAGCCCGAGCTGCCCTTCGACGAGCAAACTCGTTGAGCAGCGAGCGACTCCACCACGCGGTCGGCGGGATGGAGCCGTTGCCAACTACCTTTCTGGCGGTTTCGGGAACGGCAACGGCAAAGACGACGAGATACACGCCGCCGCACTGTGACTGTTAGCGTCGTGGAAGCATCGGAAGCCGGGACGCCCATCGTCAACGTACGATGGTAAGGAACCTGCGCACTGGTCAGTGGCTGTGGAATTTTGCCATTGGCGAAAACTACAGTACCAAAATATTGATCTCCAGCCGAGATATTGAGCAAGCACGCCTCCTAGAATGGGCCCTTTGGCGCAGTAATGACGTCAATACAAGACCGATGGACTCGTTTGGTACGTAGGGGAGCCATTACCGACTGCTGGTCCGAGCTATCCAAGTGTGTAGTTAGCAGATGAAGCTATACATTGCGCAGGCGGCCGTGTGCGCGTACCATGATTCCACTTTGCGCAGCACCCATGTACTTGCCGCGCTCGGCCGTGGTAGATATGTCGGCGATGACGCCGCTGTTGAGCGCATATGTGCCGCCAGAGCCCGAGCTCTGCCATCGTTTCAGTACATGCCCACCAAACGATTGGGCGGTCGCAGACGCACCTGGAGACATCTCAGGATGAACAAGGCCGGGTACGAGGACTGGGTGGCCAAGCCGATATTTGCCGCGATATAGATGATGAAGGAAATCAGATACGCCGGCCGGCGGCCTGCAATGTCGGCGAGGTCGCCGTAAAAGGACGGCGCGAGGCCCTGGAAAATCAGAAAGGCAGTCACCGTCAGGTTCATCAACGACGGCGACACGTCGAGCGAGCTGGCCAAACTCGGGATGCTGGGGAGGTACGTATTTGCAGACAGGGGCGAGAAGAAGCCGCCCAGCCCGGACATGAAGACAATAAAGTGCTTCTGTCGCGGCGTGTATATCGAGTACAGGGCGTCGAGATCTGCCGCGGGGGACTCAGCCGGGCCGCCATCATCAGAGGAGCCGCACTTGTCGGGCGGAGGCGCCATCTCCTCCTTGGGAGCGCCCATAGACATTGCGTGACTGGAATTGATGCGCACAAAGTAAACCTACCCCGAGGACGTATCCTCTAGCCCGAGCAACAGTAGGAGCACAAAACACAGCAATGGAGAGACGACTATATTTATCCTTGCCCCCAGCGAGGGACAGAGTTTCCAGCTCTGCTAGCATCGGCTTCCTTGACTGACGGATGCCGGCCTTGGACGGGACATGTGATGCAAACACGGAATGGACCAATTCGCTTATGTCGCTTCAGAGACATTTCTGACGAAGGGGCCTCGGTCTGGGACAATATGCAGACTAATAGGCCAAACTACGTAATTAGGAACAAATCGCACAGGTTGGGCACACAACACCAGAGGTGCCAGGTGTCAAACGCCGAACCAGGGATAAAAGATAGGGAAGTAGCCGAAGCGCTAGATTCATGCCGTTGCTCTTCCCCCTCACCCGTTATACACGATGCTGACGCTCCATTAATAATACATTGCAACCCTAGGGTGCAATCTAGATGAGCAGACAGGGGGACATGGCCGCCCCAACCCGAATCTGACGCATTGATCCCTGTCAATCCGGGCAGAGTCCGTACGTTGTACTTGCATAATTCGGCCACTGCGCGGGACTTGGACCAGCCAACAGGCTCACAGCATATGAGAGGTCCGACGTTGACCGCATGACAGGACGCCCGACCGCGGAGGGATTTTCGGCGCTCATCAATTAGTTACTGCAACCGGACCAGACCAGTTGACATTTGATGAAGGCGGAGGCGGGACGGCCCGCCAAAGCCTGTGAGTGGTCGCTTGGCGACGCCACTCCGGGGGTAAGCCGAGGATACCATCCATGTTTCGGCACTGTGCTAGAAATACGGTGGCTGGCACTACTGTATCACAGAAGGGGTTCCATCTTCGAGTAAAATGGGATTTTTTATCCCTCCTCTTCTTCAAGAGAGCATAATCTCATCATCTCAAAAGCCTCTTGTTATGTTGCCTTTTCCCAGCCAGTCATCCACCGTGGTGGTTGCGTACAGTATCACAAGTCAGCCAAACGCACGGCCCGATCTGACATGATTCCAGCCTCCACAACGATGACTGGTGCGGGTAGTCGGTGGCAACATTGTCTCGGACGAATTTTGTTGGCTAGTCGTTTGTCCAAACCCAGGGGAATACAGACAGGTAATATACCCCAGGTAGTGAGGTTGCAAATATTCCCCTCTAGGGTGGACGTTCAAAATACGGGGATTGAGAGAGACCTTGTCCTGCGGCGGCGACGTTTATCGGAAGCGCCACCCCAGTAATTTTGACCCAAGCTGCGACCTCGTGGAGAAGGTATATATGTACGGCGGGAGGTCAAAAGTATTCGAGTCCCTTCAAAGACTCTTCCCTAACCCTTTTATGGCGTTCTGTTACAGTATCCTAAATAGGCTAGCCGGCTTCGCGGCATAAAGAGGGGGTCAATCGAATATTTATGGCTGCTGACTGTGTACAGCCTGGCTGAATTCCGATGGGGCAACTGGCGGATCTCTCTACTTGTATTCTCGCTTATCCTTTGAATATGCGCAGGTACTTGCCATGTATCTATTCCACCGGACCTTTTTGCGATACCCAATAAGTACACATGCATTTTTAGTACCATGTGCGCCTTGTTTCAATGTACATCTTTATATATGTGGAGTTGGTAATATAACTTTATCATGTCAACTCGTAAGTGACTTATATATTTTTCAATTTACCATTTTTAATTGTTTACTATTCTCGTTCGTCACCAAAATGGTGCCTGTGCACACTCAACGAGGCGGCATCGACAAGATGACGCCAGTAACGTCATTGCGATGCCCTGTACGCAGGTCAGCGTCACATCTGCATGACCCTGTGGGTGGTTATAACAGACGATTTAAGCTCAGCCTATGTCTGTTTCCAGCCGCCAATTCGGCGGAGCTAGGACTGGTATGCCCGTGTAAAAGGTTGTTTTTGCGTGACCCCCATAATGTTGTCGATGCGAGCAATTTGGGTAGTGATTCGCATTCCCGTCTGACTTGCTTACACTGCATGCCTGCATGTCGAGTAAGCAGAAAGCATAATCAGAGAGTGACATCGCATCTCAGAGGTTTGACTGCTGTTGGCGGCTGCTTTCTGAACGTGGCCTACTCAGTGTAACTATGACATACACAGCGACATCCCGATGCGACTCAGAAGCAGATTTGACTGCAGTAGCTCGTAAAGCATGGCCAGCAGGTTGTCCATGATGTTCCGGAGCTGCATATTTGTTTTTACTTCGCCCCGTTTCGCCTCTTCGCATCGACCTTCATGGAGAGCGCCAATTGTTTTTCTTGCTATTTTATTAGTTGGCTGTGCTGATGCTCTCCATAATACCAAGAACGACACATGAAGCTTGAGGGGAAGTGGACTGCTTGCTGCTGTTTTTGACGCGGTATGCGATGGCTCGCGGGTCAAATGAGCGCCGTCGCAAGATACGTTGCCGATCAATCACGTTAGCATCAAGCAGCATTGGCCGAGTCGCTTCAATGTAACACGCCCCAGCGGGATATGGCTTCCTCTCTTTCTGCTGATTATCTCACTTGCTAGTTGTCAACAGATGCTCCCATTCGAGTGAGCCTGAGTAGAGGTGCCCAGACCACTACTACTCTCAACTCGACGCGTATTTAGAGAGGACCACGGCCTATTGTCCTTCTTGATAGCCATGTACTAAGCTTGCATCGCGAAGTCAATCACAAGAAATATCTTATTGGCCTTTGGCTGCGTAACTATAGTATAGTTCTAGTACTCGTTGCCCACAATGCTGTCAGTCACCACCCGCCTATCCTCAACCATCAGGAGTCGTCTAGTTTCTACAGGCGCAATCACAAGGCGAGGACAGGCTACTCTTGCGGCTGAGCAGCCTCAAGCTCCGGCACAAAATACCACCCCGGGATGGATTAAGAACAAGCCCTTTGAGCATGCTCCATGGAAGAAGCCCAACGGGACGAAAGGAACTATCCGTTTCCTCGGCGCAACCAAGGATGGCAAGCCTGCCTTTCTCAACTTCAAAAAGGGCGAAGAACATCAGACCAATTTCGGGCCCAGCCTCGAAAAGGTGGTTGATATCACAGATTTGCGTTACTTCGAGCCACGGACTACTCTTGGTGTGGAAGGCGTCGAGTGGGTTCACGCCCCAACGACACTATCTGAAGACAAACTCCTCGCCCCCGATAAGAACGACGTCGAGGCATTTGTTCGGGGGCCGTACTTTGATGAGTGCGCCCAGCTGGTAAAGGAGACGGCCGGAGCGGCCAAGGCAGTCCCGTACAACTTCCGCCATCGCCGAATCGAGCTGGTAAGTCTTCTACCTCCTTTGCTTTTCATCTCCATTCTAGACCTACTTTCCATTTCGTCGCTCGATTCACGATTCTTACCACAAGAGGCAGACCACCAACCTCCATGACCCATACAACTTCTCGAGCAAGCCCCTTCCCAACTTCCACATGGACAACGACGCCGAAACCGCCAAGGTGAACCTGCGCCGTGTTCTGGGCGAGCAAGAGGCCGCCCGCTGGCTCGGCAAGCGCTGGGGAATCGTCAATGTGTGGCGCCCGGTCGGCGACGTCGTGAGGCAGTGGCCGCTTGCGCTCGTCGACTCGCGGACTGTAGTATATGGCCGTGACACAGAACCCATCTACACACTGAACAACTACAAGACGCACTTTACTGCTCTCCGGCCGCAATCCCATTTCAGCTTCTACTACGTGAGTAACTTGGCTCCTGATGAAGCACTTCTCTTTGTGGACTTTGATTCTGCGCATGAGGGCAAGGATACTGTCGTGGGAATGGCACACGGTGCTTTTCAAGACCATAATGCCCCCGAGAAGATTCCCAGGCGCCGGTCCATCGAGGTGCGGTGCTTGGTGTTGTATGACGATTAGACTGTTGGGAGGTTCTAGTCTCGTGGATGGGGATGCCTCAGCACCCGCAAAATAGATATACGATCCATGGCGCTCGGCTTCTGTGTAGAGATGGGAAGAGGTGAGGCGGGTTTTTCTTCCACGGTATGGTTAAGCTTGATCATTGCCTCTGCTGAGGTGCCAGAAACTACTGGGTTATGTGTTTTTTTGGGTTGAGTAGCCATATTCTACAAATTCCTAATAGCGCTTCCTCCATGTGCAAAGAATAGGCTTGGCGTGTTATTATATAGCAAGATCTCCCGGGATCACTGGTGTGTTCTAATATCGGCGTTGGGTAAAGCACACGTTTTTTCGTAGCCTTGTAAGGGGGCATTTATACCAATAAGAATCTTCCAGATGAGTAATTTGCGAAATCTCTCAGATAGCTCAAGCTGCCCCTTACGGGGCTTCCCAACAAGTTTACACGGGGAATCGGTTAAGCCGAACATCTTGACATCTTTCATGTTGCCCATCGTCTTGGCGGATGCGGCGACCCGAGCCTGGACTCGCCGGACCCGTGCCAGTCGAGCAGGTCAAAATGGCGAAAAGCACCCGTAACAGAAACTAGCTGAAGCTATTCATACGCGTATAGTTTTCGTACAGAAATGGGGTTGGGGTTAGGGCTGTTACGCGAGGACACAAAAAAAAGGCCGCGTGAGGATCACCGAGGCATATAACCTCGGCAAGGACGGTTGCAAAAGACATTTGTGCAGCCAAGAGCCAAATTACGACGCCAATGACTGGATCAGATGCCCAGACTCGGTGTATCTGTCCGACAGGGGATATGACCTCTCCCCGCTGGCGCCGATGAGAGTAATGGCGGACGGATCCTTGACTGCCGTCTGTCGAAGAGCAATTGCAACTTGATATATCTTGACTGCAAGACCAGACCGAATCCTAGCTAGCATCCAGTACATTTAATACTAGTACCATACTCAAGACATCTGTCCAGCTTGGGGCAAGGAGCCATTTATCTTGGACAAGTTTGAGTCACTCACCGCAAATACCAGTGTGGACAGGTAAACGAGCTCCCACGAGTGCTTGACCAAAACGAGAGCTATCTTTCTCCTCATGCTGGAGGCTTGACGCGGAGCCTTCGATGAAATGGCTGACAAAAGGGAAAACTTGCAAGAGCGAGTAGCGGGGGAACGGCGGAGAGCAAGGCCAGGGGTGTACGGAAATTATTGTTCAAAAAAGCCTGTGGCGGCCGGACGTCCTGCTCCAAGAATTTCCCAGCCTGTTCAACGTTTCTCTTACTACTGGTGCAACATCTGGCCTTGGTATATTGTCAAGCTCGAGCGTGCTCTTGTAGCTGAGCTTTCGTTGGCCCAGCCAATAGCTTTGATGGGAAGCACATGTGTACGAGGTTACATCTGCCTACACCACAGCGACTTGGTGTCGAAGCCGTGTCAGTTCCTTCCTCATTTTGCTCCCATCTGTTGCAATAAAACGCCTAGGTTGTCCGTAATGGCAGAACATAGCTGGTTCCTGTCCCCAGACTTCAACTTCATCCCCAAAGGCAAGATCCGGCTCGGCCCGACCCGCAGGCGAAAGTATATTTGCCAAGTTTATCGATTTGGCCTCGTCTTCGGGAAGCAGCCGGATCGCCAAGTATACGCGTCGCTCGTTCGGCGCCGTGGACCACGGGGTGCGTCACGGCGGCTATGCCGACAGCCACCGCAGCCGCTATCGACGACCCCGGTTGACACACGGTTTAATAATGTCTCTTATACTAGCTGATGACGGCTGGCGGCAAATCATCGCCAAAGGCACCCAAGACGTCGCTTGCATTGCCGGGTCGTCGTGCGTTAGACTCTGCAAAAGTCCCGTAACGCGAAATTACCCGTTGGCCAGGTTTTCTTCCGGCAATGGTGAAATATTAGTGTTTGGTGCGTTGTGTCATCTTCCATATCCATTAGTTTGATTTTGAACGTCTCGAAACTGCTCGCTTCCTTGCATGCTTATGCGGAGTTCCCGCCAACAAGTCATGTTCATGGATGATGCCAAAATAGCGAAAGAGGCATCGCTGAAATCCCCCTCCCGGCATAGTCTGGTTGGATACTAGGCCAAGTTGCCATCAGGTATTCTGTGTACATCCGAGAGACACTCACAATGCTTGTGGAGAATCTCGAAGAGTCGTTGGTTGTGCTCGGAATGATCGTACTGAACAACCTTTTGTAGATTTGTCGGAGGGCCTCCAGCGTCTTCAGCTGAGGTCGGGGCGAGTTTTTCGTGTCATCTTCGACAATCTCGGTGGAAGTCAACTACCTCAGCTGATCACGGCAGATTTGGTCAACATCGTCTTCAATCCAGTATAGAGGACGGGTCTGAATATACGGGCAGACAATCTGAAGCCTCGTAGCAATCTCACCTGCCATAAGGAGCATGTTCTTCCAGCCTCCCTCTTATGTTGCGGCATATTTCACCCAGGGTGCTAGTAAACTGCTTTACCCATGATACTTAGACGTAGGGGGCATGGTCTTGGGATATTTCGGAAGCAGGTACTCCGTACATGATAGATTCTAGGTCGGAAGAGTTGGAGGACTTGAGATGAGTCTGAGACAGGAGTAGCATCCTTCCCCGCTCGTAATCTTGAGAAGCCAGGCCACGCGTAGCCGACGACGAATAGAAGCGTGCCCTGGATCATCAGTATGACAGGCATCTGTCAGCCGCTTTTCCCCTCCTATCCATATTGATGATTCTACCCATCAAGCAGTCACTGACAGCACAAATCACCCTCCTGTTACTACGAGTATCAAATATCACAATCAAACGAACTCCCCCAGCCTGACCCAGTCGTGGCTTCCGTTCTAGAGAATACAAATGATTGTGTTTCCAAGTTGAAGGCATGCTCAACGCCGAATAACCAAGGAGGCATCGCAGCCATGGACAATAGGTTGGCAGATTTGTTTCCTTGAGCGGACAGCGTTGGGGAAGCTTTTGAAGAAATTGCCTCCCTTGACTGGAGATTCAGACGCCGGCCTAACGACCTCGTGCTGGTGAAGACCCTTCTGATCATGCTAGGCGAGTCTATTGAAATCCAACCAACCGGCTGACGATGCCGTCCACCAGATCGATTCGGCTATAGAGAATCTGGCCTTGATTGGTGTGGCAACCAGACGCACTGGAAAGGCATAGCGACACCATAGAGCAGACGGGCTGTTTGATGCAGCAGAATATGAGGAACGAAGACGGCATCTCGAGTGCGTCATCTTCCTTCGGTCCAGCGAATCCGGCATACTAAGTCAGCCCGACTCGCCCAGTTTGATCATAGTCCAGAAGAGATTGATCAAAGCCAGTCTTTTGAGGCGCCATCGACTCGTCATCGCCCGAGAGCGCTCAAAGAACACTCAAGGGCAACGGCAAAGTAGGCCGTTGAATCTTCCATCTTCCCAACAAGCGCACCAGACTCGATCGATACAAAAGGAAAAGAGGCCAGCAACCACTGTGGGACTGCCTGTAGCTTCAACCGCCGAGGGAACTCTCCAGGCTGTGAAGGACGGCGATATGCAGCTAGGGCTGTGAAGGACGCAGATCATAGCTCTCGCCGCCGACACCGTGTTCCCAAGGCCATCCCACAACCCTCAGGGCCTTCACATTGGAAAACATCCGTGCTGTCGTCAGTCGATTCACGTCGAAGAGACGACGAATTCCAACCTGCGAAGGCTCACGCTCCATACCACATTAACGCCATTTGCGTACTAACGACGACCAGGAAACATGGTATCGAGGACTCGCCGCCTTGAACTCGTATCATCAAGGAGTGTTTGTCACCTCGCCCGTTTTTTTGTGCCCGAACGGAACGGGAGGCCCATCTTAAAGCCGATCATAGATCTCAACGGTGCTGTCCTTTGTGCCAAGAGCAGGAGCTCATATTCGACTCCGAAGAGGAGATGACGAAGCACCCGGCAGCCAAGCACTACGGGGACGTTCTAAAAGACGGTAAACAATTGAAATCAAACCAAACTACGGTGACGTGCAAAAACCGACCTTCTCGACGCTGTTAGCTTGGTCCGAAATGCCTCGAACGAGAATCAAGTTGTGCGGTCCCGCCCGTCTCACAGAAGTGAGGATTCCCCCGATATTATAGACCATGTGCCGAGGCACGTTGACAAGATCTTCCCAACCCAGCCTCTCGAGTCAGGTTGGAATTCTTGCCTACGACAGAACGAGCACAATACAGACCGGTCGGCGGAACGGATATCGAATGCAGACTGCGGTGCTTCCACGGAACTCTAGCTCTCAAGTTAAGAAGCCATGGGGCGCGAAGTATACGTCTAACAGTATGTCAAGGAGCCAGGCTACGTCTTGGCACATTATTCGTGTGATGGCGATATTATTGCCTCGCTGTCTAGCAATCTGGCTATCTAGTAATCCAACCGTAGTCTAATTACACAACTGATGTTAATGACCGCCACGCCGAAGCAGGGAAAAAAACCTGCGCATGCCGGACAAAATCCATATATCCGAAAGAAAATCTTCGTCTTCAGCCAACGGGTACACGGAGCTCTGCGGCTCGAAGCGAATTACCGGTTTACCTTCGTACTCCTCCATAGAGGAATTGTAGAATGCCTCCAACTCTTCAAGATCTTGTTGCTGGACGCGCAACAGGCTCGAGTCAGGGTAATAGTCCATCACACTGTTCTGGCATACGTTCATCCACGTCGTGGACCACGTGCCCTCCTTCTCCTTTGCGAATACGTGGCGGAGACCGAGGACATGACCGATCTCATGGGCGAGAATATTAGCCTGGTAATTGACGTGGGCATCGGAAAAGGCCAGGGCGTATATTTGTAGGGTGCGTTCATCTGCATAACCCTCATTAGGGAAGAACGCCCTGGCCAGTACGTTCTCCACGTAAGGCTGAGGTCTAGGCCTATAAACCACCCTGAAGGTGGCCTTGCAGTCGCGTTGCACTTGCTTAAAGGTGGCACCGATGCCCATCCACATGTGTATGGCCTCGGCCAGCTGGTTGGTAGTGTAAGAGGCGTCATCAGGGCTTGGAAATGTCTCGGTGCATATGACATAAGTCAGGACACTTCCGGGAGCCCATCGCGGGACGTGGTCTCCAAGTCCAATCTGGGCCGAAACGGGGTCGGTCTCGACATGTTGTTCTGTGACGCAGCAATATCTATGTGGAGAGCGAGACGTCGGTCGACTGCGGAGGGGACTTGTCTCTCGTCCCAGCGTGCGCAGCTGATATTGAGAGCTGGCAAGAGTGTGGTTTACTGCGGAGAGCGCAGTTTTGAAGATGATTAAAAAGACAATCACTTTGATCGCTTTGTTTTCGGTAAAGTAAACGAGGGCTGAGAGTCCCGTGGTGAGAACAAGCCTTGTGCAACAAGTCCGTTGAAAGATTGCCCAGTCACTGGCGCTTTGGGCTATCCCAGCGGTGTCACTGGGATTGGAATAATTCAAAGACTGTGGCGAGAAACTCGGTCGGGGTACTGGTACAGCGGCAAGGCGAGCCCGCCAGTCGCTCGTACTGGCGGCCATCTGATTGGTATGCAGTTTCCAGACAGGGGGATGATGGGTATTGGCGGTAAAATGTATCTTGAAGACATGAAATGTCTAACGAGATGTTGTAAGGATGAAGTTTTCGGTTAAAAAGCAGAATGCCACGTCGGTCTTTATGGACCAACGGGGCGGTCTGAACTCCCAGAGAAAGTCGGATTTGCCTGTTTATTTCATGTTCACGGGTAATTCTGAACTCTCTACGGAGTATTGCAGTGAATCAATCTTAGGATTTTGCTTCCTGTGTTCATTGGCTGGTCGGTTCTCATTTTGGTCAACATGTGCCGCCTGGGGTTGTACATGGCTGAGGCGCCCTGTCCCGGCCGTCGGTGGCTTGGTCGAGAACTGGCTTGAGGCACCATTGGCGGCCTTCCTGGGAGCCGGGATATACGTTAATCCGTCATATATAAATATCTAGTGACATATAAAGTCTAGGAGGAGAATTGATGTCTAGCCACTTAGGTAGCAGCTGCCCTTCTAGCATTAGTTTCTTCCTGGCCAGGAACTATTGAAGAAGTAATAGTGTAGGTCAATGATGGGGCTATCGGGTTCAAATGGTATAAAAGTCAGGTACTATTGAAAGATAGCTGTTGCTGTCGTGGGCTCCCTTTTATGGTGTTGAGTCGGCTTACCTAAGCCGGTTCGCTGCCCCTTTTCGGGCCCCTTTTCGTTGGCCGCAACCGTTCCAACATCTACATATATTGTATAAAATATAAATTACAGTGAATACAAATCGATCAATGACATCGGTTACGTTGGTTGTCGTGCAACTCCCTACCAGGCTTATACAGGGGAATAGAGATGGGTAGTAGTCGAGTGGAGATGGGCAAGGGCGTGATGTGATCAATGCCTTGATGCTGAGATATTACATTGCTGCAAAGGGGGGAAACCAATCAATTGATGTTTGCAACACACTTCGGTGCTACAAGTTGTTCCAGGTGTGGTTGCTACGACCCTAACCCTAAACCGTACCGTTGCTGTCGGGTAGTCAGATAATTTTTCGAAAGCTTGAACACATAGTACTAGGGAAAATTAAACTATAGTCGCGTAAAGTAGCGTTTTGGACGATGAATCAAATTTTCGCTTGCCATTTAACATTGACAACTTATGCAAGATTAGGTTATCACTCAATTAGTATCAGATTAAATAAACCGGGTTGCGGCTGGACAGTCGGGTGACATGATCATTATGAGAAGTGTCGAACCACTTCAAGAACAAGCAAGCAATGACTAAATGTTAAACTCTTTGCCAGATGACTGTGTCTCGCCCACTGCTGTCTTGGTGGATGTTGTGTACGTAGCCAATTGATACTTGTGGGCGTATAATCTCGAATATATGATGGCTTGTGGTTATTACGTCCTTGTTCTTCTCAAGCTGTCCTTTGTCAAGTCATCCTTTCGGATTCCCGTGACGCCCAATGGCTCCAATACTCACCCGAAATGGGCTTTTCTGGCCGTTTACCACTTCCAATAAACTGATTGATACGGCACCTACCGCTGTCCTCGCCGCGAGCAGAGCGTCCCTGTTCGCTCGACAGGTGACCACTACAGTTACCGTCATCGCAGACAGTAGTGACGGCGACAGAACAAGCACGCTGACTGGTAGTGCTATTGCGGGCATAGTTATTGGCTCTGTTGCTGGCATCCTACTCCTTATTTGGGTGATTCGTTCGTGCTTCAACCTCGGAGCGCCGCCCCAGGAACGAGAGAGGTTGTATCACCATATCGAGCCGACGCGACACCGGCATCATTCTCGACATCATTCGCGCCCTCCAAGCTACCCCTACACGTCTGAAGTGTCAAGGCCCGCACCCGTCATTTTAACTGACACTGGCAGAGCTGGTAGCAGTCAAAGGCAGCCAACGTACTATTACTGGGACGACAGAAGCGGCCGGCGTTACAAAAGAGCTTATTAATTCCTTAAATATCAGGAGATGATATGGCACTATCATTTTACGGTGAAACATCGGCTCACAAGAACAACTGCTGGCCGGCGGACGTATTGGATGGCTGTTTGGTGCATGTGGTTTAATAAATAGCGACGAGCCATGGAGGAAACACATCTAGTAATAGTGCCCTTGCCCGAATACCCCCGATATCTAAGCAATAAGCGTGTTCTTTCGAGTATCTTTCTGTGGCCTTCACATGTTTGGAGGCGTATACTTTAATTGCAAATAAACGAAATCTCATTTATAGAGCAACTATCGACTACGACAAATTTCGGCTTCTTCCGTTTAGATACAGCCTCATGAAAACGGTTTGTACTTCCAAATATTGCCCATTCTTGACAATTTGACATGCTTGCCATTGTATCTGGTCAATTCTCAGAGAACCGCAAATGCGTCGCAGATAACAACGCCTGCCACCATCCCGCCGCCAACAAGTTCCAAGCCAGTCTTTGTCTTTAATTATTCCCTGTAAACTTTCCTCCCCTGTGCCCAAAAACAATCAATGAACGTAGTAGCCTTAGAAGCATTACCAGAGGCTTCTTTTGCCCATGGTTCAATGTCAGACTGCCTCGCCGTGGCGCTTGTTGTCTTGAGTAGATCTATTCGGAACTAATCACCATCGAACTAAAGGAAGTCGTGGCCATGATAGAAGATACCGATGGTTAGAATCTAATTCTATTTGTTACTACCTTGTACCCTTAAATTTCTGGTTCCTTTTACTTCACCTTGTACGTGCGGGACGTCCTTGGCCAGAAAGCTGGTTTGACGATTGTCTCACCGTTGCCAATGGTATGCGCGAGCACCTCTCTGCCGTGGCATGTGCTGTTGACCTCGAGGCCCTTCAGCCACTGACACATGCGGCGGTAGTAAAAGCATAAATTAAGACATGGTTCTGGTCGATGGATACACTATTGCAGCAAGACAGCCGCCACTTGAAGCCATTGGCCAATAACTGTTGGCGATGTGGCGCTCTCAACTTGAGTGGCCCTGGTGTTTAGCCTTTGCATTCCACGGATCCGGCCAAGATCGTTTAGAGAATGTCTGGATCTCTGCTGTGAGCCCTTTTGTATATATACTGCTGCGAATTTCCGGTGTCCTCGAGGCCAAATCAAGTTTACCCCATGGTCAGTATAGGGCCAACATAGTAGCTACAATGATTCTTGCCAATCTTTTCCTGTTATCCCAGTCTCTGGCGATGCCCACTGCATCGCAACAGCTCAAAGTCCTCCAGGTTGGTAAAACTCCAAATGGATTCAATGGCCCAGCGTACGGTTGGTCCTCTTTCGGCATGTCGGTCCACTCGCCAACCTTTGAAATGAACGAATCCTCCATCATCCAACAGTGCAATGTTCTCAGTAGCACTCTCGGCAATAACTATCCCTATTGTAACTTGGACGCAGGCTGGACCGGTCCCACTGACAACTTCGGGCGCATCATGTACAACAAGATACTCAACCTCCCAGATCTTGCCAATCATCTCCACAGCAGAGGTTTGTTCCTGGGTGTATACGTCGTACCTGGTGCACTCAAAGCAGATGCCAAGAAGACCATCTATGGAACAGACGTCACGATTGGTCAGGTATGTTCGGGCACGGAAGGGTTGGCGAGGTGCGTTTTCAACTACAGCCGCCCCGAAGTCCAGCAATGGCACAACTCCGTCGTAGCACAGTTTGCATCGTGGTAGGTTCTCAAAATCTCTGGTGAACCCCATTTTTATACGTGCTTACTCGCTGTTTCCAGGGGCGTAGACCTCATCAAGCTCGATTATGTGACCCCCGGCTCTCCGCCTCCGCCGGGAAAACAGTCCAAGCTTCCGGCAAACCAGAGCGAGGCCGTGATTGCGTATCACAAGGCAATCGAGAACAGCGGCCGGCAAATGCGGCTAGATATTTCCTGGCAGCTAGACTTGTCAGAGCCGTCCTTTGCCATATGGAACCAAAATGCTGATTCGATGCGAGTCGATTCAGATATCATCAATTATCAAGGCAGCGCGTTGACGACCTGGAAGGCCATTCAGCGAGCCATTGATAATTATCGCAACTGGACAATTGCTGCGCTTGACTTGCCCTTCGCGCTAAATATATATGCAGATTTATCCAGTCTTGCCGTCGGCAACAATGAAGCACTTGCTGGTGTCAACGCCACCCAACAACAGACAATAATGACCCATGGGATTGCTTCCGGATCCAACTTGATCCTGGACTCGGATTTGACGCAGCTGGATGGTAGCCTGAGCCAGTCTCTATTGTTGAATGCCTCAGTTCTGCAATTGGCCGACTTCACCGCTCGATACCCCATGCAACCAAGGAATCCAGGAACAGGGGGACAGGAAGCAAAGCAGCTGCAAGCGTGGATTTCAGGGCCATCAGAAGACAGTCGCGCAGTTGTAGTGATTGCAAATTATGGTCCTGACCAGGGCCAAGGCGGCTTCAACACTTCCCTAAGGGGACCACAGCAAGTGACTGTGTCTTGGACGGACCTTGGCATCAGTGGGTGCTGGCAGGTGAGGAATGCCTGGACTGATGAAATTGAGGGTCGGATGGATACAAAGATTTCTGTGCTGTTGGGTGAAGGCGAAAGTGTCTTGTTGGACCTGACCTACGTGGGTTTGTCTTCAGGAGTTGGTACATGCGGCTTTGCTGTCAGGGCAGGGAAATTTATGAGCAGGTTCTTATTTCAGACACCTGGTTGACAAGTGAAACCACGGTTGCAAACAATTATTGTCTATCCATTTGAAAATTAGGATCGAAAAGCACTACTATAAGCCGGAATGGTATTACTCACGTTATGCGTACCTGCCGAGGGAGGCGGTCTATTTCAAATCCTAGAGCCCGATGATGAATCTTCATTGAACATGTGAGCTTGAACCTTGTCGAGATCCTGGGACGAAGTGCAAAGCCAAATGAACCTCACTTTGGTCCGATGTTATGTCCTTCTTGGAAAGGGAATCCTCACCAACCACATGCTAATTTTCATGAATACATCTTCGGGGTTCTGTCAGACGAAAGCAGAAAGTTCTCTAAACATTGCCATGTCCAGAAAGTAGCTGGCAGAAACCTTGGGCTCAGAACCAGTGTCAGCGTAGCATACATATGACCCTTGACTAAACAGTGGGCTAGCCCGACAAGGGAATGCCTTATTCCAAAGTCAAAATTAAGCATGTCTTACTAGACTTTTCTACCCCGCCGCATTTCCTCGGCAGTGTAACCAAATATTGGTCAGATGATGCGGGGAGAGAACTGCTGTTGTTGAAGGCATCAACATCCCTACGTCTAAGGAAGGAATATTTTCACTCTCATGAGCCATTTATTACACTCGGCATTTAGGTCGCTCACAACATTTACAAAGGCAGCCGGCAGCTGATGTGAAACCCGGCTGGTTGGCTATGGTCGTGGGTTACAGGTCCAAAGCGGCACTAGAACACACCATTGTTGCATTTGAAAAGAGCAACATCCATGTGGTTCCCTAGTCAGACATCACTTTTTACAATACTGAAGGCGTATGCCGTGACGCCATGGGGCAGACTCTGCGGGACACATTATTCTCACAGTCCCGCAAGCCTGAGAAAACAACGCTTTCCCAACAGGAATCTGTCAAGCATAAAAATCCAGGTTTATCCAAGAACGAAGTTGATTGGCAGGCTGAAAGGAAAGTAGCATGCCAAACAGTCCTTCATAAACATTGATAGAATAGTAAGTAGTATATGGCTAATCATTGTGGCAGGACCCCAGAACAGCGGGCGTGGATGCAAAAGTGGCTTGTTTTAAGAAGCACAGCAACTACAATAAAATCTTCCCGGATAGGCTTCGTTGGCACGAAAATGATATTCAACCGTTTCAGCTCAGCTTTATATGACGTATGCTCTCTATTATAGGTGAGGGGTGTTTAGGGCTTGACTCGAATATAGGAACTTGGCGCACATGTCAGCATGCTGTCGGCGTCAAGTCATTTCCTGGGTTCTCCATCCACCGATTGAGTTCTCAGCATCCTCTCGTAGTCCGGCATCGCGTACCTAGTCATCCACTCCGAGCCAATAACCTCGTTGACGCTGCAACGTTGCTCCGGTCTGTACGCCAGCATCGGCCGCAACATGGCAAGCAGAGCCTCCTTCTCGGCCGAATCCATCGTCTCCATGTTTAATTTTCTGCGCCCTCTTTGGATAGTGTCCTCAAACTGGTGGTCAAAGGTACACATAGGACCGTCTTCGACTCGGATAAGCTGGCCATCCTCCGTGAAGTCCTCTGAGCGCGCCTCCCATTTCTCCCACCATTCATCAGGCAGTTTCCCGAGAGTCTGGACCTGCATCCCTGTCACGTCGTCCTCGGTACCCCAAAACACCTCGAACAAGGATCGCTGGGCGAGGGTGGCCCAGACAGTACATGCGAGGGTCCAGATGTCGCTGGAGAACGACTTCGGCTTCGTTGGCTCAAACCTAGACTCTGGTGGGCGAAAATGCACCGGCGTGCAACATTCGAATTTCGACTCCTGCGAAGGGCGGTATGACTCGCCAAAGTCAGCGAGGACGATGTCGGCCTCCGACAGGGGAAGCTTGTCGATACGCTCCATGGGGAACCAGACGGGTAGAGTGGCAACGGGTGGGACGCCCGATGGAATCGGCTTGTCATCAAACGTCTGAACCGGCTCTTGTTCTGGCTCTCCGCAGTGCTCCAACAGCTCCTCGTCAGACCAGAGATGAAATTTCTGCGGAAGTCTGAGTAGGACGTTGCCGAGATGAAGGTCTGGAGTCGGTCAAGTCAGTGGGTGTCGGGACAGCGAACAGGTACTAGCACTCACCTCCGTGGACAAACCCCTTAGCATGCAGGTAGGCAACCGCAAAAATTAATTGAGCTGCGATAGCACGTGCAACAGGCAGCATTAGAGGTGCGTAGAATCCTCTGCGTTTTCCCTCGTCCACGCTGCACCGTGCAACATCGGTGACCAGGCACGTATGGGTGCCGTGGGGACCATTGATGTAAAATGTGTTGAGAAGTATGGGCATCATGCCCCGGCCCAGGGCGTCGTCGTTCCCATCGCCGTCCACCTGAGACGGATGCCTTAGGAGGGACAGAATCTCAGACTCACGCGGGCTCGCATCTGCCGTGCAGACTTTGACCGCAACGAGTCGCTGGAGCACCTCGTCTCGCGCGAGCCAGACCGTGGAATAGCTGCCGTGGCCGAGCTTTTGCAGTACATGGTAATGACCGCCAAGTCGATCGCCGATGGCCACTGGATGGTAGCTACCAGGGCCATATCTGTAAAACGGCTCTGCGTCGTCATTAGCATGGAAGCGGACCCCCGAGTCCGATTCAGACGTGCGGCTCCCATCTGGGGTCTGTGTTGCTGGTTTGCTCATGACGCGACGTGACGAGGCCCAATGTGCAGGATAGAGTCGAAATAAAGGACAGCGGAAGCCGCCAGCTGGAGCTGCTAGTAGGGGAAATACAGGAGAAAGAAAGCCTTGACAGCTAAGCAGAGCCAAAGATGGCCTTCTCATCACCGTTGAGATAGGACTGGGGTTGCAGTAAGTCTTGATTATGCAGATGGGAGTGACAAGGGCTAGGCTTGGAGCAATGACTCAATTCATCTAATAACAGCCTTTGGTATCAAAGGTCCTTGGTTTTCCTCAAGGCCTTGTTGACCAAAGGGGTCTTTAAATACAAGAAGTCGGTGAGGGAATTTGCCCTAGGTCTCGTGATCAGAGCCCTCGTGCAACTATCGTCGGGATCAAGGCTCGGCCCGTGCCTTCATGGCAACGTGTCATCCATGTAACAATGCGTGATTCTGTCAGGGATTGAAGGGATGTTGGCAAAGATGAGGCCGTTGGCCAACGTGGAAGGGGATGGCGACTTACGTAAGCTGTCACTTACACAGGGCGAGCACTAGGGCCACCGACCCGGTGCCTCTAATTCCCACCGCCTCGGTGGGCAAAAGAGGGGCTTTCTAAAGCTGGCTAATAGCGCCGTAAGCCTCTAAATTAGACGTAAGGGTAACTACCTAGAAACTCTCTAAAGAATTAAGAATAACTAGTTAGTTACTTATAATTAGAGTAATTTATATTCTGCCTTTTAATGCCTTAAATAGAGCTTCCTGCTTACAGTTATCTTTAGTAATTATATTATAAATGTGATTAATACTGCGTTTTCCGCGTGGATTTTTAGTAAATTTAAGTATAACCACGGCTTTAACTTATTTATCTTCCTTTTTTAACTAGTTAAGATATACTATTTTTTCCTCTTTAGTCTATTTACAAGGCCTCTTTTTAGATTTATAGAACTAACCTATTTGCTTCCAATTTTTACACCACTGATAGTCTGTCTTCGAATAAGTAGGTAGATTACAGGCCTTCCAATACGCTCTATCGCAAGCATAAGTAACAGTGCATCGGCTATTAGCCGGGTCTTTCCTTAACCTTCCAACAATAAAGGCATAATTGCGCGGCAGGGCCCATTTATTGATAGCTTTATATAATGCCTCGCGGCTTAGAAAGACCCCCTCTTAAGGCAGATAATTATTAGCCCAGGTTTGCAATAACAATTCTAAGGTGTTACGACCTAGTTACAAGCTGCAGTGTAGGTCGCAGGTTAGGCCGGCTATATAAGCTATAAGACGGTATAAGCATAGTAGGTAACAGATTAATAGTTAGGACAGGCTGCTAATAGGAGAGAGTTTACTAGCTGTTTAATAAACTTTAAGTAAACTAATAATATATATATAATTATAGTTTACTAGAACTTTAGTAAATAAAGGGTAAATATTATAATATATAAAAACCCTTAAATTTACTTTATAAATAAACTTTAGCTTCTTAGCTTTTAATATAAATTATTATATTAAATAAGCTTTACT
>JACEFI010000037.1:0-157731 GCA_020102295.1 Metarhizium humberi
TAACTTAAAATATAAAAGAGGGTAAACCTTATAAATATATATTATATATATAAGTATTTTAGGTTTTTAGTATAACTTAATATAAGTTATAATTATAAAATTATAATAATATATAAGGTTTAACTATATAATAATAGCTAAAGCTATTATAAGGTAATTATAATTAATAAATTATAATATAATATTAATTATACTAATATATTTAATATATTATAATATATAAATAGTTTACTTTTTTAATCTCTTATTATTTTTAGCTTAATATAACTTAATATTATTTTAGATTTTATACTTATATAATATTAGTATTATATATATAATTTTATTTAATTATAAAGCAAAATAACTAATAATTAATTAATAAAATAATATTAATATTATTAAATATTAGTATTTTAAAAATAAATAAAAGTAATTATAATATAAAAAAATCTTATTAAGTAAAATAATAAAAATTTTTCTTAAAATAAAGCTAATTAATAATAAAAAACCTATTTAAATAAATATATTAATTATTAATTATTTTGCTTTATAATTAAATAAAATTATATATATAATATTAGTATTATATAAGCATAAAATCTAAAATAATATTAAGCTATATTAAGCTAAAAATAATAAAAAACTAGAAAAGTAAATTATTTATATATTATAATATATTAAATATACTAATATAATTAATATTATATTATAGCTTACTAATTATAGCTACTTTATAATAGCTTTAATTATTATTATATAATTAAACCTTATATATTATTATAACTTTATAGCTATAATTTATATTAAGTTATATTAAAAACTTAAAATACCTATATATATAATATATATTTATAAAGTCTCTCCTGTATTTTAAGTTAATTTTACATTTAAGTTATTTACCTCTTCTATTATTAAGACTTAATATAACTAATTATAAGTTACTGGCCTTATATATATATATTTCTTATAAGCACTTACTAATATTTATTATAGCTATTTATAAACTATTATATATAAAGTATAAACTAATAATAATAAGATAACTTTTAAGTATAATAAGAAGCTTAATATAAGTAGATTACCTATTATAACCTTTAAAGGGTTAAAGCTAATAAGGCTTAATAAGTAATACAGCTATTAATAAATTAAAAGCCTTTTATAATAAAAAGAATACCTACTTTAAAGCTAAAAATCCTAATTTTATAAAAATTAAAGAAATTATAAAAATAATTAGAAATTTAAAAAAAAAGGCCTTTAAAAACATTAAATTAAAGTATAATATTAAGAAAGCTATAAAACTAGCTATAAAAAGGGCTAATATAGCTAGTAAAGCTAAGGCTAAAAAGGCTAAAAAGGCTAAAAAAGCTTATAAAGCTAAAGCTACTAAATAAATTTATATTAGCGGTTTTACCTCTTCTAGAGGGGTTAAATAAATATATAATATAAATAAGTATTAAAATTAATATCCTAATTATTACTTACTAGGGTAGCCCAGATAGAGGAAAAAGTACATTTAGCGTGATTCTTAGACAGACCAGAAAGGTATGCGGGGTGATTTTAAGTTAATGTAAAGTGTTAAACCATTTGTATTTATATTAGTTGTTCTTGATATATGTTGTGAATGCGGTGCCGACATGTTTTGTTGTAATATTAATTAATAAACGAAGACTTTAACGTGGCATGGAACACTCAGGTGTTGATCGCCAAAATGCTTGGCAGTCACGTGAGCGGGACTGTTGGCTAGGCAATAACCGCTCCGATTCTCTCTTTTAATTGGCTAGCTCTATGGAATACTTCTTGGCGCAGTCCAGGATACGCGCTAGGTCCTACAAGCCTTGTACTAACTTCCAGGCTATAAAAACTATAGGTTAAGTAAAGGATTTTAGTATTAATTAATTTTTAATTGTTTCGCTTTATAGTTAAATAAAATTATATATATAATATAAGTATTATATAAGCGTAAAATCTAAAATAATATTAAGCTATATTAAGCTAAGAATAATAAAAGATTAGAAAAGTAAACTATCTTAGCATAATTAGTATTATATTATAGCTGCTAGCTAAGGCCATCTCGCGATAGCTTTAGCTATTATTATTATAAAGGTAAATCTTATATTATATAGTAACTTTATGCCTGTAATTTATGCTAAGTTATACTGAAACCTTAAATTACTTATACACGTAGTATATTTACGTAGTCTCGCCCACATTCTAAGTTAATCCTGTTCCTCTCTATAAAGGATTTTAGTATAATAAAAAATTTATATATAAAGAAATATATTTAAAAATATTACTATATAAAGAAACATCCTTTAAAATATTATTATATATAATAATATATTTTAAAATACTTATATATAAATAAATATCTTATTAAATATTTATATATATTAAGCAACTCTAAGTAGCTTTGATAGTAAAAACAGAAAGATATTATAGAAACAGGAGCTATTTCCAGATTTTACCAATTATCTTCTCTATTGCTGTGAATCCGACCTCGGTCGTCCGCAATCATAAATTTATATCGAAGTATTACTGTTATTACCCGACTACTAGTGCACTGCGAGAGCTATAAGTAACTTACGGTATGCAGCTCCAACAAGGCAATTATTTACGAAGACCGCGCAACCTGTGACTGGGCCAGCACGGCGCAATCTGGGCTCGTAGTAAGTCCAAATTGACGCCTTGTGATGCAATAAAGCCAGCAAGATGCTTCTTGTCTTCGAATTGTTTTCTTAGGTTATCTTGAGTCTATTTTTGGCACGAGCGTCTACAACTATAACGACGGCGGGACACAAGTGTCCAGATTGGCGGTTAGGATACCGTGCCCAACCCCCCAGCTCAACCCGGAATCCGCGTAGCTTGAATTAACTGTCAGTGCAGCTAATATAATTGAGATTTATCCCGTCGTTTAAAATACTAGATTGCCGGTGCGTTGAATGAAGCTCTGGACCCAAGACAAGGCAAATGAGTTCAGGGCGTGCCGCGCTCTCGCCCTGCAACTACGTCTTCAGTATCCTCGGGTAATCTGCTCACCCGAGATACAGACATGGACACTGACTCGTGGAAGCTCGTGACTACTCGTAACCTTGCGGCCAGGTATGAAATGGGTCCACACGACGGAAGCAACAGATTAATGCCAGCGAATTTGGTTTCACTGATGCTGGGAATACTCGCACGGGATATAAGGCTTGAAGCCATCGGTTATATACATTCAATAGAGAAGACGTACAGATGGGCAGCGACCCGAGAGAGGACAACGACCCGTAGCCGCTTATCAAACTTCGCCTATAACCCCACAAATTCCTTGGAAGACATGGGCAGTTATGTGGGTAAAAATAAATGTATAGGTGTGTGTGGCCAAGTAGCCGTGACATGGAATAGTGTAGTGTCGCATAAATAACAATATTGTGCTGCACGACCCCTGCGGCATGTCATCGGCTGCATCGTCGACTCCGTTTCGGTAACATGTCCGGTTGCTACAATGCCATGCGGCGACCCGGTATGCGTCACACGAGCTCGGAGAACTGCAAGGGGAAGTGGAAACCGCGATGCGCTATCCTCGGGAAACTCGTCCAAGCTTTAGAGGCATTTATGCATTGCTAGGACAGAAATTTGACTATTTGCTTGGCGGACAAGGCCAAGTGCAGGCATTAGATCAGATAAGATGCTGTCATACTATTAGTTGCATTCCTCTCGTGTCCCAATATTTCTCCACTTGCCTCGCTTGAAAACCTTGTGCTCCCCTTTATTAACGATGAAGACGCGGTCTGTAACGGCTCCCAATCAGACGAGCGAAAAGTCGAGAACAAGTTACATTTATTTTGCCCTGTGTAGCCTGAAATAACTGAGCATTTCCACCTGTGGTACAAATTTATTCTTGTTTAAACACCAGACTGCACTGTACCATTCGGTTAGGTAGCATGAGCGATGAAGTCATAGTAAGATCGGTGCGGAGTAGTACTTGAAGTTTTTAATGTGGCTGTTATTACATGACGACTGCCGCCTGAAAAGCATTGAACAAAATACCCCTGCTATTAATATTATTTGTAATAAGAGCCACTTTGTGCAATAAAAGTGTGGCATGATTTCGGAGTAATTGCCACCTCGACAATAGAATAGTATGTCTGACTTATGATATGCCTTGCTACGCGCATTGAAATCTTGTTGCGCCTGCGTCTATATATACCTAGAGTTGCTGCGCTTTCTTGTCTATACCTTTCCAACCGCAATCCAGACCATCTCGGCATTCACCACAGCATTCTAATTTCGACTCTTTGAGAAGCTTTACCTAAAGCCACAATGCACTACACTTCAGTTATCAGCGTGCTTGCCGCACTCGGCTCTGTTGTCAACGCCGCACCCGCATTGGATGCTGCATTTAGCTCTGTTGCCAACGACGCACCAGCGTTGGTCAATAGGCAGGAGCTGTCAACCTACACCCTCCAAGATAAAAAGGCTCCATTCCAGGACGCCGAGTCACTTCCCGCTCTGAATGGAGCTGATACTGTCGACTTGGACTTGTCGGGTTATACAAACATGGGATACCCAGAGACTAGTGACCAGTTCAAGTGCCATGGTAGCGCTGGTAAGTTCCACACACAGTTACTTTCGAAATAATGCTGTATACGAGATACTCATACATTACACAAAGGAATCGTCTTTAGAATTTGGAATACTGAGCAGCGCTGCCATCACCCTTACATGGTGCCTTTCCTCCGATTTGCCTTTGTAGATTGCAAGGATGTAGAGGGCTTTACTCCATACCCGCCTGTGAAAGGATATAAGGCTTGGTGCAAGTGGGGCAAGTGGATGGATGAGATTGATTTCTAAACGAAATCGAGGCTCTTACCCTCGCGATCTCGTTCAAAGTTTGTGTGCAGTTTAGCCTAGCTGTAGAAGCCATTTCACAGCAGCAAAAGGCACACGCAATACAATAGTTTCCAAGAGGGCAAAACAAGGGGTCGCTTCTTAACATTTCGGAAAGAATCAGGTCACTCCTCAAAGTACACAGCTGTTAGCTGACTGGATTCAATTACTTTTTGATAGAGCTTGCAACTAGCATTTGCTGGTTAACAATGAAACTATCATGCATTACATGGAACCTTCCTTTTATACCGTGACACGCTTATTATAAAGAGCACATATAATATGAGAGTCGACAACGGAGCCTGTTGGATTTGATGACGATAGCAGAGGAGCAAGATGGTCACGCAAGCCAAGAGGTCCAAGATGACGGTATGCCAACAAAGCTTCCACATAGCAGCGGATTCGAAGCTTCATGTACTAAATTGTCTATTCATTGCCCATGGGGATGAGGTGGATCTCACCACGAAATCTGCGCACAATGATGTCTAGCGCCTCATCCCAGTCGACGTAATGCATCAGATCCGGAGAGCCAATTGGCCAGCCGGTTCTCATCATGGCAACTGCTAGTGACTACCTCCACACACAGGTCTTGGCGATTGATCCGATCAATTGATGCTTAGATGTCGAGTCTGCTAGACCCGTGTGCAGGCAAGTTAGCCATCCTGGCAGCGGCCATTTGTTGGGCCCGGTTCGACGCAAGTTTCCGTGTGCGACAAAACGTGTCTACCAGACCGTTAAATAAAGTCCACTACAAACCTCGGCAGCTAGATTGCCAAACGTGCATGTGTTCCAAACTCAAGTTGAGTCTAACTTTCAAATGTTGGCAGCGAAATCAAACCTCCACTTCTCCATTCGGCCATGAAGCGGGTCCGGCAGGTTGAGAGCATTCATTTATCCAGTGGAACGTCGGGACAACTCTGTACAGTATCGGGGTCCGTCGTACGACGGCCAAGAATGAACAGAATAAAAAGCAATTCTTCGCTGCTAATATTCATCCCGTCCGAACCCTCACCTTTCCATCTCTTTTGCACACCTTTCCCCATGTCCGTGTGCTACGCCTAAAAATGTCGACCACAAAATTACTGGCGCAAGTCGCAGAGAGCCCGCCCACGCCGCTTCACGGCCAAAATGGCAAAAAATCCGTGGCCAAGAAACAAAATGAAGGCACCGGCGCCATAAACGATAGGATTTTGCTTGGCTCTCTGGCTTTGCTCGTCCTGTGGTATGCGCCAATGTCCTTCACGTACTTTCTCAGCGAGATGCCAAGTTCCGTGGGCGATAAAATGCTCCATGCCCTCGTATCACGCGAATTTGCGTACGGCAACGGGTCTGGCCACCCCGACGACTACGGTCCAGGTCAATATTTCGTCCTGTTACGAAACATAACGTCCATGCTCCCTCACACCATCAGCGGCACAGTGGCCATCATCACGGGCCTTTTGCAATTCAACAAGACTTTTCAGTTTAAATATCCCATTGTCCATCGAAGTCTCGGGAGAGTATATGGTCTCTGTGCTTTGATCATCTCCGCGTCGTCGGCGTCCTTCCTCATCGACACGATACCGACGAGGGAGGTGTTTTCAGGCGAGTCGTTTGCCATGATTTTATCCATGCTTAGCCTGGGTGTCTTGATGACCATGGCACTTGCAGTGTACGCCGTCTGGAACGGAGACGTCGGCTCTCACCGCGAGTTCATGATGCTCAACTATTCGTTGATGCTGTCTGCCCCCTTTCTCCGGCTCTGCTGGGTTGTACTCGGACGACTGTGGGGAGAGACCAAATGGACCGTCAACTTGTACAGCGCCGTATTTGCTGGTCCGTTTCTGGTGGCCGCTCCGATATTTTACCTTCGTCGACGCCAGTCTCGCCCCGTCAATGAGACGCTTACCAGCAGCAGGCTTCGGCTCATCATCGCCGCGTCTTCGCTTTTGAGTCTGGCCTTCCTGGGCCCCAAGCTGTCAAGTTTCGATCAATGGTCACACCGCCCGAAAGCA
The DNA here is from genome assembly GCA_020102295.1 of Metarhizium humberi. Classification (NCBI taxonomy): domain Eukaryota; kingdom Fungi; phylum Ascomycota; class Sordariomycetes; order Hypocreales; family Clavicipitaceae; genus Metarhizium; species Metarhizium humberi. Next base: position 6,846 of record JACEFI010000037.1, read on the forward strand.
GATTTTTGGTTCACCGTCCCGCAATGGGGTTTCCATGCCATCAGCTTCACGCTTCTCGCCCAGGCCGCAAAACGTAGGGGAGACATGCGTGCCTACACTGCTTGGGCAACGTACCAGAATGGGTTAATTAGCGGTCCGTTTTTTGCCGTTCCCACGTACTATCTGTGTCGCCACGTGTTTCTGTGTCCGGAAGGCATCATGGGGCTCTGTACGTTCTTTGGCGGGTGGCTAATGGGGTTGTTCTCTTCCCATATCGTTTATGTGACTGCCACCTCGACGTTTGCAAAAGGACACAAGCACTCGTTGAAGGGTGAGTAGAATCTGGCACAATACAGGTATTAAAGCGAGATGAGTTCCGCCTGGCAGCCGGAGGGGGCGGGGAAAAGGAGGTGGAAACAGTTTAAAGTATCCTCCCTGAGACTGGAACTTAATTAGTTAGTGTATTGGCTACGTGGTCAAGATGCTTCGCGCAGGCATTGTTTTGAATAGGAGGCACAACGACTTTTATCATCACACCGACGGTCTCACCGCCGCTGGGTAAAACCACTCGCCAGACCGCGTTGGGCTACTACGGCCTTGTGTGAAAGAGAAGAGTCGTCAAGGAAATGTGTCACCTCATTAGGACTGGGCTACTTTTGTTCAGATACATTGACGCAGGCGGCTTTTTCAAACGCCACAGAAGCCGCGCGCAGGTTGAGGAATGTTGCCGCCACCGCACACTATGCGAACTCTAATAAGACATGCCTGAAAAATAGTTTTTCTTTAACGCCCTTACGTCTGGTGTTGCAGCATCATGCCAGCCCTGGGAAAGTTTGACGCCGCTGGAGGTTGTCAGATGAGCTTCTCCCCTGCTCGCGCGCCTAAAAGGTTTGAATGAGAAGCGTAGTCCTCGCGAGCAAGCACAGCTTCCTCGAGCGTATCCGTGTGTAAAAATCCGTTACAGATCGATGACAAAGATAAATTTTGGTACTAGATGAACGACACGATAGTTATATTACCTGTAGGTTCCAACAGAAAATAAACTAGCTGCGGTACCCCGAACCGTCAGTAATCCCGCCGAGTTCCACGCGAAGTCTGGTCAATATAGCGATGCGGGGACTCCAGGACTGACCTCATTCTAGTCGTGCAATTTTCCCCGGCTGTCTGCAATGTCCATTTTTTGTCCTTTTTCAGTGTGCCCTGTCAACATATCCCGGCACTCGTGTTGAACCATGGTTATTCTAGCGCAATCGAGACACCGCCACCACATACTAATTGCGAGGTCGTTCTGTTCCTCTAGACTCGAAGGACATCTTCTTGAGAAACTAGTTCCCTCTGAACTGCGATTGCCATCGTGCCCAAAACATCCCCCACGATGGCTAGCTTGCTCAGCTTCAGGCCGTGGTGCCCATCAGAGTCCTTGACAAATGTAAGACAATAAGCGCGGGGAACCTACATTGCGTTTAGTAGTTGCCCAACCAACTCCTTTTTGAGAAACAACTACAGATACTTACCCGCAACTCCCATTTGGTTCCCTTGATGTCTGAATACGTCTTCTCACCAGGCTTCACAAAGTTTGCATACAAATTCGCGTAGACTATGCCATCGTACCCGTTTTCGGTATCCTGTATAAAAGCGGAGAGGGGCTCCATTGAGAATTTCTCATAGAATCGAGTGGTATGGATGAGCCTCTTCCAAGCCTCCTCCCCTTTGACGACCTGGCCGTGTTGGGTTTGGAACTCCCAGTCCTGGATGCTCCACTTGGTATGCGGCCCCGAATGAGCAGCCTTGGTCTCGCAGAAATCCACGTTGAGGTCGCTAAAGTACCTCAGAGCAGGGTGTTTGAGGGCCTCGCTGTCGAAGCCCTTGAAAGAGCCAACAAAGCAAGGTTTGGTTGGGTAAGACATGACAATAGTGCTGAGATGGAGAGAGAAACCTATTTATTCACAAGCGATGAATTCTTGGGCGCGGAAAAGGCAGAAGAGAACCCGTTGAGAGTGGCAAGACTACGAGCAGAATATATAAGCTACAAGAGACCGATCACATGCTTCCACAAAATCGTGAGGCAAAGGCAGTCACTGTAATTGGTAGATGCTTCCACCAAGCCACCAAATCCCCAGCAAGTGCCGTGAAACTATGGCGCCTTCGAGCCGCCTGTCATCCGCATCCTACCTACTAAAATCACCTGACCTGCTGGTATGAAGTTCTGAGAGACACAAATGCTAGATAATAATGACGACATGGTGACGCAACTTTTCTTTCCACAGTCACGACCACGATCTACTGATTCCGGAATCTAGGCACACTACAATACGTAGTCTGGGAGGCGCTGTTTACCCCTCCGAGTTAAGCGGCAGGAAGGGCTCATATACAGAAAAATTAGTCTCAAGTATGGCATAAGAAGACATGGACTTTTACAAATCCACGTCCTATATCTCCCAGTCGCCTATTCCAATTAACTGCTCCCGCCTTACCTGGTAGCTCTGCGATGAGCAATAAAAGCGCTTCCCTCGATTGGCAAAGATGGCGATAGACATTATGTACATGTGCTAATATAACTTTTAATAAAAATTATATCACGTTTAAACTTAAATGCTAATATAAACTAAGTTCATATTACGATCAGAAACTCAAAACAGCTAACCTGCTGACAGATTCCCACAATTTAAAGTGCTCTAGTTGTAAGTTTATTCTAAATTCTGATATATTAGACTTATACAGCAAACTTCTAGACCAGATTAGACTATTCCGATTACCGAGAGTTACCACGCCGTAATAGTAATACGTGGCATTTATATTATACTTAAATAATAGTAGTAAGCTACTGGACTCTTGCAACTAGAAGAAAGATAAAATATAAATATCTGCCAAAGCTCCTAGTATTATCTTAAAACGTCTTGCACAAAATAATTCGCACTACTACTTCTAATCTATCACGCCAACTTAAACATCTTAAGCTATCAAGCAAAACCAATGCATCTCGCAAACCTATTTCTTCTTGCAACTACTGCTATAGGCGCTATGGCTCAGTACGGCGAAGCTGAATATAATAGCATTCAATACGACATGGACAGCGCTCAACATGACGGCGCGGAATATGACATTAACGATGCTGAATTCGCCGATCCAGTAGTAGGTTATCTCTCCGCCAGAGTTCAAAAACAAAGCTCCAAAGGTCTCACATAACATCTGGTTAATAGGCATTAATCGGTACCCGAGGGGTCCCTGTACCTTACGAGGTTGCAAAGGTTGGGGAGTGTTATAAGCTTCCGTCTCCTTAGTAAGCCTAGAGAAGTCCTTGCCAATGTGGTGATCCCCTTGTTATCTTGTTTTATTAACAAAAGGTGAATAACTAGCAACAGAAATGTCAACTCAATTGATCTCAAGACAGCATCATCTTGCACACTGTATCTGTAAGTACCTTGATTTACACTGGATAGTTTGATTGCATAATTAATATCGCAAAGGCATGCGCACTGCCTGTACAGGGGGTTTCAATACATTGGCAGCGGCGTACATACGGTCGCCACCGTACCCTCTCACGCTCAATCCGTCAAATGCTCCGCGTAGACGATTAAATGGACGCCATCGCGGGATCCGGCCCTCGAAGGAAGCTAAAGGAACGGCCGACCTTTGCGACATGGGAAGTGGCGGATAGCGCGGATTTTAGAACGCCTTTGTACAGGTTTTCCCCCCCTCCCCTTCCCCCTGGGGGACTAATAATGTATTTTGGGGGTTTTCCCTGTACTATAATGCGAATGCAAAAGGCCTAGTTTTTTGTATCAAAAGTTATACACCCAACAGGTAAAGTGGATTCGGCTTCGGATATCCTCAATTCGCAACTGCCGTAGGACTTTAATGTGTACTGCTGTCTGCAGGCAGCAGCAGCATTCCAACAGAACCTCCGCTGAGTGTATTGGATGCGAGACCAAGACCGTGTACCAGTCGCGGATTCGAGCTGGCACGATACCTTATCAGCAACCTCACAATAATATAGTTATCAGGTTCACAACTTCTCTAAAAGCTGACAGTGATGACGCCTGAACCGACGACATGGGTACAGTGGCTTAGCGGCTGTACGGAGAGCCAAATCCTTGGCACGTTGTGGAATTGCGAGGGCTGAAACATCTCAAGGCCATAAAGATCAACATGCAATCCACAAAGAGCAGAGGGTGGCGGCTGCTAAAGTGCTAATGCTGCAGCACTCGCCACAGTAACAGCCTTTATGTCACACGGAAATGGCCTAATATCTCGTGGTTACAAAAGAGCTACGATAACGGGATCTAGTGTAAATTCCCTCGCCGACTTGTATTCAAAGACGTCTTTGACCAATGAGGCCTTGAGGAAAACCAAGGGACTTTGATACCGAAGACTGGTAGTAGCTGAATTGAGCTTCTTGCTCCAAGCTCTATCATGCCCCAGGCGGCTTGGATTCATCGTGCGAGAGTCAGACGATAAATAGTTTGGTCTCGTAGGTGTAACCGTGAGAGAGAGAGCGAGGCTTGAGCTGGGATGAGACATAAAGCAAAATATAGCCCTTGCACTGCTAGGAGTGATCTCCATTTTTCGTAGTATAGGTGGTAAAACTTTCGACATGAACTTCCAGCAGTCCCTCGTCACCCGCGCGTGCAATATATCTGGTTGATCACAGCATATTATTTTGTCCGGTCCACCTCCGCCTCCGCCTCCGCCTCGGCATCCGAGGCACTAATCACAGGTCGTTTGACCGTCCGCTCGGCCCTGCTCATCGTCTGCTCCTGTGTGACTGTCACAGAATCGCGAGGAAACGTCCGCCGCCTCAAGCGGAGGATAGATGCTGCATTCGCAAGCGGACAAGGCTAGAAAAAATCGGTATAAAGACTGGATTCCTGCGGTTGTACGTGTACGTGAAAGCTGACCAGCTGGTACAACTCGAGCTTTCCGCTTCACCCAGCAATCAACATTGAACCAGCCGTTTCATGCACTTCACTCATGCTTGAATATTCCCCCCAGTTTTGTGTCACAAGTCATTGACCATGCTGTTACACGGAAATCGCAGGTTACACAAGGGCTACGGTCACGGGACCTAGGGCAGAAGGTCCTCACTGACTTCTTGTATAAATAGACGTCTTTGGTCCCTCAAGGCCTTAAGGAAAACCAAGGACCTTTGATACTAAAGACTGTTATTAGTTGAATTGAGCTAAATTGCTCCAAGCCGTCTTTCCAAGCCCTTGTCACACATGCCCAGCACGGACGGCGTCGAATACTTCTGCCATGCAACACCAAGGTCCGACCTCAAGAAGGCCGCACGGCCGGAGTCTGATCTCGGCGAGCGGCACAGCAAAGACGGCATCACGAACCCAAACGATGATACGAAATCGGAAGACTCTGGCCCTCCTGACGGGGGCACCGTTGCGTGGCTGGCCGCCCTAGGAGCATGGTGCTGCTCTTTCTCCAGCACAGGTTGGATCAGCAATAATTCCATGATGACTGAGTCCTGCACAATGAAGCCCTCGCCTGTGTCTCAGCCTGGTTTGGCAAGAAGGGCAGAGCGGCCGCGGGCACCACAGCGACAGGCTTATCAGTCGGCGGCGTCATCTTCCCCATCATGATCAGCCGCATAATCCGGAGTGTCGGGTACCCCTGAGCCATGAGGACTGGGGCCTTTCTCATCCCCGGCCTGCAGATTGTTGCAATCCTCAAAGTCTGCCCAAGGGTAAAGCCGGTACCAAAGAAGATGCGGGCCGGCCACCTCGCTGCACCTTTCAAAGAGTTCCGGTTTATCATGTTGCTGCTGGGCGTATTCGTCCTAACCCAGGGCATTTTAATCCCCATCGACTATATGGCTTCGAAGGGATTCAGGAGGCGTCCATGTGAGAGGAAATAGCTCAGTACTTCGTATTCAACGCCGCAAGGTAGGTCGACATGCAGGCTAGCTTCCTGTTCAAACGCTGACCAGCATTCCAAGTCTCTTCGGCCGCCTGTCTGATGGATGTGGCGCCGGTATAATCCGAAGGGAACATGTTCATTATCGCCTGTGCTCTTTCCGGTATCGCTGAGTTTGCAGTCTGGATCCCCGTCAAACAATCTTCAATTGCCATTTAAACAGTCCCCATCCCCGATAGCATCTCAGGACAAATTAGCCTTCTTCTTCTTATCTTTTCTCTTGTAAGTTATTAACTTATTCGTCTCTGGTCCGAAATAGACCCAGTTAGCCAGATGAAGTGTCTTTGCAACATGTCATCAGAATCATTGAGGATAGCTCCAACATCATACGTAGTACTCTCCGAGACATGGCAAATACCTAGCCAGCTCAGAAGCAACATTTTAATGCAATGAATCTACCGTGCTCCATAGTGTCGCTACATTTTCAACGCATTCAGCATGTTCAAAGCTCTTTTCCTCTCTTCTCCATTGTGGATGTCGTTCTTTTAGACTGGCCACGCCAGCGTCTTCCAAGAATAGGCCACCTGGAATAAAGCGACAACAGTATCTCGCCCCGGCCGCTTCATGTTCTCGTCGGTGCAAGCCGGCTATAATTTGCGGGGCACACGACGGTGCCGCTGGTGGTTGCACGAGAGAAAAGCATTGAGGCGAAATTTATGACGTGTCAATTCTGTCAAAGTGACCAAGGTGAAACATGTCTGCTTGCCCTCAATCCCGCAGATGGGATGGAAGATGAGGCAGCCGACCACAGCTCACCAGCTACCCGGGCCAACAATCACAGGCCAGTGCGCAGTACATGTACTTGTACGTCAACATACATGTATTCTAGAGGATGCAGGCTGTGGTTAATATATCAAATGTCAGGGTCGTGTAGCAATACCCCTCCGGGCTCCTCGGATCCTTACGGTTACACGCTCCAGCTCGAAGACAGCCCTCGTGACGGGTGCTAACGGCAGCATCGGCATCGAATGCTCATGATAGCTTCTGGACCTTGGGCTGGGGAAGCGGATTTTTGCCGTGGGCGACGAAGTCAAAGGCGAGGCGCTCCGCAAGACCTTGCCGGGCACAAAGACGCTGGAGCCCGGTCAAACCATTGAGGTATGGAAGCTGGGTTATGGATCCTATGAGTCCCAGTCCATGTCCGTCACAGCCTTGTGCTCCTCAACGCCGGCGTCAACTGCCAATATTCATGTTACATGACCGTCACGGAGGCACCCGTATCTCTCGTCAGCAGTCTTGGGACCTAGCTCGCAGCCCCCAACCTCGTGCTGCGGACCATTGATGGTATCGCCCAGTCCCAGGCCGTCCGCGTTGATGTTAGGCATCAGATGACTGTCCAAGCTAGATCCAATGTGCCAAGACAGATTGTCGTCCTTGTCCTTACTATCGCCGTCAGGGTCACCCTTATAAGGCGGCCGACACAGCCATCGGGCCAACTGGTCTGCCGCTTTGCCTGAGATAGCCGCGATGCCATCGAGCCCTTCCGCTTCATCCCAGTCACGGCCTTGGGCATCGCCGGCACGCACAAGACCAGAATCCCGCGCGCGCCCTCGACCACCACCGTCAGCTGCACCATTGGCGAGTGGTACGTCAGGTCGGCGCTCGTGGATTTCAACACGGTGACGTAGAGCCGCACAATGGACGCGACACAGGCAGCCATGCCCAGCGTAAACACAATTAAGACGCCGAGCTTGCGGTGCCGTGACGTGTTAAGAGTCCAAATAATGCGCTGCGGAATGAACAAAACAATAGTGTCGATTGCAAAGGCCAAGCAGGCCGTCGCCGGGGCCAGATGGGCCGTGTTTACTCTGCAGTAGCCTCCCATAATTGTGCGGTTCCAGAGGTACTCATGCGGCACACAAGATAGATTGACCAATATTACCGCCACTGTACAGTAAATGATATTGGCCCAGATGATGAAGTGACACGTCCAGAAAAACAGGTGCCGCTGATTGCCGCCATCTGGCAGGAAGTCCATGGTGTCAGGGGACGACATTTTATTATTTATTTTTTGCCTTCTGCTGTTGCTCCTCTTCTTCTTTTTAAAAAGAAAGTAGGCGCTTACTACAACCCGACCTATCCACGGCGGCAGACAGAAGAGAAAAGGCCGTAAAGGAGAGTGAACGACACACCGAAAATCAGGATTACGGTGTTAGCTAGAGGACATGCAATTGAGAGGATGTCAGCCGCGGATAAAAGGGTGACCGCAGTCCCTAGAGGGAGACAAGCATTCAGGCAACAGAAGCTACGCCGTCCCGACAGATTAATGAATACCTAGAATGAAACGAAACATAATATAGTCTACAGGCAATGGAACTCATGTGTTTTACTTTGTTGCTTAGTGTATACTGCCAGGTGTAGTAGTTGGCGAAGAGTACGCTTCTTGGGTCAAAGCCCTTAAATGCCTGGTTATAACAAGACCCTGTCCCCTCTCGCCAGATATTGCCCAATATATGCGTTTTTATAGGTTGAATTATTCTACAAGATGCAATCTAGGGGGGGAAGATGATGACAAGAATGTAAGCGTGTGGGTGATTACAAGAATGATGCTAGGGACAAACATTCTTCGTGTCTCCCCGCCTGTTGCTGTGACAGGGGCTCGGAAAGGGGGCTTGGAGCAATAGCTCAATTCAACTAATAACAGTCTTTGGTATCAAAGGTCCTTGGTTTTCCTCAAGGCCTTGAGGGACCAATGACGTCTATTTATACAAGAAGTCAGTGAGGGACTTTGCCCTAGGTCTCGTGACCGTAGCCCTTGTGTAACCAGCCATTTCCGTGTAACAGTTGCGTATGTGCCCTGGCGTTCTTCCACAGCAGATTTTATAGCCGTTATAAGTATTAAGTACGGACAATGCAGTAGGATCTCAAGACTGACGCACATACAGCCTCACTGTCTCGAATTCTGCCTGCATTTTATCCACCTGGGGAGTAGAATGAACCGAAAAAGCCACTAACGTGAGAAGAGGTTAATTGTATCGGTATATGCCAGTTCAAAACTTGGTATGACAGCGATATTCATCTCTTCAATGCATGTCGACTTGAGAGCGCTTGATCAAGACTGGCATTGACGACTTGAGGTAGCTCTTGGTCCCTGCTAGTAGCTCACGTCAGCCCAACGACTAAATCCGAGACAATTCGGTGGTATTGTAAAGCCTTCGCGCGGCTGAGTTCGGCATTATCCCCAAGAATGGAAAAACAGATGTTACAGTAATACGTGTGTGAAAGATCAACTAAAAGATAATTGGTGATTACGCCACTGGCTGAGTCTTGTGCGTCGATATCGTCGGCACACATGACGGCTCCAAATCGCTATGCGAAGCACAACGGCTTCATTCCCCTCTATTACTCGTTTAAACCAGACCGCTCCAGACGAAAAGCTATAATCCACCCGGGACTGAGGATTAACGGCCATTCCTTGAGACCGGGTAGCTTCTCATTTGTTCTCAAAGAACCTAATATTCAACTTGCTGAATGACAGTTCCTGTAAGTCCCATAATGGTATATATTGGATTTGGAAGCCTTCAACATGAAATACGTAGTGCCCATGACTTTACAGTCCCAATGTGTGGATGGTCTACTACTTGTGGGCTATCCCTTTATAGAAGACTTTAATTCAAGAACTCTTCTGACCCAATATATAACGTCTCGTGATATTTGTTTGGAACTATCGTTATCCGTGCGACATGTCTTCTTCCACCTCTGCTGCCCTATGCGCCTTTTGCCTTGAGCTCTAAAAGCAGCTTAGCAGGTGTGAAGTACTACTGTCGTACGGATCAGGTCAGCCGACAATGGTTACACAATGTTATCACGGACCAGTTCGGAAAATCAGGCATCTCTATTCCCTTCATGTATCTAATAAATCAAGCCCGCCTTGTTATCCCTTCAAGAACCAAGAACCTTTAACACGATATAAAACCATCTTTAAACTAAGCCATCACACTCCAAGCCCTATTTATCAGCTCTTGTCACAAATACGGCGTATTGCCCACTCGTAATCTTAGATGTGCTTCCTGTCTGCTTCGCAAAAATACAGCCGAGCCTTACAAATCAAAGGACTCGGGCAGTATGACAGACTCATCAAGAGGCAACTCCTTGCACCTTTCAAGGTAGCTAGCACAGGTTTCCTTGTATTGAGAAAGACCAAGCTTTTCCAACCAATCCTCCCAGCTCGGCTTTTGCTCTTGCCTGGTCGCCATTTCGTACAAATCTTTGAAATCGGCCTCGAATTCTACTTCTGATTTGCTGCAAATAGACAATATCTGCCGCACAAACTCAATCCAGAATTTGATCATGTTGGTGTCGAAAGTACACTCGAAGTGTCGAAACTCTATAGTTTTGATATCCCTGCGAAATGCAAGACTGGTTCTCGCCCCCTTGTCGTCTTGCAGCTTCTTCTTGAAATGCCGACCTTCTTTATTTTCCATCATCGGATATGAAAATAGAAATTCCAAGAATCTAAAGACGGAAGCTTCCTCGGGGCATCTGTTCTTTGACTGGTTTCGAAATTGAGAGATAGATTCTACCAAATTGTTGAATTTCGGATGACGACGAACGCGACCCGGCGTTTCTTTGGCCGCTACGGCTAATTCCGACTCATCACCAATAAACTTCAGCTGCAGCGCCGATCGTCGATCTGGATGACAAAGCTCACGGATCAAAGTCTTTTCGAGCAAGAATACTATCGCAGCTACCTTTTTAGCTCTGATTAAAGCCTCGGAAGGCTTGGGAACCTTGGGAGCCTTGGGGGCCCTGGGAGCCTTGGAAGTCTTGGGAGCCTTGGAATCCTCAGAATCCTCGGAATCCTCAGAATCCTCGGAATCATCAGAAACCCCGGAAGCCTCAGAAGGCTCGGAATCCTCGGAATCCTGTGGCAGATTTGAGTGATAACCGACATGGATGTGCAAGCCGCAATTGGGGTTGATTGATATTTTGAAGTTTTTTCTCAGTGTGTCCACCAAATCCATGAAGTCCTTTTCTTGTGTCGGTTCGGAGATGATCGGTGATATCAATTCCAGGACAGGGTACTTTAGCGTACTTTTAATGGTACGCTCCAATTCGAAACTCGAAATGGCGAAACGCAACGGTAGCTTCTTAGGGCTTTCGTCAAATTTTGTATTCCAAACTCGGTAGTCTGTTTTTTCCCTAAGCCTTCCAATGTCTTTATCATTAGCGACAGAGAGGCGACGGAGATGAAACTGGCCGTCATCTGTCTTGCTTTCGCGCAGAAGAATGCTGCTGTCTTGAGTTGTTATCAATGGATTTTGGCCCTTTGTATTGTCGAGTATGCATGCTACCTGGCGACCTTGATCTTCTAGAAGCTTGCAAATCTCCAACATGGGTTCCACCATGTAATAATCAGAATGTGCTTTGGGATTCGGCACAGGTGGCCAGCGATCGTCTTCGGACGAGGCTGCTTCATTAGTGGGTGTCCCTGGTTTGTTGACCACCAGGAATTCCAGCTCCACGCCAATCGTAGTTGGATTTACTGTAGTTTGAGTTGAAGACATTGTATCCAGGAAGAATGATGCAAGTTGTGGAGTGGTGACACTTGTTGTCTTGCTGAAATCGCTCGTTGTCAAAGGGCAGAAGGTTGTTGGTTACTGCTTGGCCGGCGTGTTGTAGCAGCATGATGGTCGGAATACGAGGGGACAGTCTCTTATTTTTATACCCAAACGTCTGACACGTGAAAAACAAATGTTTTCCATAAGTCATTGTGCGTAATGAGTTCAGAAGATGTCTAGGAGATGTTGTCCCTCGGGTGATTGCCCGTTTCAAGTAGAACAAAAGAGCCAGGGTACATGCAACCTTGGTGAATCAGGGTCTAGTAAGCCGAGGAGAAAATCGTGTTTATTTTAAGTTCACGCATGGGTCATCTTCATTCAAGTCATGTAGCTACTTAATAGCAGGTCGGCCAGGTAGTATATTTCCAAAGTATCAGTCTGGATGCATACTCCGACCACTGGCAGGGAAGTGGTGAATGACGCCGACACCTGAAGCTTGCTGTATTTGGGGAACAAAGAAACCAGAATATTTGTCGCGCATGGAAAGAATGTGATGCAAGGGTTCGACTGAAAAAACGGAAAACGCACAAAGAATACAGGGATGGAAGACGGTGACACCTGAAGCCAGCTGCATCAATGAAACAAAGCCAAGACCATCGAGGCCCTTTGTTCTTCGCCTTGCGCCTCAATGCCCCCTAACTCAGGAAGTCGATGAATCATATTTGATCAAATCAGCCTTTGAACATGCAATGCCGCAGGCGCGTGTCGTTTCACGTTATCGATTTCTCGGTTCACTGGGTTCCTCACCATAACATCACAGCGAGCATATTCATATTCGATTCTGCTACTGACCGGCTGACGGCGCCATGTGTGGCACAGTAGCTGGAATGCTTCCCTCATGGGAGAATGAAGTCCTCCCGTACATGGCATTCCCGCCTTCATCCCCAACCATTCTTCTCTTCACAAGTTCGCCGCAGCCATCATCCAGATTCCCTGCTTGCACTGCAACGACTTGGGAGACACTGGTCACATCAACAACCGTCAGCCTATGAATGCCTCGTCGTCCCTTCCCACCCGAACACGACGCGTTCATCGATTTCGACCAGGATCAGTAGTTGTCGCGGGCCGTCGTGGATGATGAATTGCTCTATCTCCTGGTGTTCATGCGTGTCGACATGTTTCACGAAGTTGCACATGGCTTCTTTTCGCTATCAGTCGCCAAAATATCATCACCCCCCCGGCGTCTGGTGTTCCCTGGCACCACTGCGGTTGCCCAAGACCATGAGAATTCCCGATATGAGTGAATCCGTACTGAGGCTGAATGAGTCCTTGCGGGGGCGGGGATGGAAGAGTTTGACTTATGCGAGCGACACGCCTCCGATGCACGCATACAAGACGGATAAACGCCTGTACCAATGGTTGTAGGCCGTTGGCCGTGAGGGAGTTGACACTTGATTGACTACTTCCGCGCCTATAACCTGAGCCGCTTGCCTTCGATGGCTCCGTCGAGTCCATGTCCATGTTTCCCGTCCAGGAAAGGCTTATTGGCGGTGCTGGCGCCGATGCAAGCGCACTTGACGCTTTCTGGTGAACTTTGGCGTGAATATTTATGGCAGGCTTCTTTTATTAAATTGCTCGTTTCCGAACCCACCAGGGAGGCTCATTCTTTTAGCATTTACCGGCCGTGACCAGCCAGATCATAGACTTGGATTGTTGGATACGTCCACTAGGATCATAGACTACGGCTTCACCACGGAGCAACCTGTGAAGGGTGCGAAGCCCCAGCTTCCCCAGTCTCTTTACATTCTGATGCATGATTTAATCCGATTATAAGGCGCTTGGGCGTACTTTATGCACTCTTGCATGCACAACTGGCCGAATACGTTGTACGAGGAAATCCTCACGCGCATCAGGCAGGCTATGTGATGAGGTTGCCGAATATGAACGCAATTGACAGCATCAACCTCTGTAAATGGTATAATTATTCTTGAGCGTCCCTGTGAAGCGCGGTAGACGAACGCGATACTCGACTCTACCCAGTGGTCTTGTCCCCCCCGGTCGCCGCCTCAACAACCGTCGACGTCTTGTCTGTCCTTGTTAGCCTTCTCCTCCATCTCGTACTTGGATCCCAACTCGGTTCTTAGTGGCACATGTTTTTCAACCGCCACTGCGATGGGTGCTGTGGCCCCAAACGCCATGGCACCGTGCCAGACCGCCTTGAGTGTCTCGAGGTACGCATCCAAGACCTGGGACTTGACGGGCTGCGGCAACGCCTGCACAAAGGCCCCAGTTGAAAGCTCGGATGCCCTGCCGCCCCCAAGGGCACTTCTCACGGCGGGAATCCGATATCCGGCAGGAAACAGCGTCGAACCGGTTTTTGAACATGATGCTGGGGATCGTGATGCCCCATACGTAGCCAAAGCTCCGCAAGAACGAGTCCAGGCCGGTGGTGCTGGCAACGTCCTTTTCGGGCAAACTTGCCAGCACCGCCGCGGGCAGAAGAGTTGGGAGGAGAAAGCTGCCCCCTACGGCATCTGCTATCTGAAGCATGGCCCAGACGCCCGCGTACGTATCCTTGTCCAGAAGAACGTTGAGCCCGGGCCCGAGTGTGCTCAGGACAAAGCCTACGGCATGTAGAGGGCAGTAGCGGCCAGTTTTGGAGAGAATAATTCCCACGACGGCCGACCCGGGGATAAGTAGAAACGTACAAGGCAAGAAGTCGACCTCCGTCTGCCCCAGGCTCGCGCCGCAAACGGCGAGAAAATACACTGGCCAGAAGAATCAGACCCATTGCAGCAACATGGACGAAACAAACACCATGTAAAAGGCTGCTCCCAAGGTCCGGTTGGAGAAGGCGTGCGGAGGAACGCATTGATTGGCGGCCTTGATGTAGTATTCGTACGCGTGGAAGCCGGCCAGGGCAACCGTGCCAACGACAATGGGAGTCATGGTCAGCCACGAAGACCACCAGACTCGTACATTGTTCCGCCAAACGTGAGGCCGACGAGGAAGGACGTGGTTGCGCCAACAAACATGACGTTCCCGGCCCAGTCCACCTGCGTGAACACGACTGTCCACGGAACCCGCAGAGGCTTGATTCGAAGGGACAAGACCATGACGGGCAGGGCCAAGATGCAAATGAGAAGGTCTAGTTGATGTAGAAGCACCAGCGCCAGTCTCTCTGTGCCAGCGCGCCGCCAACCACGGGCCTGACAATGGCTCCCAGTGCCGCGGTAGAAAGCACGATGCTGAGATATTCCCCCCGGTCCCTCGGCGACACCATGTCGCAGACGACCAACTCGACGAGCAGCGTGATGCCGCCGCTTCCCAAGCCCTAGACAGTCCGGCCCGCAATCATAGTCGTAGCACTGTTAGCGCCGCCCGCGATGCTGCTGCCCAGGGCGAACATGGCATCCAAGTGTAGGAGAGGTTTGCGACGAACAAGGACGAGGTGGTTGGCGATTTTGGAGTTGGAGAGCGCGGCAAGGACCAGACGACATGGTACGACATGACCTACGAGGTGGTCCAATTCCCAGGCGAGCGAGGAGCACGTGCGGCTCCGGACAAGACCAAGTACATGTTGACATTGTAGTCTTGTTGGACTGGAGCGAGCCGATCCCTTTCTACCCCCGGCCGTCATTCATCGTACATATTCCCGTCCCCCACGCTCACAAGAAGGGGACAAGACCGATCCGACGAAGAATAGAATCTGTGTCTGCCTCCCCGGCACATGCGGGGCGACGCAGTTTCGTCTCAATACTCGATAAGGCTGTTTACTGAGTTTGTCCTACCCGGCACAGCAATCTCGGAATGAAATGGTCTCCCGACGACGCATACTTTGCCAAAGCGATGGGGTTGCAATTCGCAGCGCAATTTTACAGCGGAAATCAGACGACCAATCTATTTATGCCTCTTCAATAGGCGGCAGCACAAGGCCCGAAGACAGTCCGCCCAACAACCAGTCTTTTCAGACAGCAGTGCGAATGCTACGTAAGCTTACTGACCTGTGGTACCGCAAGTCGACATGACAAAGCGTGACGAGGGCTTCCCGGGCTTCTCATGCAACACAGAGCGATTGGCGCAGAGCTGTCTCATGGTGTTTGTTTTTCGATCATTGGTGGTTTAAACGCCGTCATACCACCTGGGTCTTGGTACTCGGTACCTTGATGTAATTTTGCCTTGTTGGTTGATTCGCCGTCTTCCGAATCTCTTCTCAAAGCAACGCGGAACATTACTCGTCTTTTGTGACTGGTCGATATCTGTTGGGGCTCACCATCTTGCCATGACAATTAGGTGGCCTTAGCTGAGGCTGCAAGACAGGCCAGGTGTTGGGTGTAAAACTTCAATTTACACAGCGGAATTGGGTCATTGATTTGGGCAAAAAGGTCATATTCGTCATGTCTGCAGGAATAAGATGAAAGCTGAGCAAGCTTCAGACCCCAATGCAGGAGATAGTCTTCAATGCCCCCCTCTCCACTATACAAGATTGGTCAAGGACAAGCAGATGGTTGTGAGACTTCTAGAAGCGGCGGCAATTCCGACATTGATAGATCGGTTTAGAGACACAACGCCACCCCTCGCGTAATCAAGGGGCTCCAGAGACCTGGAACGATGGAAGAATGAGCAATATAGCAACTGGGGAGCTAGGTAAATTAGAAGCAGACCTCTGCGAGCAACTCGATGAACTCATTTAGGTCTACAAAGCCGGAAGTAAGGCATTCCAGACGAGATTCCCCACTCGAGGCTGTATTCAGACGCCTCCAACTGCAAAGTCGGTCTTGGAATTTATCTACAGTTCAACGCTTCCCTTGAGTAAGTCGTATATTGTATGGATCCACGTGCCATATGACTTGTCGTTCTGGTCGTATTGCATGTCGACATGATAAAACGTGACTAGGACTACTTATGCTTTGCTTGCCGTACGTACACGAGATAGTAGCCTCAGCTGACACTACCTGATTGTTAGGGCAAGATGGTGAGCCATGACAGAAATCGATCAATCAGAAACGACGAGTAATTTTGCGTGTTCAATGTTGCTCCGAGAGGACTTGGGACAACCGAATAGACCGGCAGATGACGAATCACCCTGTGAGGAAAAATTACATCAAGGTACCCAGGCCTAAGTACTGTAACCGCGTCTGAAATGCCGAGGATCAAAAGACCAACAAACAGCCCGAGACAGCTCTGTGCCAATTGTTCAGTGCTGCATGACAGGCTCCTGTGGCCGAGGACACCCAACGCGAAGGGAAAAGGCAGAAACTCAACCAGGGAAAGATGGCCGCTCGTACGGCCCTGGTGCATGTACTGTTTTAGTTGCTCAAAACGCTGCAGGTACCAGTATAATGCAAGAAGGGTGAGTCAGCTAGCTATATTTGCTGCAAGGGGCTTTCCTAATATTTATAGATGCCTGTACCAAAATGACGGGATCGTCAGCGCCACTACCACGATTATTTTGAAAGTTGTAAGCTGGCAGTAAGCCGACAATCAAGACAGAATTACCAATAGTCCAGATATCAAGGAGCCGAGTGATTTCTATTTCCGACCTGTAGTTAGGTGCTCCCAGCCCAAACCCATGCCATTAGAGTCATATATATCTATACCACCTTCAATACAAGCCTTCCTATTGGCTTATATGCTAAATTACGCAAATATTTTTGCAAACATATAGACTGTCGGGAGTAGCATAATATAATATGAAATAATTCTCAGACCCCTTTCCTGGTTCTTAGTAAGAGGCCAAAAAAAGTAAACCCGAGATATATCAGTGCAGTAACGCGAAATTGATCAGAGAAGGCAGAAATGTAGCAGCGTGCTCATTATTTGTATGCCGGGGGCTGGAAGCTATGGACCTCGCGGAGGCAAACCTTGAAGGTTTTTCGGGCTGTACCATCAATAGCTTCTAAGGGTTTGCGATGCTAGTATCAAAATTCCTATAGAGCTACACATGAGTTGACAACATCGTTCAAGCCAGCGTGAATTCGCCTTCATCGCCACATTCGTTGTCCTTGGGCATTCCTCGGCTTAGAAGAGAACTTATGACGCCTTTTGTTCCATGTCCGTGCATGGCTCGCATGGCTCGCCTTTCGACTACATTGTGAACGATGTACGTGAATGACTGGCCAGAGTGCGCCTTTTGTGTGTTCAAGTAGCCCAAACTGTACCCTCATTCAATTCAAGAACATATTACTTAACCCCGTAACATGACCGACACCTGCAGCATCGCACCGCTTTGAAAACAGCTTCGTTCTCAATGCAGGTATTCTAGCTAAGTGAAGGAGAATGGTATTTAGTTCTAAAATGACAGAGAAGCACTGGCAAACGCGATTACCAACCTCAACTGTCTTAAGGATGTAGCGGACGTCTTTACCTTGCTTGACTCAAACCTAGACAGATCTTTGCGATGATGCTGACGGTCAAGAACTGTGTGGTCTGGCCAATATCGCACAGCCCCTGAGGATCACTAGCCAAACGCTTCCGCATGAAATGCAGCCAGTGCAGCGGCGGCTGTTTCTTACGTCACTGCATGTGGTGCAAAAAGGCTATCCGCACTCGGTGCTGCGCCCCTGATCCCCACGCTCTTCGAAATTCTGAGGTGCAAATGTCCCGTCGCCTGTCGCTGAGAAGGTGGCTTTCATCAGCTACATATATGTGGGTGCCATTGATGCTATAAAAAACCGGTCAATATATTTAGGACACGGCCACTTGTTTCCTCAGAGCCGTTTATTGAAAGGGCGTTGGGTTACATTAGCCTCGCCCCGTGCTGCGGAAAACTGCCCACCTGTAATACCGCCCCCGGCTACCAGACATGTAAGCGGTTTGAAGGCAACAAGGCTGGTGCCGCAAGCTACAGGATGTCATTCGAAGTAAAGATACTCACTAGATACATAAGAATGTTGCAGTTGGCTGTCTCACTGGATTCACGCAGTCATCTCACTCGGGACGTGACGATTAGTAACAGCCGCGGCTCTCCCGCCAACAATAGTTTTATCACAAATGCTCCAACATCTATTGTCTTTAGCCTTTTTATCCTTTCCATCCATTAAAAAGTACTGTTGTCCGTCGTCGTCGCCGTGGCAAAACCAATGGACACTGACATGCTGCCTCTCGATCTGCAATATCCCATTGAAACGCCACCTCCAGGGATATCGCCCAACTTCGTCAATCCCGACTCCAATGCCTACCAAGTTTACATCACTGCAGGAGTATGCATCCCATTGATGCTAATCTTTGCGTTTATTAGATTTGTTTCGATAGGATACGCTCACAGGAAGGTTACCATGGCCGACGAAAGTCAGTTTACTTGAATTCTTCTTCCGATCAGCGCCTCGTTCTTCTGCGACAACTAATCAGAATGTTTCAAGTCGTCTTTATTACGGGATTGGTTCGTTTATCGCATTCGTACTTGCCCACTGTGATTATTGCTGACTCGGTCCAGATGCTCTGCCTCGCCTTTACCATTATAACCATAAGTTGTATGACCAACTTTTTGTCAGGTCAACGATTGCGTAATGCCTCTAATTGCTTTATAGGCGTTTCCGAAAGTGTATTTGGGGAAGAAGCCTGGAACGTTCTTCTAAACTCCTTTACCAAATCACAGCTCGTCGTAAGCCTTTGTTCACAAGTTGATTAAATGTCTCTGCGACAACGCGAATGGCTCACCACCAAGCAAGCTTTGTCTCCTCGTTGAAATACTCCGCCCGCTAGCTCTTTGCTTTGTCAAAATCTCCGTCTTTATTCTTTACCTTCAGCTTTTCAGCGTTCTACAATGGATGCGTATCGTCTCTATCACCGGTATTGTCGTCATCTCGCTTTGGCACCTGTCCACATGCATTGCCTTTGCCGTCATGTGCTCACCTACGGGATCTTCACAACTCGATTTTCTTGCCGCCTTGGTCTCACCCATGTGTACGCGAACACGGAGCCTTGTTGTCACCCAGGGTGTCGGTAATGTTGTTACCGACGTGTTTCTTCTTGTCCTCCCACTCCCGGTCGTCTGGACGCTGCATATACCTCTAGGACGCAAGCTTGGGGTCTCATCCATGTTTCTAGTTGGCCTCTCGTAAGCTATATGACACACCGTTGTGCTGTTAGGGATCGTTTGTCTAATAAGGAACAGCGCTTGTGCCTCCAGTGCCATGGGACTTTACTACCGAGCACTGTATTACGACGCTGGCCAAAACAACATCAGACTAGTTGTCCCTGTATGGGCAACAGCGTACGTGCCCCTTTCAAGGTTCACCTGACATATCACTTGAATACTAACATATTTGAATTCCAGAATAGCGGAAGCGGCGGCCGGCGTCATGATCTGCTGCATGCCATCCACAGCCGCAGTCTTCAAAGCCTTGAAACAGCCGATAAAGTCGTCGGTAGGAAAGTGGGCAGTGCTGCTTCCTGTCTCTCCCCAAGCTAGGCTTCCTATCCCCGGAAATGGTCCTCATTTACGTGACAATAGGGAAGGCAAAGACGCAGAGAGCGACGCAGAGAGCATTCACAATCCTATCACTTGCCCCCATCCAGCGCTGCCGAGCGATACACGGCTTGGGCTGATAGCGAGGCCGACTCATTATCGCTGCGGGAGATGAACCTGGGCAACGGCGGCATCCGAAAGAAGACCAAACTCGAGATGTAGTCAACTTGTCGACGGGCAACAAGCGACGTTTACATTTGTCATGGCCGAATACACGATATCGAAGTGATTGTTGGCGTGGGAGCGAGAAACGAGTGGCACAATGTAAGCTGCCGAACAAGCCTGGAGCAACTCGATTTCAAGGCGCTACTTTGTATTTAGTTTGAATATACCTACTCGCTTTACCATTTATGCAGACAACGTGCTAGTCTCCCAGCATTTGCGTTTCCAGATACACAAAATCGACGGTCGGCAAACCGAGGCTCTCGTCGTCGCCTCACCTGGCTGTTTGCCGACACTTCAAACGTTCAATGTTGTCCTGGGATGGCTATACAGGGATGGGAGGATCGTGTTTGCGCCAATTTCAGGTTTGGAGCCGCAGGACAGTCAACGGCGGCCCAAAGAAATGAAAGCACCGACGCCAACAGCTGGACTGATGCAACGCAACGCAGTGCAAGTTGACGTATCACAAAACCTTGGCCATTTACACGGACCAACGCATTTCCCCAGCCCTGGGATTTTTCTTCCTATGTTTCCGCTCTGTGTGAGCCCCTCGGGAAGCCCGTCATCCACGCGCTCATCGACCTCATCACCTGTTCCCTCCAGCATTCTTCTGTCAGCGTCATGTCCTTCGCTGTTTCTGATCCCGCAACCCTCCTTGTCTTGACCACCGTTGTCACTTTGACCTCCTTCTCCATTCTCTTCATGTTCGGCAGCCATGATCCTCGCGAGCCACCGCTGGCACCTCAGCGGATTCCCTTGATTGGCCACATGGTTGGACTTGCACGCAGTAAGTTTAATTACTATGTTCAAATCGGGTAATTTATCCCTCACGATATCCTCTAGCATCCATTGGAGACTTGAGGAAATATTCTTACTTTGAATCAGTCACCAGATGGATTCTCCCATCTATACATTGACTCTCCCGGGCCAGAAGATGTACGTGGTTACCCAGCCTGAACTCATTCAGAAGGTGCAGAAACAGTATAAAACGCTGGCATTCCCGCCCATCGAGGCCAAGTTTGCATCCACTGTGTGCGGAGCCAGCCTCGAAGCCCAGGCCATCTTGGCCAAGAACGTCAACGGCGACGAGGGCGACTTTGGTCTCTCCATGGAGTCTTACGCAGCCATGAGAGCTGCCTTGAAGCCCGGCTCATTGCTCGACGATATGAACCGCGTCATGGTTCAGGAAATTGCAAAATCGCTGGATTTACTGCAGCCGCCCGAGGGGGAATCCCAGCGGATTGGTATGAACGCCTGGCTCAGGGATACCATTACCACGGCCACGACTAGATCTGTGTACGGTCCCATGAACCCGTACGACGACAAGGCCGTTGCCGATGCTTTCTGGTGAGTGGACTTGATTCGGGCCAACAGTCACCCTTGTCCGATTGACATTTATCTACGCTGTAGGGAATTTGAGAGCGGACTCATGTCCATACTTGTTGGCGTCCTTCCATCCATTACTGCACGAAAGCCAATCGCGGCTCGAACCAAGGTCGCCAAGGCCTTCGAAGCATACTACAAGGCTGGGGGAGTTCAAAAGGCCTCGGCTCTTGCGCAGAAACGCTATCAGGCCGAGGTCAATAATAACGTTCCACTGGAAGATATTGCCCGTTACGAGGTGGGAGGCTCAATTGCGATACTGGTCAACACGGCGCCAGCAGCCTTCTGGACTCTCCTTCTGCTACACTCCCATCCAGGTCTCCTCAGCGATATCCGGGAGGAGATTGACGCCTGCACCGAAACAACAATCGACAACGGTCGCACCGTCAAAACTGTGGATATTACCAAGCTCAAGCAGAGTTGTCCCTTGCTGCTGTCCTCGTACCAAGAAGTGCTTCGCTACAGCTCAATGGGAACCTCGGTGCGCGAGGTCATGGAAGACACATATCTCGACAACTGGTTGCTGAAGAAAGGCGCCATGTTGCAGATGCCCAGCCGCATCATCCACCAGGATGCCCGACTCTGGGGGCCCCATGTTTCCGACTTCAACCCACGCCGGTTCCTTTCCGAGGAGAGACAAAACCGCCCGCGTGATGTCTGCTTCCGCGCGTTTGGCGGCGGCAAGACTCTCTGTCCCGGCCGACACTTTGCGACGAATGAGGTGCTGGCCACCGTGGCAACCCTTATCGCAAGACTGGACATGAAGCCCGTAGGTGGAGAATGGAAGCATCCCACGACGGCAAACACCAATGTTGCTGCCGTGGTCATGGAGCCAGATGATGATATCGAGGTAGAAGTCAAAACCCGTGAGGGCTTTGCGCATGTCAAATGGGTCATTACTCTTGAAAAGTCTGAAAAGATCTTTGCCATTGTAACAGAGGATACGATTAAGACGGAAAATACGTAGCTTTCTGTCAAGTGTCGGGGGGATAAGAGCGGCAAAGCTTGGCCGTGTTGTCGGCGGGAGTCGCCGTGGCGACGAGTAATAACCGCGGTATAGCAAGGAATAAATCGATATATGTAGCCTGGCAGCAAAACTTGGCCAGGCATCTGTCCCGCAACACACGAGTTCCATCAATGTCCCCCATTGAGTTGACCCAACATAAATATTACCGAGTCCCCACACGGGCGGCCCCCGACGCGCGCTGCTCTTCTCAGTCCTCTCCCTTTGTCACCATGGTTTGGTTCAATGTCAACTGTTTCGCCTAGCTCCATTTACGAACTGGCAGCTTATAACCAGACGCTTTCACCTGGCCTTGTCGTCCCTGTTGGAGAGGAGTTGCAAACATGTCACCAAGTTTACAGACCTGCCCGCTGCCGGTTATTGAACACATCGTTGAGCTTCTAGACTTGGCTGACATTCGCAATCTACGACTTAGCTGCGCAACTCTGGCTACGAAAGCCTGTAGCAGGATTTTTGAGTCCTTGTATGTCGATTTAACAACGGATGCTCTGCTCGCATTTGCGGAAGCAACGCGGACAGACAGTCCCTTGTCCAAGGTCAACACATTGCATATCGTCGGAATTATTCATGAGCTTGACGACAGCACCATTCCCTCGTGGCGAAGAAAATACAGCTACAGTGCTCAAACTGAAGGTCAAGTTTACCTGCTGAGCCAAGCATTCGATGTAATCGCGAAATGCAAAGATTGCATTCTGCCGTCACTTTCACTACGAGTGGCAGTTTCGACGAAAAACCACAAAAGGGAGCTACCGCATAGTACGAGCAATGTATATCCGCTAAGGAGCCTATGGCAATGTACTGTTCATACTTTCAACACGGTCATCCGGGCTTTGGCTGCTAGCAAATTACGAGTCAGACATCTGAACATTTTCAACGATCGACATATGCAGAATTGCAGCCTGTCTTGCGATCAATTAAATATGTTCGACTGGATAGACGCTAGCCTAGTCGACTCATTGACCGCTATTACGACACTCTCAATAAGTCTCACGGATAGAGTATTTGCATTTGATGAAGATGAAGAGATCGACGAGGATTTCAGCGATTGCGGTTCGGAAGACAAAGAAGCCAACCGACAACCAACGCAGAGGGACCAAGAGATCATGACGGCATCTGGTGAAGAGGGAAATTTCACCGGTTTGGCGAGATTAATTGCTGTCTGTCCCCGTCTCAGTCACTTTGAGCTACATTACCTCTCCATCGTGTGGCCAAAAAAGCGCCTGCTTATTAACTTCCCACGTCAAGACATACTTCGGCATGTGGCTGAGCTGGATAATCCGCCCATGTTGAAGCAATGCAGAATACGGGGAGTTAGTGTAAGAGAGGCAGACATGCTGAACTTGATTCATCGCACAAAAGTAGCCGAGATATCTATCGAGGTAATACGTCTGGAAGAGGGAACTCTTCGACCTGTCATTGATTACTGCATTAGTAAGTTGGCGGCTGTTACCAAGCTTCACATTGACACCGTGCTTGAGAAGAGCGACCAAGGGTACACTGGATTAGTTCACTTCCTTGACGAGGGAGAGTCTAGAAAATATGGGGGCAAGTTCGAGGTCGGGACGGAAATCCTGAATCGTGAAGGCGATAACAGGACAAAGCCTGTCAAATACTACGTCCGCCGCCCAGTTGCAGAGGGGACCCCTGCTGTATGTCACTGGATTGCGCTTCGGCGACAAGAGTATGGATACTAGCATGTCCTTTCAAGGCGGACAGCCATAATCAGGTTCAGAAGGTAATCCTGCAAAATCAATTCACCCATTGACTATGTGACTATCCGTCTAGGACGGCTAGCTAGTCCCCCGAAGACAACTTGAAACAAGACAGACCTAGACAGCAAAATTTTACCAACTCATACCCTATTCCTTTCTTATGTTTGGGGGGAATTATGACTACTTTCCAGCCTTTGCTCCTCCCGCGTTTGCTAAGCATCTATACCAAAGCGGCGGGTGACTCACAGCCGCAAGCAAGGCTAGGCCACATTTTGGCCCAAAAGACTCCCAGTGTTGCTCGATCTCTCATACCAAAGACGCCAATCAGGTTTACCATTGCCGTCGCCGTCTCTGTCGTACTCGAAGAAGGCGGTGCCACGCCATGGCTTAAGATCGTGGTCTTCATGCCGATGATCATAGTTGTACCCGCTGATAGATATACCGGGTATGAGCCCTCGCAGTGTATCGACTCTAGTAAGCCAGAGGAAAGTTATTAGATGTCATTTACTTTGCCAAGTCAAGATTATCTCTCCCAAGTACTACATCAAGTCAATTGGCTCACAGTGTATTGTATTCCCCTGGAAACAGTCGAGTTCTTTCGTCGGAGGGTGTGGCGTCATGACGCGGTGTCATGACAAAAGCCCATGTTTTATCATCTGGCTCAGTGAACAAGTCTCGATTTAAAGCCGGCCCAACCGCATACGGAGTTGGGCCAGAACCAGTAATCAGGTTTATGACTGCTTGAAACCCATAGAACTCCCGGCTACTACTTGGAGAGAATCGATAGTGAAGGTCCTGCCAGAAGTGGCACTGCTGAAGTCAATATAAAACCAAGCCCGAATACACTATGCGGACTGTTGAGCCGCAAGGCAAAGGTTCAATACTCATACCATGTATACACCGCGCGCAGACACAACAGTCAGGACTGTGCATCCTACCAGGGCCGTATTGGCCGTTCCTACAAGATATCGTCCATTATTGAGAGTTGCACTGCTGAATGCCTGTTGAACGCAAAACGATGGCCCTATGTAGCCGCCGCCGGATTCTGCATCCATCGGGCATATAGTGTTTACCGTGGACAAGAATGCATTATCCTTTATATACGAACCAATCTCTCGTTGTCTAAGCTCTTCGATTGTTCGCTTATCAAACTGCACATACTCTGTAGCATTGCTTGACCAGTAGGCGTCCTCTAGCATATGTCTCTTGCCTATCGTACAAGATATGCCGGCGCACCTAGTAGGAGTGCAGTCTGCTTTGCAGTAGTTCACATCTTGTCTGCCAATAAGACTATGATGATGGTAGCTGCCATGGTGTTAGCATGATATCAAGGTATTGGGAGTATCTGAATTAGGTGGTTGGCATACGTTGTAGGCGATTCTCCGAACGGCCGGTCTATAAAGCGGGCAGTGCAAAGAGTCACAATGACTATAAGGGTTTTCATGCCGGAAAGAATCATTTTCACCGAAATTCAACGGCGCATTGGGCCACGGCCATGTATTCAAACTTGGGAACAGTATAAAAGACAGAATGCGTGAGTTTAATAAGAAGGAGTGATAATCTTTCACATCAGAGAGACCCCGCTAGCTTCCAAGAAATTTTGGCAGTATTGGTAATGGAAAATCCTTTACCGAGCTTTACGTAGTGATTAATATGCTTTTCACCTCCCCATTAGTACTGTTCAAGAATATAGAGCATCGGGTGCTGGGTTCCCAGCTGCAGTTCGAGACTGATTAGGAATTGGGGCCGAAATTGTGAATGCCGGAGTGGATCACCTCCCTCGAATAAGGCCAAGTTTGGTTCGCTTATCTCCATAATTACGTGGGCGATACAGAGAGTCACACATGTGTGCCGTCCTGTGGATAAAGACACTGAAGGGTACGATGAAGTAATTTGTATAGGGGAACAAGTACGCCATTTGTTATCTACCAGGTAGTTCTTGGTGGAGAGTGTAAGGTCAACTGGTACTTGACCATTTATCCATCGCTCACTGGTTAGCCTGTTCAATGTTGTCCCTGTACTTAGTCCTCCATAAGGTTCTAGGCAGCAAGAGAGATGACATGATGACATGCTGCGGGCTAACATTACGCAATTGTATTCTGCTTCAAGCCCAGAAAGGCATTTAAGAGATCCACCAGGAAGATTAATAGAGGATTTGTTGCGAGAGGATTGACGAAACAGCCTATTTCGTTGGCTTGGCAAGAAATCCAAGGCTGACAGCTATGAACTAGATGCCAGCCCCATTACGGGGTCCCCCAGTAGAAAATAGTGATGAAGAAAAAATTTTCGATGCCTTGAAATAAATGCAATTAATATTTTCGAAGAGTACAACCATTTTTCGGGCCAGTTCCCCCTTCAGGAAACCCCGGACGGGTGGACCACATGCACTCACACCAGGTTGACTTTAAAACTCCCCGGCTACATAGTAAAACATATTTATACATTATCGATATGTATGCTACATGAATTTTACTCTCTGCCAAATTGGTTCTACTCTTTCCCTTGACATTGCTCAGCATTACGATGGGGTCTCTTCATCTTAACATCTTGACAGCCTGTCACTTTGCTTTACTTGGTATGGAATTAGTGAGCGCGGTAAACGTTTCTACCACGAACTTTGCAAGTATCAATGGACAAGTCAGTACTGCACCAAGTACTGTTGAGTTTTTTTCCGCTATACAGATAGCTGCATCCGTCGCTGTAGATCTTGAGCGACCTTCTCAGACTCCCGCCATTCCGGTTCCCTCAAATCTCACCGACTCCGATGAGTATGCTTTCATTAAACGCCTATTACCAGCGCTGCCTCCCTTACAGGTGCATGCTTCACCAGACCCTGCACAAGCAGTAGCCGACGTTATCTCTTGGACCAGCAACTCGCCTGCTGTTGGAAAGTCACTCGACGCCCGGCAAAGTTCTCTTAGAGTACTAGTGGTCGGCGACTCTATCACGCAAGGTCTAGAGGGTGATTGGACTTGGAGATATCGCATGTGGCAGTGGTTTCAGCAGAATGGACTGAATGCCCAGTTTGTTGGTCCTTACACTGGCACAGTGAAAGCAGAGACACCCTCCCCTCCGCGACCTCCCCCGTTGTATAAGGAAATATTGCCACAAAAGCCATACGTGACAGATGGTGGTTACGCAAAGGGCGTAGAGGGTGCATTTCTATCAAACTCGAATCATTTTGCTATTTGGGGACGAGCTGCCGCCGTATCCAAGGGCCTGATTCAGGATGTATTACACCAGCATACTGCTGATCTCATGTTATTGATGCTTGGTTTCAATGACATGGGATGGTTTTATAGCGATGCGCATGGTACGATTGACAGTATGAATACGCTAGTTTCGAATGCTAGAGCGGCGAATCCCAATATCAAGATCGCTATTGCGAATGTGCCGCAGCGCAGCTACCTTGGTGGCCGAGAGGATCTGATTGCAAATACTAATATTTACAATAATCTTCTACCAATTGCAATCGAAAAATGGTCCACCGACCAGTCTCCTATCAAGTTGGTCGACATTGCAAGTACTTATGACTGCCAACCCGGAGGTTGCCCTGCAGGTGAGCAAGTATAAAATGCTGCGATTGGTTTGTCCTCCGTGATGAGGCTCAACTAACTATATATTCTGCAATCCCCAAGGCTATGACGGCCTCCACCCCAATGCTTTGGGTGAATTTCAGATCGCGAGCGCTTTCTCAAAAACCCTGGTCAATGAC
Source organism: Metarhizium humberi (assembly GCA_020102295.1). NCBI lineage: Eukaryota > Fungi > Ascomycota > Sordariomycetes > Hypocreales > Clavicipitaceae > Metarhizium > Metarhizium humberi. The sequence continues at coordinate 34,717 of JACEFI010000037.1, forward strand.
TTCAACCTGGGCTCTAGACCTCTTGCAGTTCCTGCGCTGCATGATGCCAGCCTAGTGAGAGACTTGCCAGTACCATCCAATTTCAAAGTCTTTTCCTCACCACAAGGAGTTACTGCTACATGGGATCCTGGTAAGCCCTAAATTCCGCACTCAAAATCGCCACAAGTCTCATTTTGCTCACGCACTTGGATACCTCAATCTAGTGTACGGTGCCCACAGTTACGATATCAAGGTGTCCATCAACGGAGGTGGTAATGGCTTCTCGGCCACCACTTCCCGGTGGAATCGATGGGACTCCCAGTGGCCTCTTGATGGATGGACGTATGCCGTGGCGGTGAGAGCTAGCGCTGGTGACTCCATCAAGGGCCAATATACCGGAACACAATCTGCAGTCGCAAAGCCGCAACTTGCTCCCGCGCCAGCCAACATCCAAGTCCAACCGACGGACTCGGGTATAACTGTGACATGGGACCCTCCGTCAGGTGCCTTTACAAATTCAATCGTGGAATACAACGTCATTTACTGGGACTGGGCCGCGAATCGTTGTCAGTTTATTAACGGGGCCGCTTTTAAGAGCTCACCGGCAGTTATCACCGGACTAGATGCTGGTACCAATTACTTAGTTGCAGTAGAGACCTGGAATGCAAATGGGCAGGGAGTCCCAGCTACTGTTAACAATGCTGTTCCAGGTGCGGGAACTCCGCCTGTCCCTGGCGGGTTGACTGTCGATTCAAAGGACCCTACTACAGTTCGGTAAGCTGAGACGTTGATTCACAGCCATGCTCGAAAACACCAAGCCACAGCACCAATGGAGCCTTTCTAAATGAGCTTTTACTAACCTATCACTTCACAGAATTTCCTGGACTGGTTCTGACTCTGCTGGGGGGTATCACGTCTGGATCCGCAATATTAACAAGCCGGGAAGTGAGCTCCAGTCCATTGCTAACGTCACGGAAGATACTTGTCATGAGGTTGCCTTCCTATTTCCTGGTGTCTGGAATTTTGCCTTTGCCATATCAGCCTATAATGGAAACCTAGAGTCAGATCATGGCACCGAGGTCATCGCACCCTCGCCTGCACCGGGTGGCAGCGATCTTACGTGCGCCCCTAAACAGCCTTGGTGCCCAAGCGGTGGTTCCGTCTCTATTCCTTCAGGTTTTGCAACACCGGCCAAGACCAAGGGGCCAACTGTGACAACGTCTGTCCCCATCGACACTGCAATTCCGATAGTAATTAACGGACACTGTACTGGACCTGACTGCCATAATGGCCAGTGCTCTGGTAAGAAATTCCGTGAATTCAGTGCTAGGGGAGATCTGGCAGACAGTGACGGTTAACACTTGTCATAGACATACTTTGCGCGAGTTTCGGATGTACCGGTGACAACTGCTACAATGGTGTCTGCTTTGGCGATGACTGCACTACCCTCGTCTGTATTGGATCAAACTGTCGCAATGGGGTTTGTATCGGTAAAGGCTGCTTCACATCGGGCTGCGTTGGTCCCGACTGTGACGGCAACGGCCGCTGTAGGGGTATTAAATGCATTGCCGTTGGGTGCATTGGCAAGGACTGCGGAGGTGGTGGCATTTGCTTCGGTCCGAATTGCTCCAAGAGAACATGTTTTGGACTGAATTGCCTCAATGGTAAGTGTGTCGGACCAGGTTGCCACGCTGGTGGTAGTTCGTCCAGCGGCGGACCCGAAGCCGTAAGTGATTCCTTGTCTGTTTCAGTCATAAATCTCCATCATATCTGATGATGCTGTTACTGAATTATTGGTTGCTTTTTGATAATGACATCTTTTCTAGCCAATACCGGAGCCAGAAGAGCCAGAAGGCTGCACCACGTCTACATTCACTGCTTGCGCAACTCGCTGTACATATGCATCGACAACGAGCTCGTGCACGTCTACGTGTAGCGGTACGTAGGCCCCGCATTGATCTTTGCATTTTCACTTTTGATATCGGCTTGTTTATTGTTACTCTCATGCTTATTGTAATTCTCAGACGTGGAGGCATGTACCGTCCCGACAGACAAGTCCACCGCAGTCACATCTACATCTTCATGCGTCACCCAAACCTTGTACAACAACTGGGAAATTACCGATCCAGATGGCCCCCCACCCGTTCTCGGTGCGGGCGGCGTCCTTGGATATGTAGACGTCATGGGGACGGCAGGGACTTTTCACTCCCAATACCCTGGCATTACATTTCAAGTCACACCTACAAAGACGGAAACACCGCCAAAAACCACGGAAACACCGCCCGAATCCACCGAAGCGCCACGTGGCCCTACACCTACCAACTACGTACTTATCGAGTATCAAATTCAAATATTTGGGTCTATAAATCTGGTGGAAACAGAGGACTGGGTAACGTTTGACCATACCTACGGCAGCGATCCTGTCGGGGTATGTGTCACGAAGCCAAGTTCAAGTACGAGAGTCCATGGTGTGAAGACGGGAGATTATCCTACTGTGAAACTCGGTCCTTTCAACTCGCACGGCGAAAGTGGGTGTACTTACACCCCTGGAACTAAGGACACTATTGGAAGAATGTCGTGTCCAGGGGTTTCGATGATTCTATGTGAAAAGGATCCGCAATACGGTGATTCCTTTTGTCAAGAGTACGAGGCTGCAATCCATCCAATTATACGGTGTTATTGGTAGATTTGTGTGTAAGTGCCAAATGAGATACGGTCCGTGCCTTTGTGGCAACGCGATATCCGTGTAACAGGTGCGTGTTCACTAACGTCCAGCCCCTGCAGTGGATTTTGTCGGACAAAATGTCTAGTCCGCGAGTCACGTAGAGGAGTGAGAGTGGATGCTAATGGGGGAGGGATAAGGAGAGATCATGCTGGTTGGTCGCGATGTAGGGAGGACTAATAGCTTAGGAATTATTATGCATGGCGCAACGTGACAGTGTGTTGTGGCAATAGTTTCCATTTTTATTCGAAATAGAGTAACTAAGCCGTACAGCTTATAAGCGATTCCATTGACCTTAAATGTTGTCTGGCCTGGTATAAAATGAAATCAAACCGGGCCCACCTCGTTGCGGCGTTGCCTAACCAACCGCCCAATGCAATTAAACCAGCGTATGTCCTGGAAGATCTCCCTTGTCCCATAGTGCCGTGCCGAGGCTGCTAATCTCAGAATACTATACTTATTCGAGCGCTGGTGGCGCTGAATAGTGTGTAGGCGACCCTGGATGATGATGATGCATCGGATGTTCCGGGTGGTGCAGCGAAGGCACTGGCTCGTAAGGCGGCGGTGGCAGTTCTGTGCTTCGTAGCGGCGTTGTTTCTGTGGGTGGCGCGACGTGTGATGCCACCGGCGACTCGTTCTGTCTCGCTACTAGAAACCCGATAAAAACCATCACCACCATTAACCAAACCAGAGCAACTGGTTCCCATGGTGGGTTTGGAGGATCTATCGGAGGCGGCCGCCAGCCCGGATCTGGCCCATCACTGTTTGAGTATAGTGGTTCTGCAGTAACTGCTAAAGGCATTGTCCATATCTGTCAATATTAGGTGAAAAGAATGTTAAAGGGAAGAAAAAAAGCGGTCGAGCAACTAAGAACCCAAACATGTTAATAGACAAGCCGGCTTTTGTGGCCCCCATAATACTCTGACTAAGACATGCATAATCCTGTATGTAGAGATAACCAAATACGTGGATATATTTACACGTCTATTCACAACGCCTGGTGCCGTATGCCATTTAGAACACAAGCTGTTCAGGGATCCATCCTTGGAGAAAGCAGGCCCTGGCAATTTCCGAGGATTGGTTAACACTTAACAGGTCAACGGGTATATCCACCTGGTAATGTAGCATCGCATCCTCCCCCGTTTTGGTCAAGCTGCAGATACACTCTTACGACGAGAACCCTCTCCTCTACCCAGCTCCACATACAAGGCCTGTCTGTTCATATTTCGCGTTAAGGTAAAAGCGACAATAATATCCGATGTAAACATCGCTAGCTTATTACACCTATTCCCTCATTTGCCGTATAGGATTTAAGTTATAATATAAGCATTATCAGTTGACCCCCCTACAAGCGATGTGCGAGCATAAAGAGGATTCCTGTACTCCGCAGATAAAGGAGAAGAGGTGAAGGATCTATATGTACGTGCTTGTATTCCCACCTGTAATCCTACACACCTGCTGGGGATCCCGCCCACAAAATGTCAAGTATCAAAAGGTTTTTTATTCTGATCCTACACACCAGTCTCAAGGGCGTCATACGGGAGACAAAGACTTGGTTGGACTCTGTCGCCGCCCATAATTTAAACCCTATATCCACCAGAAGTGACGACATCTCGGTTGCGGCACTGTTGGCGTCATTCACGAGACGGAACAAATTTTTTAGATCCCACCATCCTCGGGGCCAACACGGCGGCAAAGTCTTCCCAGGGCATATGATGGAAAAGGCAGTCCCAGAGCACCAGTTGCGGGATTTGGGGGCGTATATCCTGCAAGGCTCCTTGACTCGCGTGGGGATGGATGAAATTGACGTCCGGAATTCTCGCCATATTGGACGTGGTCTGGATTCTGGAACACGGCGACGCCCTGCTCGCGGGCCACAGCGTCAATGGCCTCGCTGAGGTCATGCGGTGCACTGTGAATCCACGCGAGCCCTTTTATAAATCCGCCGAGCAAATGTCCAGCAAGTGCCTTTGCTAGGAAAAAGTGCAGCTCTGCCGTGTCTTCGGCGGCAGTTTTGTTGTGGTGCCAACGATGCAAAACGTCGTCCCAGGCAATCTTGACCAAAGATCTCTTTTCATCCGAAAGAGCGAGGACGTTGTCTCCCGCGCCGCTGCTAACGGGAACTGCATGCAGCTCGAATGCCCCCTGTCGCTCGTCGAGCACCACGGCCGTGGATTTGGGCCCAAGTCGGGCTCCTGGGTCAATCGCAGTTTGTCGGTCTTGGATGGGTCAAGGAAGACGAGACGGAGAAGCATCTTGGCCAGCATGGACGGGTCAATAGACGAAGGGTTGTCGGTGTCGAGGAATTGAAGCCTGCGACCCAAACGCTCAGCCCGCAACGTGCTCGATAGTCCAAAAATGATGTTGACATCGGGATCCAAGCCTTCCTTGGCCCCCGAGGTCACCCATAGAACCACTTCTGCTGTCTCCATGACGTTCTGCAATCCCCTGAATCTCCCCGGGTGCATGTCGCGGAACACGGGGTTATCCAGATCCCCAAGGCAGAGCACAGTTGCTCCTTTGCATAGTTGGATGTCTTCGACATTGAGCATCTTGGAGGCGAGCTTGCTGCCGTGCTGACTGAACACGGTGCGGGCGTTTTCGAAGAAGCCGGTAGATATGTCCGTATATGTGTGCATGTAGGACGCGTATCAGTTCCCCAGCGCCTCTAAAACTGCAACTGTAGTGCCGCCAGAACCAGCTCCCACCTCGACGATCAGTGTTCGCGGACGTTGGTGCGCAAGTTGTTTTATCATAACAGCAAGAGCAACGTTGCCATGAGGCAGAAGCATAAGGATTACTGTTGCCACTTACTACTCTTATAGCAAGACGTTTATCGACGTCTGTTATCCGATAAAAAATACATAGGCTTAACTTCCAAAACGGAATATCTATAGATACGCCGCTTAACCGAGCAGTTATCAAAAAACATATAGCCTACTTGAATCCCGCAAATTTAAGACGGCGGTTGTACGTTAAATGGCCTACGTTACAATTGCCTACCATGTAGTAGAACTTGCACATTCCTTGATATTCTGCAGCTAACATATGCCGATATTAAAGTAGTTGGCTGTTTACCGACTGCTAACATAGTTTGTATGTATTCTTTGACATCTCAGCTTCTATAGTTGCCGCTGCCGAAAGGCAGTATAGTAGACAGCAGATAGTTAACAGGCATAGAACGACGCAAATTTAAGCATTGCGTTTATTGACAAGGACCGTTTCCTTCTTCTGTGAGGACAAAATCTCCACTAAATCATGCCTGCTACCCTGTCCGGATTAGATGATAGAGTCCGGATGCTTGTCCACCTCGTCCAGCAACTCCTGAACCGACCGGAACCGAACATCTTTAAAGTACGTTCCTCGCTGCTTGTGGACCATAGCCGGATCAAAACCACCATTGCTGCTCAGAGTGACAATGCCGTACTCGGCTTCAATGCGTTCCTCCTGCGTCTTTGCCTCACGTACAGCATTAACAAGCTGGTTGAGGCTGATGTGTTTAGTAGTAAACTCGAGGGTCGCATATTTTGCTTGTACTTGCTGTGACATGCGTCCCAGAGTAGTTTTCTCGCCAGAGACATAAGTGTATCGCTCCCAGCTTCCCGCCGGAGCTTTCGTCAATGCAACAAGCGCCTTGCAGAGATCTCGTGCGGAGGTGACGTCGAGCAGCTCTTTACCAGTTCCAGGAATAACGATTCGCTTGCTTGACAAGTTGAATGGAGCCGAGTCACCGATATCTTTGATGTAGCGGTTCTTTACCGGCAGCACGTAATCGGCCAACCAACCACAGCATACCAATGTCCACTCTAAGACGTTTTGTTCGCGTAGTGCCTGGCGTACCGGCTCGTGATTGGCATACTCGAATCCTGGTTGGTCCGGATAATCTGCGGTGTCTGTTCCGTACTCGGCTGGGATGAAGCGTCGGCAAGTCGAAGTCTGACGGCAAGCTGCTATCAGGTTCATGTGGCTTTCCGTATAAGCCATGGTGTAGTCGAGAATCATCGAGATCAAGGCCACAGAACCATCCAGGGCACTCTTCAAGGAATCAACAGACTTAAAGTCTACTTCTTTCTGAGTGACTCCCGGAAGCTCAAAATGGCTTTTCTTTGTACGACAAAGGATGACCACGGGTTGACCTGCTCGGCGAAGCTCCTCCACGAGGTAGCGGGCAAGATCGCCTGAGCCAGCAATGGCAATGCTCATGATGTTTGGCTGAAAAGTGTAGGCTTGTAAGACAAGAAAGGGAAGAACAGTGGACGCGGGCTGTATGAGGCTCTATTCTATGGATGGACGTATTGAGCTTTATATACTCCAGGAGCTACTTCCTGCAGGCATAGAACCTGTTCGGTACGAATGCTTGTAATCCATGGATAAGGAGGCGCATTTACCTGCAGAGGCAACGGCAGGCCCTTAGCTTTGGCCCAACTATGCTGGATGCAGCAGAAGGAAGTGAAAGCCTGAATTACTAATCTGATATCCGATGTGTCATCCTCGAGCGGAGATCGGCTCCGCGGGTTTTTCGGGCCCCTTACTCCGCTCCGTTACAGAATCCACCAACCCGTCGACTAGCTTCCGGATTTACGTGACAGATCCCAAGGCTCCGTTTTGGGATTGAAGTTCCGCCTCCGAACCCGCGGTCATTACCTCCAGTTATAGTGGTCTGTTTGCCTGGCTGCTCAAGAAGTGGCACTACGCAATAATGCATTTTTTGGAGTCATGGTGCGCAAGTTTTGCCTGCAATGGTTTTTTATCCTGCTTCACGTCTTGATCTATTAAGCTCAATCAATACGATCAAATATGTCGTTGAATAATGGACGGGTTTTAGACTTTAGCTGAACCGTCCAGCAGCTATGAAGTTTAGCCCCTATAGTCAAGCCTAACTTGCATTCAGAAATGCTGGGGCGCAATCTGTGGTCTACAGGAGTCGCCTCTGGTCCGCTGGACAAGTCCCTAGTCTTCGCTTGCTGGACTACTGAAGCGTGCAACAACACCAGTCCTGCACACTATTTCGGCCATATAGGTACTATAAGTTTCATTCAGATCCAAGGGGCACCTTGGGAGAGGGCCCTCGACTTTGATTATAAATCCCTTATTACTGAACTCCGCAAAACTGGATCATCGAAGTCCGACGAGGATAGCATCGACGCGTTGAGAACTCGAACGATTGGAAACCCCGTCGATCAAGCTTCGGTCATAAATATCTTGCTACTTCATATTACTTTTACTCTGCTCTAAGCGAGACAGGAAATAGTAACGTATTCGCACGGCGTAATTGCGCCACCCAGGTAACCGCCATGAAAGTCGCTATTGTTGCCGTTGGCGATCTCGCTAGGTACTTTGTTGAAGAACTTCAAAAGCGCGGACATGAAGTACTAGCTGTTTCGCGAAGTCGCAAGACGTATCTCGAGGATCTTGAAATTTCCCAACATATCACCGACTACAGTGAAACGGATCTCACAGCCGCGCTGGCCGATTGTGACGCAGTTGTGTGTACGCTGAGAGTCGGAGTGCCTGACTATGTGGCAGTCCACCTGGCCATCTTGCGGGCTTGTCAACATTCTGCTACATGCAAACGCTTAATTCCAGCCACATGGGCCGGCAACCTCGAGGATTTCCCTGACGAACCGTTAGGCGTGGCCGATGAGATTCGTCTTGTTCTCAGCGCACTTAGAAGTCAACAGGACGTGAGTTGGTCATCGATCAGTCCCGGTTGGTACGTCGACTACATCGTACCAGAGAAACAGCGTTTCATGAGCAGCCTAGGCGACATGTGGCCGCAGAATTACGACAGAAAAACTTTTACTATTTACGGCGATGGAACCCAACTAGTCAACTTTACTTCGGTCAGAGACACAGCTCGCGCTACTGTCCGACTTATCGAGCATAACAGGGAAGACTGGGAGGAGTTTACCTTTATTTCAGGCGCGCAAATGACTTGGATAGAGTTGGGCCGGTTCATTCAAAGCCGAGACCCAGAGTATACATTTCAGAATAAGTCTCTCTCTCAGACTATCAAGCAATACATAGCACGGGAGAGCCTGAAAAGCTATGGAGCTGCCATTCTGGAGCTTTGGGGGCACGGCGCGGGTGTTCGATTTCCCTGGAGCAAGGTCGAGCGCCACCGCGCAAAATTTTTCCCCGACTTGAAGTTTCGAAGCGTGCAAGAGCTAGCTGATGAAGCGGCATCGGAGCCCAATAAAGTAGTGTAGTAAACAAATTCTATTAAAAATAAGAAGCAAATTATGAAGTTTCCATGTCGGAGTTACGATGAAATTAGTAGCAATGTCGTTGATGAGTAGTTAGTCAAGAGTAAGTCAATTATTCAAGGCAACGGCACTTGTTATACTGCTGCCTGCAGGCAGCAGTATGTGTATTCAACGTTGGCAAAAGCCGCTGCGGCATTTACATGTCTAACAAAGAGATGTATCAGGCTCTGGATCGTATGAGCAGGTCCCCTGGCTAACGCAATCATCTTCCTCCTTGGCGCACCGTAGAAATAACGACTTGAACTTCCATCCATCAGTCCAGACACCGCGACACTGCCCCCGCTTAGTATACCCATACCCAAACCACTTACCAACGCAGTTTGGTTGCTCCCAGTAGCTAATCTGAACCTGGCCATCTGGGCAGTATCCCTCAGCCGCGATCTCAAGGGATCCAACAGAACATCCAGTATTTATACACATGCCACCCCTGACTGAAACGTCATTATAAACGTCGCCTCTGCAATCAATATGGTATCGTGTCTTAATACGGAATGCTGGAAGCGTGCTTATACAGGCATATGTATTGGCCCATAGACTGGTACATTGCTTGCCAGCCCCGGGATTCCAATTAATAAGGTCAGAGACTGAGATGCCGCTATTAGAGGCAATACTGCCACACGAGTCTCCCGATTTAATGTAATAGAACTTATTACAGTCGGCAACCATGCCGGGCTGTATCGGCGTGGGTGTCTCTACGCCGTTTGTAGGCTCAGAGGGTGTGGGTGGGATATAACCAATAATGGAAACGCACGAGTAGGCATTGGCCCAGAGGCCGTAGCATTGATTGCCGGCTTTAGGGTTCCAGGCTAAGAAATCTTGCAGTGGAATGCCGTTCTTGGAAGCGACGTTCTCGCAGCTCTCGCCGTTGTTCACCCAGTAGAATTTATTACAGCTGTCGATTATGTCTGGCTGGGTTGGACTGGGAGTTTGAATGCCTGTTGGTTCATCATAAATATGCATCCAGTCAGAGGAATGAATGGGGAGAATTTTCCTTGCTTACCGTTGGATGGTTTTGTAGTTGTCGTGGGCTCAGCAGAAGTGGACGTACTGGTGATGGCAGGTTCACCACTAGCTTCCACGCAGAAAGAACGAGACTCGAGGAACTTATCACATGTAGGGGTAATCGAAGGATTCTAAGACAAGCGATAGTTTCAGCAATCTAAGAAGGAGTAAAAACATGTCATTTTCACTTACCCATCGGATAAAGTCGTCTATGGAAACACTGAAAAGGCCGAGAATCTCCGTGCAAGGAATGGAGCCATCATTGTCATACCAGAAGGTGCAATATGATGACGTGTTCGGGTCAAATGAAAATCTGGGGTTGGATTGACGAGCTCTCAAGTTGACTCCCTGTTCAACAATGCTATCTAGCACACCCGAGGACGCAGCTACGGCGAGAGCGGTAACAGAAGGAGCTAACATGTCGGAGAGTTCTGGTAGTTGTGTGCTAGAGCTGACGATATTTCAGATGTGAGTGGCTGTAACGGAAGTCTATATAATTTTTGTTTTCACTGTACGCTAACAGACAGGTAAATGAATATCAGGAAGACGAAAAACTAGGCCTCGTGGACTTTAGGATTTAACCCCTGGATTATAGTTAGGATTCATGAAACTCGCTTACTATTCAGGTAGTAGCTGCAAATCCTTCAAAGATCACAACTGCAGACGCAATAGGCTAGTGTCAATATGTTGATCCAGCTAAATATCCGACCACCGTCCCAGTTACATTCCAAGTCGGATAATTATGCATTTCCCCACAGCCTCGATAAGAAGTATTTTCTATTCGCCCTAGATCCCACCGTAATATCACGCCTGGCTAAACATTCAGAACCTGAATTGTAACTCAAAACGTTTTCGTGATTAGCTGCCCCCGTAAAAGCTTAGCGAGGTGGTCAATTTCCAGACATGGACTGCCACAGAAAGGGTCCGTGGGGCGGCCTATTCATTTGGCAGTGTTGTCCACAATTTTGCCGATACCTTTTGTGAATTTGTAATAACTACGTGTGAGTAGCCTTCCACTTAGTTGCTAATAGTAGAATCAAATAATAGAAGAAACACTACACAAAGGGAGTGGTATTAATTAGTCATCTATTTGCCTTCGTCCGTAGACAACTTGTCCCTTGGATCAGGGACCCAAGGTTGCTACTACGTAGTTGCCAAGATTTACTATTTGAACCCACTGTTGCAAATTTGAAAGAACAGGGTAAGTGAAATTTAGTGGCAGATACTCCGAGGATACTATTATTAAAAAACAAAGTTATAAGATAAAAAACTTAAATAGCGCTCATGTTACGATAGTAGTATCTATAGATACTAATAACTAAATATTATCAATGTAGAGAAATAATATAGCTTCAATTGCATTCAATAAATACGAAGTTTACATTTAAATTAACTCCAATATAGCCCGTTCGTTATTCATCATATACTGGAGCATTTCCAAAAGACATTTGCACGAGCAAGCTTTGTTACAGTGCCTATAGTAAATAAGGTGTAGGCCTTAATCCTTATCATGTACAGCTAGTTGCAGAGTCAACATCAATCCCTATGAGAATTTGCTCTGCCAGTTAATCTATTAATATATAAGATAGAAAACTTAAGAACAGCTATTACGACCTCCAGTACAGTTCTCAACGCTCTTGTGCTCGTTCATTTCCACACTATTGTAGGCATTATCCCTAATATCTAACCACAGAAGCTTGAATTAATCGAATTGTGTTGTCTCTAGAGCAGTCCAAAATTTCTTGTGGCGCCTGAGGTGAACTGCGTTGTCTCGGGTATAGCCAATAGTTCTTTGGCAGTTAAACTAGACTGCATCAGCTTAGATGTAGATGATAGCGCTCTTTTCGGCTCCTCAGCTCGGAAAACGTTGAGTCGGTTCTTGCCGCCACAAATAGCCTTGGCATCGCCGGTACAAGGCAGATTGCATTCGGCTGCGTCTTTAGCCCATTCGCCACCGACATAAGGACTACACCAACACTCAATACCATGCATCACGCCAGCAAAGCGAAAGCTCGCCCGGTAGCAAATATCCTGGCACTTGGGAATCGTAAGAGCCTCGTCTCCCCCCTCAGGGCTCATACGAGATTTAAGGATAGGCGGAGTACCCTCCTTATAGCAACCAAGTGCTGTCCAAGTGGTAGGGGAGGGTCCGAGGGTGCTGGTGCTGGTAGTAGAAGTGGAAGTTGCAGTTGTGGTTGAAGTAGGCGAGGTAGTATGTGTCCTTTTAAACTCATCCATTCTTTCCTGCGTCACAATACAATAGGATTGGATATTCCAAGGTTTGCAATCAAGTCCGACGGAAGGGTTCCATTTTGAAAACTGTTCTGGCGTGATTGTGTAGAAATCTCTTATATATTCGCATGTATTCTCCCCGATGTTGTTTTCCCACTCGATACAATCGGGAACTGTATCAGGATCCCATTGCAATTGGGGTAGTCGTGTTCCAGCGACTAAAGCTGTTACTTGGAGAATCAAAGCAGCCTTCATGACGAAATAGGGTCAAAGGGCGACAAAAAAAGGCAAACAAAGAAATGAAGGAAACAACGATGGCAAAGGTGAGTGTTGTTGAGAGACGGACAGATGGAGGCGATTAGCGCTATTGTTGTGATGAGAGGAACATAAAATCACCTTGCCATAACTAATACTGACAAAAGGCTGTGCATAGGTGCCTGAGGTTACATTTAGTTGGGCCAGGAGGCCGAACTTGGTGGTCCTTTTCTTTCCAACTTGGTCCAGCTGCATGTCGGTTCAATGCTCTTCAAGTCTCGGGATTGACGCCGTCTCCGGGGGGAAGTAAACAAGGATTGCATCCTGCGCCCCCGCCGCGCTCATTTAAAACCTTGTTGACCCCGTTTGGCTTATTCTTCAACCTACAAAGAGAGATACCCGAGAAACGTACATGCAGAAACCACGCAAACCCTGTCGCAACTGCACCAATCATCCTTGAATGGACCGCATGACCACTTTTCAACCGTTTCCTCGTCTACCATGCGAACTTCGTGCTCTGGTATGGGCGTTGACGGCTCAGCCTCGCACCGTCCCACTCCGAGCCAAGTACGAGGCGAGACTTACTAGACCAAACCACCAGCACAACAAATACACCTCGGAAATTGCGTGCCTGTTTTCGCCGATACCCGTACCGCCCATTTTACATACCTGCCAAGAAAGTCGCAAGCAAAGCTCCTATGAAAAGCTCTTTTACTCCCAAGAAACTGAACCACGTTACGTTTGGGTTAACTTGGACCTAGATATGCTTGATGTTGGCGAAGCCTCTCTCGAATATCTTGAGCATAATGGGTCCCGTGTACGTCGGCTCAAGTTTGAGGCCCGGAACTTTGACGAGTACTGGTTCCATTTTGAGTCACAAAAGCTTTTATGGTTCACAAACTTGGTGGAATGTCATGTGGTTTCTGGAGATGGCCTGGAAGCATGGTGGGGAGCTTGGCAGGATTTTTATTGGTCATGTAAGCGAGAGGATCTGAAATTTATTGATAAGAAAACCGGCGAAACAATGAATAGTTACGAGGTTGATGAGATGATGGATAAAATTCAAGCAGAAGACTGGCGACAAGCGGAGCTGGAAGAAGAAGAAGCGTTGGCAGAAGAAATGGCCGCAGCCTCGATGGATACGGAATAAACGGCTGAAAAGGGGAAACAGTTTCGAATGTTTGCAAAAGCCATCAGAGACCAATACTACCGCTATTCCCCACAGCTGTACTAGCTAGGACAATCCATCAATGATCCCTCCACCAGCCATTTTGATCTCAAGTTTTCCCGGTTGACACCTTGCCGCCCATCCATCAGCCCCTGCATGACCGAGCTCGGTCTGCTACCTTTCTATAGGTTTTGTTTAATGTTAGGTGCTCCCTGGCAACTTTCGAAGTCTTCATCTCTTCTCCGCTTCCCACCTCTCGTCGATAAAATCCATCTAGGAAGAACCTGATCCTTCGCTCTACATTGACCTCTCCCTCGTGCCTGGCAGGGGTGGACTTGGCGGCGAGAACAGTCGTCTTGAAATCGACAACCTCCAGGCGCTCGCCAGGTCGGGCAGGATCCGCGCCTAGGTCCTGGATGTGGATCTCCAAGTCCTGGTCGAAATACGTCTTCATCGCCGGAATGAGACTCCTGTGGTGATCAGCCATTCGTAAGACGGCGATGCGATCTCGGGTCGCGTCAAAGTCCGTAAACAAGTCTTTGTTATCGTTGGTTCGGTGGTTGGCGTACGCATCGTCGACAATTTGCCCCATCCTTTCAACATAGGCGTTGAACTCTCCCTTCTCATTTCTTATGACGTTGAAACTCTGAAAGTTACGAACTCCACGATTTCCTGGGGCATTCGTGTATCTTTGGAAGCATAACTGGGCCGTGCGCTCGGCGTCCAACCGTGTCGTCCCCGGCTGATAGACCGCCCAGCCCTTCGGTGTGGGCATGTTCTTTAACGGTTTAAGGAACTCATCATAAGTACATCTGCCACCGGGGCGCGACCCTTTGCAAGTATTCCAGGTGCCTACACATTTTTTGGCAGTATGATCCCAGCGGCTGCAACTGACACCAATGCTGCGTATTTCCTCCTTGTTAAGCCCGTCGATTTCGTATGCCTGAAAGGCTAGTACACGTTCCATGCATCCTTGCAGTCCTCCTGCCCAGACTCTTGTTGCGTGATGTAAGAGGACCAAGAACAGGAACCGTATTTGCATGCTAGCTTGCGGTATAGCACCGGTAGGCTAATAAGGAAACAGAGATACGGAAAGAATGAAAAGAAAAGGATCAATGAAAGAGGGCCTCACGAGATTTCGGAGGGTTAAGACGAAAAATGAAATGAAATAAAGCGTGATAGACTTGAAAGCTTTGCGTGTGGTTGAACCGCTGGTGAACCTCGAAAGACAAGGCAAGCTGGAACCTATGTACCTTGGAAGAATGAGGATTGCAGGAGCCAGGAACAAAGGGGGGGATTACCCAGATCCCGTGACTTTGACTCCTATTCTCGCTCTTCTTTTCTTGTTGTTTGCCTACTTTAATTGGAGAAATTTAACCTATAGCTGCAGCAGCTAGTGATAATCCCTCCTTTTTTTGGGTCGTTTTAAAGAGGGGGGAAAGAAGTTATCTGGTTAACAACGGAACAACCTCTCGCGTAGCAGGTACTTGTAGGTGCAAAGCGCATTGACCAGATCTGGGGAATGAAAAGGCATGCTGGATGCAGGGCGAGAACTCCGAAGGAGCCAGGATTCACAACTCCCCACGATATTCCTGATGGGTCGAGTTCCTTGTCATCACACACAAGAAATACCAAAGCCCCACTGACCTCTTCACGCTTTATCATTTGTAACAATTCCCATCCTCAGGCTTCAACTACAACCTGGCCTGGTCTTCATGCCCTGCTGTATTCATGCCGGTCCGTGGGGCCGGCAACGTTTACCACTACAACCAACATGATAAATTTTTAGTCCCCGCAACAACAAAATGAAGCGGCATGTGTATACGGCACAGAGTGGATTGGCTTTGAAAAGGACCTCTGTTCTCGGCCTTTCATTTGGAGACGATGAAAAGCAATGGCCTGACGACGAGCTGATAAGCGTATACGTTGATTTGGCCTTTGTCTCTGCCCTGGTCCCGTCCATCACTTCGTCTGATTTCCCTTACTTTATTCAGCAATTTCGTTCTGTTAACTAACTTTTCTTTCACGGAAGTTCATCTTTCTTCTTCCTTTTCCCGAATTCCTGCCACAATATAATCAAAAAGAGGGGTATTATCCGTCCAGAGACTGTGAAGTTGGAGTCTCTTCGCTTTCGTAAAATGAAAACACGCCTCCATCACCTTGCTTTAGCTTCTCTACTCATCCTTCTGCAAGTAACGGCAAATGTTCAGTCAAACTCCCTTTCCACCATTGCCTCGGACCAAGCAGGAGACGAATTGAAGAAGTTGGATACAGAAGGAAATGAGGACCTCGAGGAATGGCTGGCAGCGAACATTAGAACACCTCCATCGCTCTTTAGACCGTGTCCTTTTCTCTGCAGCAGATCAATCAATAGTACGGATGGGGCCGGGTGGTTCTTGATACCAGAGGTTGCTAGTCTCGCCAAGTGTAACGAGACACTGCTGCTAGATTTGGTCGTCAAAAGTTATGATGTACTCGCGGTCAGGGCGTGTACTGCCGATTATGGCTCCGACCACAATCTACAAATAGCCTACCATCCTGATGATGCAAAGGCAGCCCTTTGCCCGACCCCCAATCACGACATGGTGAAAGCTTCGATTCGCTTGTCGGAAGCCTCCGCACTTACCGGCAACGGCGACTTATTTTTGGTTCAACATTTGGAGTCAGCTGGCCGACAAGTTTTCCATCACTTGCGCGCACAGAAACCTTCTTGCACGAACAATGCCGTGGCCTTTGGATACAGTCAATCCGCCGTCGTTGGCGTCTTTGCCGGGGCCGAGCTTCACCAGCATGGCCTAGTCACAGAAACTCTTGACAGCCTTCTGAAATATGCGGCAGAAAAATCCATGTCAAAAACGACCGTCATTCAATTATGCCGAGAGTATGGCCTTGGAGCAGATTACGCCTTGGGCATTGTCACAACTAGCGCAAAAAACTTGGGCTTTGCTCAGGAGGCCGTCAAGACTTGGGCAAACGGTAAATGCGTCGATACTGGTGGTGAACAAATCTGGAAGCAAGTTACGATACGTATTCCCTCCGCTGTAGAGGATGCCAACATGACTGGTTCACCCAACGCAACCGCCACACGTCTTGGTTCTAGATCTCCCTTTCTTCTGGTTCCCCGGGCGGAGTGTAAAACAGCCACCGTGAGAGATGGGGAAGGTTGCTGGGCTATGGCTCAGACGTGTGGGATTAAGCAGTCCGAACTCATAAAATACAATCCTCGTCCAAAATTTTGCCGCACGCTGATTGCCGGCGAAAGCGTTTGCTGCACTTCGGGCACCCTTCCCTCCAGCATTCCTGCTTCCCAGCCCGACGGCACATGCGTGACCATGGAGGTCAAGACGGGCGATAGTTGCGGCTCCATGGCATCCAAGTGTGGTATCAGCCCAAACGACTTCATGACGGTCAACACCAAGAAAGACATATGCTCGACTCTTGCTGAGGGACAGCAAGTCTGCTGCTCCCGCGGACAGTTGCCTGATAGGCGTCCGAAACCCGAGGCGGATGGGACTTGCGCGTCTGTCAAGACGAACCCTGGCGACAGTTGTGCCAGTATTGCGGCATCTCACGACCTGACAGTCAACGACATCGAGAATTTCAACAAGAAAACCTGGGGTTGGAACGGCTGCAAGGTGCTCTGGCTTGGATTCAGGCTCTGTGTTAGTGAGGGAAACCCACCCATGCCTGAACCCGTGTCCAATGCTGTCTGCGGCCCAACAGTTCCTGGTACAAAGGCGCCGGCCGCAGGGACTGACTTGTCCAAGCTCAACCCCTGTCCCCTAAGGGCCTGTTGCAATGTCTGGGGTCAGTGTGGGCTTTCGGACGACTTCTGTATTGAATCCGAGTCGGAGACCGGTGCCCCAGGGACTTCTGGCGTTAAAAATGGATGTGAGTACACGTGTCACTGTTTTGACGTTTCTGTCGCACGACTCACCAATTATAACTTCAGGTATCAGTAATTGCGGCAGAAGTATTATCAGAGGCCCGCGACCAGCCAGAAAGATCAATATTGCGTATTTTGAAGCGTGGAACCATAAGCGATCGTGCTTGACAATGGACGTGACGCAGATTGACACGACTAAATACTCTCATATCCATTTCGCATTTGCTGAAGTGACGAGAGACTTCGACGTGGACATAAGCAAGGTCCAGGAGCAATTCGACATGTTCAAGACGATGACTGGCGTCAAGAAGATTATTTCATTTGGAGGGTGGGACTTTAGTACCTTACCCGATACATACAATATTCTTCGCGAGGCTGTCCAGCCCGTAAACCGCAACAAGTTTAAGAATAATATCATAGCTTTTGTGAATCAACATGGCCTCGATGGCGTCGACCTCGATTGGGAGTATCCTGGGGTAAGTAGTGTTGTTTCATTTTTCTGGTATTATCCCACGACACGTTCAGTTTCCTGCTAACCAGGGCGTGTAATTATATAGGCCCCTGATATACCAGATATCCCTGCTGATGATCCCCAAAACGGCCTCAACTACTACAAGCTCCTATCCCTAGTCAAGTCCGAACTGGGTGGCTCCAAATCCGTCTCTTTTGCCGCTCCATCTTCATATTGGTATCTAAAGGCCTTTCCTATTATACTTATGGCTAAGTCACTTGATTATATTGTATTCATGACTTATGATCTTCACGGCCAGTGGGACTACGGTAATAAGTGGACTTCCTCTGGTTGCCCAACAGGGAATTGTCTGAGATCCCACGTTAATCACACTGAAACTCTGGATGCCCTCGCAATGATTACCAAGGCTGGTGCCCCATCAAACAAGGTAGTCGTGGGCGTCGCCAGCTACGGCCGCTCTTTTAAGATGGCTGAAGCTGGATGTGATGGACCGCTTTGCAAGTTTACGGGCACTGCCCGCATATCTAACGCTGCCAAGGGCCGCTGCACAGACACGGCTGGCTATATCTCTAATGCCGAGATTGCAGAAATCATTGCTAGTGATAGAGTCAACAAGCGGTGGATAGAAGCGGGCTCCAATATTATGATTTACGATGACACCGAATGGGTAGCGTACATGGACGATAATATCAAGGCTGTCCGCTCCAAAGTTTACGATTTTTATAGCTTTGCCGGCACTACGGACTGGGCTGTTGACTTGCAGGAATTCTTGGAGTAAGTACCTGTGCCTTTAATTGCTGCGCATCCTTTTCTTTGTCGTTCAGCCAGTTTCGAACGTAGGTCCAACTAACCCAAAGTCTAATATTAGAAATAGCGGGAGTGTTGACAGCGACGATGCCGGGGACGGTGAAATGCACATTGACGCCGACTATTTTTCGGACTGCGGTGGACAATTTTTCACACTTGATGATATCGAGACATACCTAAATTCAATGCCCGTTCATTGCATAGAGCAATATATTACTGAAGTACAAGTTTCCATTATGAGAGAAGCTTTGAAGCAGTATGAGAATATTCTTGACAAGGGCTACGACAACAAGTTCAAAACCTACGAGAGGTTCGTCAAGGATCAAGTCCCACTCCAAATCGATGCCTTCATGGCAAGCGACAAGGTGCATAGATACTTTGAATGCACAGAGTCTAGAGTTTTTACCTGCTGCACGGACTGCACATACGCCTTTTGCCTGGAAAACTGCAAGGGATTTGCTGGCTGCAAAAGCGGATACCAAACATTGGATATCAAATGTCCGCAGGAGGAGAAGAAACTTGACATGCTGGATGTCAGGTATATTCCTAATGCTACTTTCACCCTAACAGACGATGACGGATTCTGGAAGGAGATTGGACAAAAATACGGCATTGAGAAGTCTTGGGTGGACTTTGGCAGGAGACGTATGCGGTCAAGCAATGGCTGCCAATTCGCTGGCAAAGATATCAACAAGTGTCTAGACAAGGAGAGCAGCTGGTGGTACAACTACCCGTACGCCGCTAGGGACATGATCAAGGTCTATAACCCAAAGGAAATCTTCGGCGAATCCCGGGATCAAGTATCAACCCTGGTGGAGAGTTTTGAGACTGTCAAGGACTGGAACCTTCACGACACCTTGATGCCGTGGTCAGACGTGGTGGACGCGACGTCGTTGCCGGCACTAACCATGCAGGCAGCTGTTGAAAATATGCAAAAGATTATCGACAAGGCCAACGAGATTGAGAAAAGACAACGAGAAGAGTTTATTATGAATATGGTTATTGGGATATTATTCTTTATTCCCGTCGCTGGTGAGGCAGCCGGCGCAGCTGGTTTGACAGCCGCCCGATCTATGCTACGCCTAATAGGTGCAGCAGGAGATGCAGGTATGACTGTATATGATATCGTCAAGGATCCTAGCAATGCATATATGGCGGCTTTTGGATATATCCTCAGTGCTGGTGTGGGACGATCTGGGTTTCGGAATGCTGCAAACTCTAGACGAGCTGTGCGGACCAGAGAACTTGCTGCAGTCGGCTCATTAAAAACTGATCTCCAGAGAATTCAAGTATCCCGTAAAAACATCTGCTATCTCTAGAGATTGGGAAGGAAAGAGAGAAATAATGGAAAAATATACGAGTTGCTGGATCCCAAGACCCTTCCTTGGGGTAGTGCTCTTTTATCGAGCCAAAGCTGAGTTCACTATAGCTAGCCACGTGCAAAAAGCCACGTTAGCTGCGTGGTACTATGCGTATGCCAATGCCTGTTGCCTTGCTATCTTTTGTAAAAGGTTCTCCCTGTTGGTCGCATCGCACCGAGGGGTTTGAAATTTGATTTGCCGAGCTCTGAGCTCGTCAAGAAGGACAAGAGCATTCGGGTTGTTTTTCGGACCGGAGCGGGAAAGCAGGATAAGGGATCTCGCTCCCCGACTGACCATCCAGCGGGCTATAACCCGTCCCAAACTACCAAAGCCGCCAGCGATGAGGAAAGTGCCTGTGGAATCCAAAATCTGCGGTGGCCTGACGTATAAATGGACGTTGGTCTTGTGTTAACCGGGAGATTGGAAAGACTATTGTGATGAGAGCTTACCTGCACAGTATCCATATTGTCAAACTTTACATGAATATGTTCCGTTTTCTTCAGACGATGCAGGTGATCGAAGATGCCGCGCAGATCTGATACAGGGAAGTGGGGGGACTGGGAAGGCGAAGAGAATTTCTTCTGGGTCGACAATGACGATACGACTTCCATGGAAGGACTCATCGCTGACTTTGGAATTGTCTCTACTTTGACGGCTTCGTCATTCGATAGCTGATCCATATACACCGTAGAGAATCGTATGATGGGGTGTGTAGCGCCGATGGCCGAGCGAGTGGAAGATACGCCGAAAGTAATGTACCGACTGGAATGTTTGATAACTCTACACAGCAACTATTTGGGCCCAGGAAGTCTGCTTGTATAACCAGGTCAAATCTTCCCGCCATGTGAGACACCAGCATGGCCCGCTTGCTGAACCAGATCTTGGGGATGATGCGCTCCCGAGGCACACCGAGCACGTCACAGATCCAATCGCTTTCTATTTTGTCGGTGACTGTGACCCAAAATTCCGAAAGAGCCTTCAACTGAGACTGGTAAACTCCCGGTTGACTTACGCAGACACGATCGCCCAAGCTGAGTGACGACGAGGGGTTTGCGCTCATGTCCGTCACCACTCCAGCACAGAATGTGCCCAAGCCTTGCTAAGTATTCTCTCCTTCTCGGCTGGACAAATTACTCGAGGAGACGGCAGCGTCTGCACAGTCAAGTACCATCTCACGCACCATGATGGTCAACTCTTCGTCTTCCTGCCCATCGCTTACATTCGTACCCTCTCCACCATCACCCTTTCTTGGGTATACGCTTTGTATATTCACAGCCTCGACGTACTGCCGAGTGTCTCTTAGCTCTTCGCTGAAAGTTGCTACGGTCAAGGGGGGTTGCCGCCACAGGACATCCGTTGATAGTTCATTAGGAACTACAAGGTTATTCACCATCGCCTTCAGACTCCTGCCTTTGGCAAGTCATCAGGTGTGCAGTATAGCGTCCATCTCAACGTACTCCTGTTCATACTGGCGTGGCCCACCAGATGTGGTCGAGTTCAAGTCCACGATTTGTTGAATGATCTTAGTCAACCAGTCCATGCTCTCCGGGGTTTCAAGGGACAAGGTGAAGAGGTGCAAACCGTATTGCTTGGATCGGAGTGTCCGCGCCAAACCCTCCATCATGGCTGTATCGGGATGTGGCATGACGCTACCTCCTATTGAGACCCAGAGCTGGCAGGGGTCAGTACCACCAGAGTTTGCAACTGTGGCCACAAGACTTCGCTCATGTTGGACCTCAGGAAAGAGGGATTACAGCTGAGCAAGGAAATTGTCACTGCATCATTGGATAATTTGCCCTCGGAGAGAACAGCGGCTGCGGCAGTCAGATCTAGAACATCATGAGGTTACCCTATAAGCCCCTCAAGAATTTTTCTCGCGTCTTGGGGGCCAAATCCTTCTGCTTCTCGCATTGAGGGTCAAACAATAATCGGGCCCTGCTTCGTCGGCCCATCAACTGCTGACTGTTATACGACAAGGCTTTCGCCCTTCTGTCTGGATGCGACAATCCAGCCACTATTCTGATCAGTCAAGAGTGAGTTCTCATCGCATAGGCAGGTATCATAACCATCAAAAACAGCCGCCTGGAAGAGAAAGTTCCATTGCTCGAGAGTGATACTTGGGCCCAAGATGCGGTTGAGTCCGTCTTGTCCGTCAACTCCGACCCACCAACCGGGAAACAATCTAAATACAAAGCCAACAGTCCATCCAGTAGGCTCAAATATCTCATGCATCATCAACCTGCCGCCAGACTTGAGTGTTTCGCGTGCCTCCGCCTGTACCGCCGTGAATCTAATTCAGGTTGAATTGGCTTACAACGCGTCTCGGCGAAGCCATAATAAGGTTCCATGTCCCGACGAAAGCCAGCGCGTTCGGGCCATGATGGATGCAGAGCCCCGAGATACTCGTCGAGCTTCTGGGAAGTCATTGTTGTCATCTCATATTTGTGACTGACCGTCATGTGCTACTATCGCGGATTTGGCAAGGTTTCAGGTTCCGGCGATTCGGCCTTGATTGTTCTCAGCTCGAAGCTTTCAAACCACAGTCTCGGCTGTCCTTGCGCAGCGCTGTCGTTGCTGGTGGCGAGACCAGACACCGTGAAGCCTTGGTTGGTATCCTACAGGACGGACAAATAAGCAGTAATTATATTATTTTTTAGTCTATTAAAACTCTTATTATTAATCTAAAGTATTTATATACTAGTAGGAATCTTTAAGTTAGTTGCTTGTGCACCCTCGACACTTTGTGTAGTTATATGTAGGCCAAGGTGGAAAATGGAGTCCAGAGAGGCAGGGTGGATTATAATCCCCGGACAGTTCTTGGAGCGGAGGAGAACCAGCCAAAGTCAACATGACGGATATATTGTACCCCCGGAAGCCGGACCTAAGCGAACGGGCAGAATGTTCCAAAACTCTCCGTCTTACCCACCCTCGCTTCGTCCCGCGCTGGACTAGGCCAAATCCGGGCATTGCGGGGCTAAGGCGTCCAGACTGCAAGAGTAGAATTCGCATCCTGGTGGGCTTATTATTATGACAGTGGCGCGGCGCATGCCAGCGCCCAGGTGTGCAGCGTGAGACCACAAAACCAGCATCCATTATTGGACTTGGCTGGTAGCATGGAAAGGATTGGTGTTACGTACTCTGTACCACCACCGACTTTGTTTGTGTTCAGCCCCAGCCCAATTGCTTTGCCGACCGTTCAGCTCTTTCGATACATATGTATGCTGTCTGCTATTTGCCACTGTTGCTGGAGGAAGAAGGCTCGATGCCTCCTGCATTGCCTTGCCGGAAATGCGACCTTGTTGTAGACCATTCTGCGGTGGCATCTACCAGACATGACCTGAACGGTTCCAAGGACGGCTCACAGTGATGCTGATTTGCATCGAGCGCTGGTCTCTTCATCAGATCTTCACCGGCCGTAAAATTGGAAGAGTGTGCCGCCTTTGCATTGCATGGCCACTCCTCTCACTTGATGGTCGTCCGATCCTGCAAAAACCCTCTCTTTTAAACTTTGCATCTCCAGTCTTTTCTGTCGAGATGACAGTCGAGCGCAGAGCCCGAGCCTAGACCAACACTCCATAAAACAGCCTGACAGGCAGCTCAGAATATCCCCTTCGTCCCACACGAGGCAGGAGACAAAAATGGCTCAATACCGCGACAGCATAGTCGCGTGCACCGTCATCCTCCTCATCGCCAACACCGTTGCCGTGGCGGCCCGCGTGTACTCGCGGCTGCGCATAACAGAATCGTTTGGCGCCGACGATGCGATGCTGTGTTTGACCTATGTATGTGAGGTTTCACGATCCCCAGTCTGGCGAGCTAGTGCCAGGACCTCCGCCTTGTTTGCTCGGGAGCCACCATTCTTCCGACATGACGGTGTGCTGACATCCGACCTCGTGATTAGGTGGGCTATATCCTGCTGTGCGCCATGAGCTTCACGGCCTTGCACTACGGCTATGCAGCCGAGGACGACACACCGTACTCGACCTTGCAGCCATATTATAATCCTGAAAAGGCAAAGCAGGTACACAGCTCTCGTCGTCATGTTTTCCTGTACATGTCTCTACCATGTCAGACGTGCCGTTAGAAGTCGTGGCAGAATTTGCACTACTGGGGCATCAGACTAATCCGTCAATTGTACACAGTTCTACTTTGCCAACCAACTCGTCATCTACATCGATTCCGGTCTTATTAAGCTCGCCGTGGCGCTTGTACTCATGCGCATCGCCACCACAAAGGCTATGCGATGGCTTCTCATCGGATCCATGGGCGTCGTCGTTGTTTGGACCACCGTCATGACCATCTACTCGTCCTACCTCTGTGCCAAGGCCGGCACCAGCAATTACGCCGGGTCCAGAACGTGCAATATTGTTGGGTATTTTCGTACAACTACCAATATCCTGATTGACTATTTTTATGCCCTGCTGCCGATCTATATCCTTTGGAATGTCAAGATGCGGTTGCTCTTGAAGTTGAGCGTTGTGTTTCTGCTAGGATTGGGCATTTTGTAAGTTGCATTGATGTCACCGTGTACCGGCCAGGTTGGGCATGTATAGCAGAGCCAACTCTCTTTCATGTTGGCTCAAGGTTCTTGAAGCCGCCCGTCAGCTAACATGGCATCGCCGCTCAGTGCCAGCGCCTCCACCATTGTCAAGCTCATCATCATTATCCGCCTCAACCACGCCCATGGCGATGAAGCCGAACACCTGCATTACCAGCTCCTCCTCTGGGCCGACGCCGAGACGGGGCTGGCCATCCTGGCCGCCTCGCTGGCCGCCGTGCGCCCGCTGCTGGCCAAGCTTCGCATCCCCGGCCTGACCAAACACAGCACGAACCGGTCGTCGTTGGCCCGCAAACCTCAAGTCAACGACAGCGATGCGATGGGGCCATACAGGGAGATTCACGATGGGAACCCATTAGTGGAGAGCGGAACGAATGCGAGCAAGAGCCATGTCCATCACCACGAGGTGACTGACATTGAGAGTCATGAGATGCGGCCGTGGGAGTCGGGGACCCTTGGGGTCGGGCAGCATGGGAGCAGGGGCGAAGCATGACGGTAAAAGTATCGACGTTGGCCAATCGTCGTCCCACGTGCATCAATTACACCAGGCACCCGGCTTAGTTATGTATAAATTGAACTCTCTAGTGTGCTGATGTAGTCTTTCATCAGCAGCGGAAAAGAAACGAAATTCTGTCGTGGGTAAGCTCGAGAAGAAAGAAAGAGTTGCATCTCAGAGGGACTATTGATCATGTCAAGTCGCAAAAGCACATGCGATTCCATGTACGACGCAGCACGATTCATCTCAACCTCTCCACCTCCAACGCCGCCAAAATAAAAGCCGACTCCCCCAATAAACTATTCGGCACAATCGGCCGCGTGGTGTAATACTCAAACGAGGCCGTCGAGTTTAAGCTACATACAGAAACCGTCTGATTAAACCCAATCGTGCCGTTGCCTGTATCCGTAATAAATTCGCGCAAAGTATACTCGTACGCCTTCAACGCAGCACTTTTATAATCCGTCTGGTGTCCGGAAAGAAGGCCGATGCGTAGCGCTTTAAGCAAGGAAAAGGTAAAGAGAGCCGTGCTCGAACTCTCGAGATAGTTTCCCCTTTCACCAGGCAGCGTAACGATTTGCCACCACGCGCCGGTTTCGGGGTCAGCGTACTGGACAAGAGAACGGGATAGCTGGACGGCAATGTCCTTGGTCAGGTTGCATAGCGTGAGGAGTTCGCCTCGTTGGACGCTCTGGCAGGACAGCTTGTCCCATGTTTGGACGAGAGATGCGAGGAACCAGCCGAGGGAGCGCCCCCAGACGTATGGGCTTGCGCCAGTTCTCGGGTCTGCCCAGATGGCACGACGGGAGTAATCGTAGCCGTGGAAGAGAAGGGATGTGTTTTTTTGGGTGCAGTGGTCGCGGAGCAGGCTGATTTGGAGAACCATGTCTGTCAGGTTTGTGTGCGCGGGGGCATACGTTGACATGAATGGCAAGAGGGAGAACATGCCGTCGAGGTAGCTCCATTCTGGGTAGACGTAATACCATAGCCCTCCATCGGCGTTTCTAGTCTGTAGTGCCAACGAGGCATTGATTGCTTGGTAGGCGTTTTGGGATTGTGCAGTGACGGGCGCGACTTTTGATGTGAGGGCAGTGTGGATGGCTGTTGCGAGGGAGAATCGATCGAGTGGTTTCGTGGCAGCGATGGTAGCATTGGTTAAAGGCGCAGAGGCAATGTCTAAAACCGAGGAGAGGTAACGGTTGTATTGGCATTTAGTCTTTGGGTATAACGCAATGATGTCTTCGATTGCTTGGGCGAGGATCCCGCTCTCAAGAGTGCTGCTTGCTGCGCCCGAGTCGACGACGCCTTGTTTGCGAGCGACAATGCTATCGAGCATGTGGGTTGACATGCGCTGCGATGTGCACGCAGCGGCTGTCATGGAGAGGAGCCATGCTGTGCGAAGGAGATGCATTGGGCTGGATGGTTCGAATTTCGGTTGTGCGGGGATTGGCAAGGCAAAGCTGATTCATCAGCTGATGCTGGTGTGAAAGTACGAATCTGCAAGCTGTTATACTTTTGACGTGAGAAGTCGTGGGCTCCCCTTTATTTATTAAGTAGCACGGACCAACCAGACTTCACCCTGAGGACATATGTCTGGTACATGTCAACTAGACATGGAACTGTCCAGCTGCATGTGGTCAATGCTTTTGTCAATAGTGCATGTCAACTAGTAAATTATAGGTGTGTCGGACCGTAGAGGGACGGTCCAGGGGGTGCTGGCACGGTGCCAAGGCTCTAACGGTGCAGGAAGCTGAACTCGGCGGTACGGGCACAGTTCAACACACGTAAAGGGTCGAGTTTATATAAAAAAAATTGCATGATATTTTATGTGAATATATAATATGCTATAGTGGCACAAGACCCTGATGCCAACGAACGAGATGTCCTAGGGGTAAGCAAAGCGGGCGAGAATAACCTGTCAATTGACCAGGACTTGACATTTAATGAATTGAGACCTTTAAATTACAGTTGATCCTTTGGGGGCCTTTCGGGGACCTGCCAAGGGGCCGCCTGCGACGAGCTCTGGCCTGCGGCTGGCTTTAGCTTGCAGATTGGCTTACATACGGCCGCAATACCAAATTACAACGTTCGCGATATTACACACGTGAGTCTGGTGTAAATTAATTGAATACTTAAAAATACTCGGCTAGTGTGCCTGACGCATCGCGATACGTTTATGGTGTGTCGCTTGGTCCGTTACGGTTCTCTGGGCTAGGTACAGCCAAAATACGGTCTGGTCGAACTGGCCTGGGTGCACAATGGCCAGTTGAATGGGTTGTCCAGTCATTTTACTTACTGTTGTGTCGACGACTTCGCTGGTGTCTTGCGCTAGCTGGAACATGGCATTTATCTTGGTATCCGGCACGAAACGCGCCATGTGCACAGTCCCGTCATTCTCGACGTACTCCAAATCGGATCCGGTCATCTGCGACGACGTCAGAATCTGCAGCAGGTTTTGCGCTGCGCAGTCCGCCTCCGCCCTCTTGTCAGTATCGTACACCATGAGACGTAGAGCCGGCTGCTCAAGCATCAGCGCGTGGGAGAGACCTGCTGCCAGTCCCATCTGGGGCGTCTTTCCGTTGAGGAGGTCGCCGGCTGTGACCCAGAGTAAGTTCTTAGCCTGGTCTGTCAACAGCTTCAGGCGACGCATCTCGCTGTCAGTTATGCCAGCCAATAGAGGTGATTCGGCCTCTAGGAGGGAGATGGCCGTGGCTTTCTTAAGACGAGTGGCTTCCGTTACATGGGCAAACAGAATCCGTTGTATGGCTGCTCCGGTATTCGTCACGGCTAACTGCAGAGAGTCTCCCAAACCAGTTTCGGTGTGCTCAATAAGGACGACGGCCTTTTCAGTAACCCCGGAAAGCTTTGGCCTATTCAGATTGGGAGAAGCCAAAAGAACAGCCCCGGAACCATCAAGGAGCACTGATTTGGTAGCGTCCATCGCAGCTGGTAGCGCGGACTGGCTTTCTTATGGGACGAGAGCCAAAACGGCCCCCAGCTCGAGAATGATGGACAAGCGCGTGTTTCGGTGGCTGATGAGACTGATGGCGGCACCCAGCTTGATGAGACCATCGTCCTTGCTGACTGGGGAATGGGTCTCGGCGAGGAAGTGATTGAGGTATTTAGTTAGATCCGCTTCGCGCAGAAGCTCAGGTCCCTGCACGTCCGGTTTCCAGACGACACGCAACGTCGGGTGACGTGCCAGACCCCTGGCGCCTTGGTTCGTCGAGGCCGTGTAGGTCTGCAGACGCGACTCCTACATTACGGCCACGGAGGACTGACCAGGCGTCAGTAGTTCAGCCTAGAACACGGCCGAGTTGATGCCAGAAGTCTGTGCTGTCGCCTGGATCTGCCATCTTTGCCCAACTTCGTTCTGAGGCATCCCGTTACTGTCCTGGGGCGGCGGGACGCGGAACGAGGCGCTGGCAAACTTGGTAGGCACAAAAAACCCTGCCTCTCGCGTGTATGACCAGCGACCGTGGCCAAGATGCCCGCCTGGACCATGGCCTCCAAGGTAATGGGGTGGAAGGGATACCTCGCCGGCGCAGACCCATCGACCGCCGACTTCTGCTCCAACCGAACCATGCCCAAGACAACTTTGTCCGCCGAGGAGCGCAGAACCCAGATCTCGTTGACCGATTGGAAGAGGGGTCCGTAGTTGAGCCCACCCTTCCCAAATCGCTGATACCAGATTTGCTTGGCCGATGGCTCCAGTTCTGCCTCGGATAGCCGGATGCGCGGTTCGATGGCTTCGGCAGCGGCTGACTCGTGGATGGCGATGGTGCCGGTGGCATGTAAGACGGGTACGCCCTCCCGGTATATGGTCAACTTGAAGTCCCACCATGTTTCGGAGCTGGACACGTTGGTAATGGGCGACTTGCGGAGGTCAGTGAAAAGCTCGGTACTGCTGTTCGCGGTGGCAGGGATAGTCAACGCAGCAACGATATGCACGTTTCGCATCTCCAGGCCGGTGCCCGGGCTTAGGCTCCTTCCTGTCGTCTGGCTCACGGCCTCCATGGCCATGGCAAGGAAAGCACTGCCGGGCACAACGACGGTGTCGTCGAGCCTATGATCCGACAGCCACGGCAGATGATCCAGTCACAAGAGGTTCCGCCAGTTCCCTTCTGTCTCGCTCCCACCAGGCACCTTGGAGCCGAGCAGCTCGTGGCGCTCGAATTCGCGATTGCGGAACTCAAGACTAAGGCGACTTTCGTTCCAGAGGATACTGTCATAGGCCCAGCAGTATGGCGGCAGGTTGGCAACGACACTTGGCGTCCACTTCTTGCCGAATCCAGTGTCGTTGACTTTGCTCTAAACAACATTGTGGCCAGACAGCCACAGAGATCCGACGAGGTCGAGTACTTTGTCGACAGAATCTTTGCCTCGACGCAGGGCTGCAAAGTAGGATAGCGAAGTTTCTTCTGGCTTGAGATGTGCTCGCGTTTCTTTAATAGGCAGCTCTAGGGCTGAGTGTGGACCGAGCTCGATCAAGGTGTATTTGCCACCCTGGCCAGTTCGGAAAGTGCGTCCACAAAGAGCACGGGGCTTTCCAAATTGGCTCGCCAGTATGCTGCATCAAAGGGGCCGTGGTGAGAATAGCCCGTCACCGAGGAATACAAGGTGGCGTCAGAAACCATGCTAGGTGAGACGTCAAGCTTAGGGACAGCATTGGCGACCAAACTTTGATACTTGCCACCGCGTGTCAGGACGCCCACAGCGTATCTGCGGTGATAGGCAGCGATGATGGCTTCCGCCAAGATAATCTTGCCAGATGCAAAGGCAGCAGTCCTCTCACCGGACGAGTGGCCAACCACAGCGCGGGGGTTGATGCCCCAGCTGGACAGCAACTTGACGAGGCCGATTTGAACGGTGGTGCAGAGCGGCTGCGAGTGCGTCACCGCACCGATCTGGCTCGTCTCTTTGGGCTGTCGGAGGGCTCCGGCGATGGTCCACGACGGCGGGTGTGACAGAGCGGCCAGCACCGAGTCCAGCACCGAGTCCATCTTGGAAATGGCGACTGCTAATATAGGAAACTCGTCCAGTAGTTCCTTGCCCATCTGCGGCCACTGGGCGCCCTGGCCTGTAAAGACAAAGGCGTAGTCGAGAGGAGCCGTCTGGCCACGGCCGAGGTGCAGTGTCTGCTTCGTTAGATTCTCCCGCAGTCCTTCCTCGCTGGAAACCAAGAAGCCGCGATTCTTGAAGTGAGTGCAGCGCTGGCCAAGTCTTGCAACCAAGTCGGGTAGCTGGAAACTTCCAAAGCCAGGCCAGGTTGCAAGGTTTGCGACTCTTCAGTGAAGGCAGACAAGGGGATGAGGTACTTGGAGCGTTGGTAGACAGGACTCGCGGTGACGCTGCCAGAGCGAAGCTTTGCTGGCGCACTTTCGATGACTACGTGGGCGTTGGCACCTCCGTAGCCGAACGAGTTCACGCTGACTCGCCTGCGCGCAAGCGATGGGAACGGGCGAAGTTCCGTCACCACATCGACATTCCATTCCTTCAATCGGATCTTGGGATTCAGCTTGCGGATACCGACGGTGACGGGGATCAGGCCGTTTTCGAGCATCAACGTGGAATTGATAATGCTGGAAATGCCACTGGCAGCTTCGGAGTGGCCCCGGTTGGACTTGATTGAGCCGATCAGGATTTGCTTCGGGCGGCTCGGCCCGTCAAGCGCAAGCGACACGGCCTCGGCCTCGATGGGGTCGCCGACCGGAGTGCGGGTGCCGTGACACTCCACATGCAACGTGCCGTCCATCGATAGACCCGCTTTGGCATGGGCCTTCCGGATGACTTTGTCCTGTCCAAATTTTTCGGGAAGCGTGATGCCGGGCGTGCGCCCGTTGGCGTTAATGGCCGAGCCGCGGATAACTGAGCGGATAGGGTCTCCGTCACGGACAGCATTGGTCGCGTGACGGCCCTTCTTCTAGCCCACCATGGCGTTCTCCTATCCCTCGCCGACGTCAACGAAACCGCCTTGGCCAAAGTGGCCGAAGAGGCGAGCTTTGCCCGCAGGAGATTTACCAGCGACGCGTCCGACTCGATGGCCCACATTCCACCCCAAGCCAGGTTTGGTGTGAGCTACGGCAGAAAGTATCAGCATGTCGTTTTTTTCTCCGAACTTGGGGAAAGATGTGACTGGCGTACTTTGTGGGCTGCATCGCCGACTAACACGATATGGCCAAAGTGCCAGTGTTGGAAGATGCCTTCTTCCACATTGACCAAGTCTGCGCGTATTCTCTTAGACCATATATCTCCGAAGATGACCGTGTCATTCACTGGTAACGTAGCTAGGGAGGTGGCTTGCATATCAATATCGCCCTTTACGTATCTCGGAAATGCCGGCCAGTGGTAAGTCTTGTTGCTTTATAAACACAAAAAAGAAGATCATATAGGGCTGGAGGAGTAGCCTGTGAATATTAGTTTATCAACTCCTATTCAGCAGATAGCATCCGTTTCGTACAAGAAGCTAAATCCATCGTTCTGCACTACGGTCATTGCACCGGGTTCCACTCCAGGAACGGGAGTGCTGGCTCCCACCAGACACTTATACGATGTTGCCAACACTGTGCAAAATAAGCAGCTTAATGGCAGCCTATGGCATGACTCAGACGACCAAAGAAACTCACACTTCATTTCCCCATCCGTGATGGCGTCGGGCGTGGCCTTGTTGGCATTGTACCACATTATCTGGCGGACTTGGCTGGCAACACCATCACACCCAACAACCATATCCCCATCTTCATGCGAACCATCTTCAAACAACACTCGAACACCATCTGTTGACTCCAAGACTTCATTTACTGTACAGCCCGTCTTGATCGGGTTCTTGCTGGGCAAACATTCGTACAAGTGCCTCAAAAACTCCTTTCTCTCCAGCAACAGAAGTCGACATCCGTGTCTACATGCAAGACAATCAGACTGAAATCATATAATAATGGCTAAACATATATAACAACTTTGCGTACCTTTTGGCAATCTCATCAAACAGCTTTCTAACAGTAATGGCTTTCCCGTCGGGGTCCTGAGTATAGGATGCCGTCGTCTCAGCACAGGCATTCCAACTGGTCAAGCAGACGACACCCGTTAGGCCATATTCCAATACTAGCACCGGACAGCCAGACAATTTTCTTGTGCTTCCCCAACACGACATTGTCGATACCTGCCCGCTGGAGAGCGTTAGACAGCACAAGGCCGGTGTTATACGGAAAAGGCCCAACAGTTCGTGAAGCCCAACAAAAGGGCTTCGCTGATACAGGACTTATTAGTTACACAGCTAGAATACGTGCCCAGGTAAGGACCCTAGGCGTAGGCGTTCCTTTTATATATATAAGGCGGTTACCCTTCTCTTCTTTTCTGGTAGAAATTTAGGACCTTTGACATCCTACGAGATTATTATTGAATCGAGCCCCTTTTGCTCTAAGCCTTCATATTGAACCCTTGTCACAGCCGGCGACGCCAGCTCCCACCGATCAACATGAAGGCAGTGTCGTACGCAGACTTGGCGGCTCCAAGAACCGTTACTCGCTGTACGTTTGGTCCGATGAGAGGCGAGATGTACTTTCCCAGCTCCGAGGAATGCAAAATTGGCTTATGAAACCCTTTCTGCGGAAAACCGGGCACATACGGACCGCTCGTGACACCCATTTCCCGCCAATCTTGTTTGCTTTCGAAACTTTCTCTCGCAGACGGATACGCCTGACGAGGTCATGGTCCTCGGCAAAAGACTGGAGATAGTTGTGGATCGTCTGAGACGAAATGTACCGGTCCGGGCTCAGGCCCGTCTTCTTCATAGATTAGAAGCTATACTCAAACAGACCGTAGCTGACCTGCGCAAAAAGGTCTGGGTAGATGCGCTTGGTGCTCCAGACCCCGCCGATCGACCGTCATCGAGAAGGAGGAGGTTCGTCTTGGGTGCCAATTTGAGATACGTGTAGGCTGCAATGAGCCTATACATGCCTGTAAAAAGGTCAGCCAAGGAAGAGGACTAGACGACAATATTGAAGCGAGTGACCCTTATACCTCCGCCAACAACCAGCACATCATAGTCCTCCCCATTTCCGTTCTTCATCTTTGCCGGCTCGAGAATGAATGACTACTTTGGGTGTTGGGTAATCCGAATTGAACATGCCACGGCGTAAAGAGTTTGACTGTTCAGAGAATCGGTGACCTCGACGGATCCATTACAAGACCAGATTTCCCACGATTGACATCTGCATTCTCGTCACATCACCATGGGCTCGGCCCGGCGGGTCGGCCCGGTTTATTGTGCCGGTCGACGCCTCGGGCCGACATCCCGGGTGGGTTTCGGCCAAAGTTGTGGGCATCGTATAACTCCATGCTCGGCCATAAGTCGGCGGTTTTCGAGATGGACGGCCGCTCTTATCGACATATACTCATTTCCCGCCCATCGACTTTGTGGTTTCTGTTCTTGTTGCCTTTTTCGACGACCAGATCAACGGGACTGATGATGGGGCGTGGTTTCTCGTGTTGTCCTTGGTTGTAACACTCCAGGCGGCAAGTTTGTGGGTCTTGGTAGAAGCAAGGCGGGTGAGCCAGAGAAAACGCCTTTTGGAACTGTATATAGACACGAACCTGCCGCAGCGTTGTATCGCCAATCTTCGGTCAAGCTAATGCTTCCCTATCTAGATTCTTCACATGGCCACTGTTATGGAATTTGTTTGGTACAGCGGCTGTCCTACCAATCTATGATTATTTGCATATAAAATACGCCGAGTTAAAAGTCGAACCAAGCATCTCGACGGCTCTATCAAGAAACCTGGTTATTGTCTCGCTCTTGGGAATTTCTATCACTGGCATATTTCTCCTTTCTGCCTACAGTTTTGCTGGCGGCTTCACTCGACATAGCAGCACTGCTTCTTCAGGCCTACCACGCCACAGTTCGGTCCGAGAGACCAGAGGGCATAAGCGGGATTGCCCATCGGGCAGTCAAACCGGCAGATCCTCCACACCGGATAGCAAACGATTAGCCGAGTTCGGAGGCATTCGGCGGCCATTTGGTTATATATTTACTACAGGACGAGTTGTA
This sequence comes from Metarhizium humberi, assembly GCA_020102295.1. NCBI lineage: Eukaryota > Fungi > Ascomycota > Sordariomycetes > Hypocreales > Clavicipitaceae > Metarhizium > Metarhizium humberi. The sequence continues at coordinate 68,967 of JACEFI010000037.1, forward strand.
GAACTGTACGTCCAGACGTATTCCCAATCGATAATTCTCAATGCAAACCAGGCTATTCATTGTGTGTACACGTAATTTGTTGACAAAGACCAATCTGTTTTCGTAAAGGTATTTCTAGTCCCTGAAACCCGTGCCGTTTAGCGATGCTATATTATAACTCAGGTATTGTGAGCCAAGTTTAATACCGTCGACGCACTATGACCTTTCTCTCTCTATTCTCGTCATCCCACAGGAGCATTCCTAGCGAGGGAGAACGGCATTATAAATGATAAAGACTACGCTGCCCTTGACTTTGATGGCTAACACAGAGAAGCCCCTTAGCAAGCAGTTGGGGCCTATAGCTGTTGTTGGGATGGGTAACATTGCACCAGACTGCTTCTTTCTTTACAAGTGCTATGGTTGCTGACTCGTTTGTAACAGGATGCCGTCTCCCTGGCAACCTTTCATCTCCGGCCCAATTCTGGGATATAATGATGAACAGGCGAATGGCGCCTCACTCGACAGTACCCTCATCACGCTTCAAGATAGATGCCCATCTCTACCCCAACAATGAGCGCCCGGCCTCATTCAACGTTCCTGGAGGCTACTTTCTGGATAGTAACCTGCGCGAGTTTGATCCCGGTCTGTTCAACATCTCTCCAGTTGAGGCTATGTGGATGGATCCGCAGCAGCGAAAACTGCTAGAAGTAGTTTATGAAACCTTTGAATCTGCCGGTGTCGGCCTCGCCGAGATAAAAAACAGCAAGACTGGCGTCTTTGTCGGCAGTTTCACCAGCGACATCCAGCAGATATCCTTCAAGGAACCCGACTTCCGTCACAGCTATGCCGCCATGGGTGTAGATCCGGGTATAATCTCGACACGCATCAGCCACGTGTTTAATTTACACGGGCCGAGCCTCACCCTTAACACGGCTTATTCCTCTTCCGTCTACGCAGTTCACCAGGCGTTTAACGCGCTCTAAAGTAAAGAGTGTAGCGGTGCTATTGCCGCCGGGACCAACCTCATGCTAAGTGTTGACCAGCACATGAACACGGCAAAGCTAGGTGTTTTATCACCAGATTCAAGTTATCACACTTTTGACGCATCGGTCGACGGCTATGAAACAGCAGAAGCAGTAGGGGCCGTGTACCTTAAGCGACTCAGCGATGCCATTCAAGACGGCGACCCGATTCGTGCGGTCCTACGGTCGTCGGCGGTGAATTCTAACGGCAAGCTTCCCAACGTCGGGATTACTCACCCCAACTTGGAAGGTCAAGTACAGGTTATCCGGCATGCGTATTAATGCGGTGGCGACTTGGATCCGCGTTTGACGGGATACGTCGAATGTCATGGCACGGGGATTCCTATTGGAGACCCTCCCGGGGTCCACGCCGTCGCGAAGGCCATGTATACAAAAGGCAGCGAGGAAATTGAGCCTGAATGGATCGGCGGACTCAAACCGAATGTTGGCCACAGTGAAGCAGCCAGTGGGCTTTCGGCACGTATCAAGGCGGTGCTGGCCGTGGAGAATGGGACAATCCCTTCCGTTCGAGACATAACCAAGCTGAATCCCAACAGTAAGCCCCATCGGCACGACGAATGATGAGACATCCGACTAACAACATGGATAGTCAACTGGGATGACTGGAATGTCAAAGTCCCTTGCGAGCCGCAATATTTCCCCGCCCATCTCCCAGTTCGCCGGGTCAGGGTGAACAGCTTCGGGTACGGTGGCACCAACGGCCACTTTATTGTCGAAGGCGTCAAGTCCCTCGTTACGGGGTACTCGCATGGCCAGAGGACATCTGGAAGCAGAAGCTGGTCAAGGGCAGCGACCGGGGTGTCTTTTAACGGAAGAGACCATACCTGTTGCTCTTCAGCGCGCATGATAAGCCAACTTGCTCGACCTGTCTTACACGCTCGCCAACCGGCGCTCAGGCCTGCCCAGCCGTGGCTTAGTGGTGAGCAGCCCCAACGGCGTCACGGAAGCCTTTGGCAATGTCGCCGAGAACTTCAGCTTCGCCGACAAGAAGAAGGCACCCGTTGTCGGGCTCGCCTTCACGGGCCAGGGAGCCCAGTGAGCGCACATGGGCTGCGAGCTCATGGCCTACTATCCCAGCTTCCTCCACACCATCCGCAGACTGGACCAGGTGCTAGGTGATCTACCCAGTGGGCCCGAGTAGACGCTGGAGGATATCCTACACGAAGACGCCGCCCAGTCGCGGATAAGTTCACCGTCTGCCACTCCTCTGGCGAGATTGGCGCCGCTCACTTTCGGGGCAAGGTCGTCTCCAACATTAACACGAACGGTGCCATGATAGCAGTGGGACTTGGCGCCGGGGCCGCGCAGACGTATCTCGCATGCTACGAGGGCCGAATTGTGCTGGCCTGCCACAACGCCCCGGCGATGGTGACTGAGTGGAGATGCCGATGCACTGGATGCCGTCAAGCAAAAGATGAACAAGGACCAGATCATTGCCCGGACCGTCAAGACGGGCGGCAGGGCCTACCACTCGTTCCACATGAAGCCGGCGGCTGATGTCTACAACGACCTCATGCATGAGGCAAGCTCGCATTTGAAGAATTGTCCCCGCAAATCCATCGCCGCCTTCATGGTGTCCTCTGTTACCAATGCGGCTCTCGATTCCGCCAGACCACTGGATGCAGAGTACTGGTGTGCCAATCTCGTCAGCCCCGTCAAGTTTAGGCAGGCTGTCCAGATGATCGGCCCCTGTCCAGTTTTCAAGTATGTCGACCTTGTTGTCGTCGAAATTGGGCCTCACTCTGCGCTCAAAGGGCCCGTGAAGCAGATGTGTCGCGAGCACAAGTTTGACAAGATGAGTTACCTCCCAACCATTGAGCGGGGTGGTAACTCGGCCAGTCAATTGTTCAATCTTGCCGGCCAGCTCTTCCTGAACAACTTCAGCCTCGACTACGAGCGTGTCACTGCCATCGAGGAGACCTCGCCCCCAGACAAGATCCAGATCAGGAAGGGAAAACTGCTGGTCGACCTACCCATCTATCAGTGGAACTACGCCAAGGAACCGTGGGCAGAGCCTCGCCAGTCCAAGGAACAACGCGCCCCTCAACACCTCCGCCACGACGTGCTTGGAAGCCGTATGCCTGGGGGATCAAAGAACGAACCCACGTGGAGGAACCGTCTGCGTCAGATTGACCTACCATGGTTGAAGCATCATTCCCTTGGTAGCGAAGCAGTGTTCCCGGCTGCCAGGTACTTCGGCATGGCCACCGAGGCTGTGACCCAAATGAAGGAGACCAGCTCCAGCCCAGTGGAAATCAGGGGCTACACTCTCCGCGACGTCATCATCAAAGCGGCCTTAGTTATCCCTAACGACAACGATGGCATCGAGACGTTCTTGAGTCTGCGACCAAGCGTCCACACCGACTGGTGGGCGTTCCAGGTGTCGTCTTGGAGCCAGGACGGGCACTGGAGAAGCCACATGAGAGGCATTATTGACATCAGCGTGAAAGCTCCCGGCCATGACGCAGCGCCCCACGGGCAAGGCGTGGAACCAGGCGTTGAAGGACGTCGGATTTGACTACGGACCGTTTTTCTAGGATATGCAGGACATCCGCACCGACGGCAAGCGTTTCCACGCCGCCGCGTCATCCGTCGTCAAGAAGACGTCGGACATGATCGAGGGCGAGTCACGCTACGTCTTGCATCCCTCCACAATCGACTCGTGCTTTCAGCTCACTATCGTGTCCATCTACGCTGGCAAGATGGAGGACATGACATGCGGTTCTGTTCCTGTTCAAGTGGATGAGGTTTCGCTATGGTACGTTTTCATTGACACATTAACATCCTCTCGCACTTACACACGCCATACTAACAAGCTCCGATTTAGGCCACCGACAAAAGCCCAGCTGCAGAACCCCAAGGCAAATGCTTACTCCTGGACCGAAGAGCGTGGCGTTCGCTTGACCATTAATGAAACCCAGTTGGTGGGGAGCGATGGCCAGCTGTTGCTCTCTCTAGAAGGTATGCGATGTGTTGCCTATGAGGCCGCTGTTCCTCAGATCCGCAGGACTGTCCTGAAGGAGCAGCCTTTTATGCAGATGGGCTGGAACGTAGCCATGAACACACTCACATCAGCAAGCCCTGTGAAGTCTGTCGGTCTCGCGGACCTGGTGGCCTCGGCTGCCTGGAAGAGCCCTGGCGTAAGGGTCCTGGAGTTTGGTGCCTTGAACTCGACTGCTATATGCCAAGCTACGGAACTGATCAACTACACCGCAACCGCGACGTCTAAGCCCGGGTTGGAAGCCCTCGAGGACACTATTGCTGGGTTTGATCACGCGACTGCTATAAACGTTGATCCGTCGCTAGGGCTCGAAGCACAGGGGCTGAAAGCAGGCCAATTCGATCTCATCATTCCAGGCACTCTGACCGATCCCTCAAAACTTGCCTCGTTGCTTGCCCCGGGTGGCCGCATCGTGTCTGACCAATCCACCTTGTCGTCGCTCGGAAAAGACTTCTCCATCTTGAACCTGTCCAACGGCTTTGCCATTGCCATAGCCGTGGCAGAACAGGAGACAAGCGGCATCAACGGCGTCCATACAAAGTCTATCGCCATTATCTACCGTAACAAGCCGACCGAAGTCCCCTGCAAACTGGTAAAGGCATGCGATGCGCTTGGATCCCCGCGGCTCGCCCGATGGGCCGACGCTAGCATTGCTACTTCAGAACATGTGGTCGTTACCTGCGACCTAGAGGGGCCGCTTCTGTTGGAACCAGAGCCTAGCGAGCTTTCCGGATTGTATACTATTGTCTCCAACGCCTCTTCCGTTACTTGGGTCACCGCGGGTGGGCTCATGAAGGGGGCCACGCCGGAGCAGGCCATGGCGTCTGGCGTCGCTCGCTCGGTGACATCTGAGATGGCTTCCCTTGATTTCACCACTTTGGATCTGGGCCTAGGCAGCACGACAACGGATTGTGCCATTGACGAGATTGTACATGCTCTGGACCGGCAGATCCACCACACCAAGGGCCTGGAGCCGGAATACTACCTCACCGATGGGCTGGTGTACATAAGTCGGCTCGTGCCTGACGCTACGCTCAACCAAGAGTACGGGCCGCAGAATTCTATTCCCAAGGCCACGCCGTTTGAGCCCTCTGATAAGTTGGTGGCCACGGCCAAAGCAGGATGGGTGACCTTCTCTCATGATGAACGGGACGACCAGACCGTTGAAGCCGACCAAATCCAGGTTCAAGTCATGGTCATGCTGTCTGGTGTCAACAAGGAGGACATTCTCATCATGGAGGGTGCTGACTCGCTCACCACCTTTTCGCATGAAATCTATGGAGCTGTCGTGCAGAAAGGGGTTAATGTTGAGGACATTAATGTCGGAGACCGTGTGTTCGGCTTCAGTGCTGATAGACTGGCCACGTTCCAGACCGTCTCGGCGAGCATGGTACAGAAGGCTGAACAAGGCGATGACCCGGAAGAACTTGTGACGTTACCACTTGCCTATGCTACCGCAATACATGGGCTGACGACCCTCGCGAGAGTTGAGGCAGGGGAAATTGTCTCCACGGGACTGGAGATTCTAGTGCTGCCGCCATCACCATCAGTAAGAAAACAAAGGCACAGACTTATGTCGCGATGCGTTCAGTAGAGGCGGCCGCAAGAGTGGCTGCTGCGTTCGACCTACCCGCCGAGAACATCATACCCCAACTCGACTCGAATCTGATGATGCGATTGAAGGAGCGAACCGGAGGACGCGTCGCTGATGTCGTCTTCAGTTCGGCATACGTATCACCAACAATCTCACACGAGTGCTGGAGACATATTGCAGCGTTCGGTCGTTTCATCGAGATAGGGCGAAAGACAGGTCTAAGGCGCAGCGCCCTGGACACCCTTCCAACTAGTCGTGGGGCAAGCTACTTGGCCTTTGATGTTCTCGACGTGTACAGGCAAAGGGGGCGTCTTCTGTCCGACTACTTACTCACTGCGACATCGCTCTATCGGCAGAAGCTCATACCTGCCATCGGTCCCGTGGAGAAAAGGAATCTTGCCGACTTCGACAAGGCCATCGCGGCCTTCACCCACGCCTTGGCTACCAAGAAGACGGTCATCTAGTACATCGAAATTGTGGATGGCCTGGGGCTGTCCGTTATGCCTCAGCGTTCCAAGCTCACCTTGAACATCAACGCGACCTACTTCCTGGTTGGCTGTCTCGGCGGTATAGGCCGCTGTCTAACAGCTTGGATGATTAAGCGTGGTGCCAGACGATTTACCTTCATGTCCAGACCCGGCCTCAGTAACGAACAGACGGCGGCCTGGATTCACGGTCTGGAGGCCAGGGGCATTACGTGTCAGATCATCAAGGGTGACGCTTCCAATAAGAGCGATATCGATGTAGCTATTGGTAGTATTCCTTCCGAGTCCCCCGTAAAGGGCGTGGTCCATGCTGCTATAATTTTGCGGGCAAGTTTTGTTGATGTTCCAATAACGCACACAAAAAAAGTGGGAGATGCTAACGGCCTCAACACGGACTTTCCACACCATGTCCATAGATGACTGGCAGACATCTATTGCACCCAAGGCGCTCGCCGCTATAAACTTAGACCAAGCCTTCGCAGAGATCGATATAGACTTCTTCGTCTTCACCAGTTCTGCCTCGGGCATCCTGGGTAATCCCGGACAAGCCAACTGCGCGGCCGGGAACAGCTTCCTCGACAACCTGGCAAGCACCGCATGGCTAGAGGCCAGCGCGCCGTCTCTCTCGCCCTTCCCATGGTACAGAGCGTCGGTGTGGTGGCCGAGAATCCCGAGATTGAGGCTGTGCTACGACGCAAGGGCCTCCACGGTATTAACGAGACGCACCTCCTCGAGGCCGCCATCGCCACGCAGGCCACCACGACGCCGGCTGACCATATTATCGTCGGCATGGACCCCAGCAAACTTAAGGGCTCACTGTCAAGAAGCGACGTTACTGACAGCTTCTAGATAGAGGATGCGCGCTTCAAGGCTGTGCCACAGGCCATCGACTCTCGCGGGTCGTAAAGGTTAAGGACGACTAAAAAGAAAAAGAAAAAAGTAAAAAGAGTCAGAAAAAGAGAAAGCGAATCACCATGTACGGTACGCGATCCGACTTCGGGTCAGCGCCGCTAGCCTTATGTATCTGTCGAAAGTGGGCTTAGTTTACCACGGCTTATATATCGAGATTCTATATATTTGCTATCCAGCCATATTATAATACGCAAGCCATCCTCAAAAATAGTTCAGGAGCATTCCACAAGCTTTAGCATTAAGCGGGACAAGGTTTTCCATGGCCTAAATTCCAGTGCGTACTCTTATCGCAAAGAGCACGTCGCCTTCTCCATATAATCGGCCCATCTGCTCGCCTTTTTCACCCATATCCCGTCACATTGCGAGATTGCCTGGAAGAAGTCAATCTTCACATAGCTCTCCTTATAAGGCCACTCCGGCCACAATTCCTTCAGCCTGGCCTCGTAGACTTTCCGCAGCTGGGTTAGCTCGTACTCCATCCTGTGAATATAATACAACTCATTCTTGCCATCGCTGTCCAAGTAGCCCGGTTTATTACGCCTTCTAGCTGCGATGGCAGACTCTTTGGGTGTTTCATCCGCATACATATCCCGCTGCGGCTTCTCCTCCCGAACTGGCCCGTCAAGAAACTTAGGAACCTTGGTGAACATCCAGAGGGGCAATGCCGAGACGCATTCCCAGTCCAAAATGGCCGTGATTTCGCCTTTTTCGTTTACTAGGATGTTGTTTAGATGAAGGTCATGGTGGTAGAGTCCTGTTGTCTCCGGCTCGTCTACATGCGGGGGGAAAACCTTGGGAACAAGAGAGAGAAGTTTTCTTGCTACTAGCAAGACCATCTCGGCGTCTTCCTTGTCGTCTTCATCCTCCGTCTTGTCGAGAACTGCTGTCTTGTCCATGAGGATAATATCCAACTCGGCGCTCAGCCAGTCGTGGCTAGAGCGGAAGGGACCCCGTGCAATATCGTAATGAAGGTGATCGCCCATGAAGAAGTTATTGGATACCAGTAGGCCGGGGACAACTTTTTCCGCATCTCCAACGCCTTTTTTTTGTCGGACCTCGCTCGTACTTAAAGTCCCTATGCTCCTGAATATGGACCCCAGCTTCCCAACTCCCGACAACTCCACCTGGTATGCCGCAATCTGCTTCGTAAGCGCCACCTTTTGCTCCATCGACATGGTCCGCCACCGTCTAGATGCCGATGTGCCCTCCATAAGTTCCATGAGGATCCACTCGTACCCAATCTCATTGTCGTTGCTATCGTCAAAACTAAACACCTTGGGGACCAGGACCTTGGTGTTCTCTGACACCCACCGCAGGGTGGCTACCTCAGCGCGCGTCTTGTACCGTGGATATACCGGAAGCGAGACACGCATTATGAGAGGGCCTCTGGTACATTTGACCAGGTAGAGTTTATTGAACAAACCGCATGCGTGAAAGGCGACGGTACAGGAATCTTCGGGGAGTATATTCAATTGCTGGCGACATACGCTTTCAATCGCAGTGATGGAAACGTCTCGCGTCCATTGCGGCACGAGGTCAAACAGTGTCTCTTTCCATTCTAGCCCATCTTGGCTGGGTCGCGGCATGATTGCCACAATCTCAAGAGTCTTGGTTATTGATATTTCTGTCGTCCGGCATCGGTCATGGAATACACGGCGATTGATGCTTTGATCAGAAATCTGTGGATAGATAAAATGGACAAGAATGGGGTAGTGGGTAGGTGGTGTTTTGTGAGATCGGTGTGCGCGGTTCCCTCTGTGCTCGGGAAAATACCGGACATATGTATTGACCTTGTATGTGCACTTGTGCTGACATAAGACACCAGTGACCACACCCACCCTATAATACCAGACATATGTAGGGTCTAGTAGCAGCTGGGAGTACATAAATAACCAATTGATCTTATTGGCAGAATTTGTGGAATTCCAGGATTTTTGATCAACAGTTGGGTCTGGTGGTACAAAGATGCTTGACTGGCAGATTATACTTTTGTCTTTGTCTGATTTTGCTGCAGGGCAAGTTGGGGATCCAATATCAAAACGAAGACGCCAGGACAATAACCACCAAGCCATCCAAATTAGGCGCCCGAAAAAAATCCAACGTCCCCACTATGCGCCATGGACGTTAACGTCTGGTGCATGGACACATGCATCTAATAGGTTGGTGCGGATAGTTCAAATGCTGGTTGAAACAGGGCGGGCGATACGCGCAGGACTAGCCGCCGCCTAGTGGACTAATTACGACTGGGAACAGCGCGATGAGGACGAATGAATACCCCTGTAGTCGCTTCTTGAGCGAAACCATGCTACGCGGCCGACCATGAGCAGACCTAGGACCGAAGCGGTCTTTACTCGATGTCCAATCAATCGATGAATCAGCCAGCACACGCTCAAACGCGCCCTGGGCGGCCTGGTACACGATGAGGCACTGGGGCAACCAACAACAGATACTTGGTGCTAAGAAGGCCATCTCGGCGACAGCCCCCAAGCGGGCTGCTTGGGATGTCGAGTAGGTATAAAGGAAGCACCTATCCTTCATACATTGAAATCTCCATTACAAGCCAAAGCGCCGACTCGACGCAGACGCATTCACGGGCATAACGTCTTTACTTTATAATCTATAACCTACCTCATCGCTTTACTCTCTAGTTCCAGCACTCTTTTACTATGGGAAAAGCTACCAAGGCTCTCAAAGAATTCATCAACGAAATCCCAGATGGTGACCTAGAAGCACTTTCGACGTCACCAGGAACCATTTATTCTGATAACAATTTCAGGTTGGACATGCAGGGTGTAAGTGAGATGCCGCATAAGCCAGATATATCTCCACCTGACTTTGCATAGATGACGGGCCTCCAAGAACATAACCTTCAAGTCCAGATTAACAATGGTACTACCATCTCAACATTGAAAAAATTTGCCCCTGCTACTATTGCCGGACCAGTTCTGGTACCATCGAGCGATCCATGGTCCGCGTCGACGATTAGAAATGAACTCATAGATAAGATATTGATCTGATAGGAGGCTACATGGGATCTTGCAGGCTATTATTGCTCAGGGAACTGTTAAACGACCCTAGAGAAACCGCAGGGTCTCTAGTCCTCTGTAGCTGCAGGCAAATTGTTGGTTCCAGATGTTTATAGCAAGAACAATAACAACATTAGTTGGTTTTGCTGTTGCAATAGTGGGTCTCTTTTGCAAATTAATTCCACATACGGGCTAACGGGTTCAGTGCTGGTGGCGAGACCAGACACCGTGAAGCCTTGGTTGGTATCCTGCGTGATGGACGAATAAGCAGTAACTGCATCATCTTCTGGTCCGTTAAGGCTCTCAATATTGATCCAAGGTGTCCGTATGCTGGCAGGAATACTCAAGTCTGTTGCTCGTGCGCCCCCGACACTCTGTGCAGTGATGTGACAAGGGCTCGGAAAGAGGCTGGGGCTTGGAGCAGTAGCTCAATTCAACTAATAACAGTCTTTGGTATCAAAGGTCCTTGGTTTTCTTCAAGGTCCTGAGGGACCGAAGACGTCTATTTATACAAGAAGTCGGTGAGGGACTTTGCCCTAGGTCTCGTGACCGTAGCCCTTGTGTAATCAGCCACAGGCCATAGTGGAATATGGAATCCAGAGAGGCAGGACTTGGCCGTTGCAGCTGCAGTGTGACTGTACTTCTGTTCCTCAAGACACTGGAAGCCCGGTCCATAACCGTACCCTTGCCGGTGTAGATGGCTATACATTGTCTGCAAGTCAGCAAAGCAAGTGCAAGCGTCTCGTGCGTTTGTCTCAAACTGCGTCATAATAGCTCGTCGCCGCTGAGTGCATTCGGCAGTTTCCCAGTCTTTGGCATCCGCGTTAGATAGCTTAGCGGTGATGGTGACTTGGCAGTTCAAAGACCACTCATTGTCGACGTGTGTCCGTACATTAAATTCCCAATATGGCTCAGAATGAGCTGCACTCCGCTCCTGGAGCGATACTTGAACTTCTGGTTCTTGCTCTTCCTGGCCACCGACCTTGATTAGATTCAAGAACTGAACGTCTTCAAAGAGAAAGCCAGTCAAGCCGCCGTTGCTATTAATAGCCTCCTGCTTCACGAACTCTATCGCCATAACAAGAATTCCGGCTGCAGGGAACAGCATGGGCCCGTGGACAATGTGATCTTGAACCCAAGGCATATCGGCTAGACGAATGAAATGACGCCAACGGGCGTCTGAAGGATTCCAATTATGACGCTGCCGGTAACCGAAGGCACCATTGGTAAACATTTTACGCCCTCTGAGGAGTCCAGCTCCCCGATCATGCACGTGTATGCCTCTGCGATGAGTTTCATTTGCCTCGAATCATATGCCAGAGGGACTCGAAGCTTCCGCGCAAAGACGCCTTGCTCATCGAGCTCGGCATTTAGGGTGTCTACCAAGCTCTCCTCGCCAAAAATGGTGATGCTGCGTGGACTGTTCACGCGAGCGAGCGAGAGGCCGAAGGAGAAGCTTGCCTTGCCTAACCGCTGAATCCGGTCCTCGAGGTCTGTCTCCGATGCGCGCACCACAAGCATTGACCCCTTTGCTGTAGCTGAAGTATGCTTCCAGCTTGGCCGAGCAAATGCCCCTGAAATAGGCTACCTTCCAAGCAGACTCTTGTGTCAGATATCCACTGGCATATCTAGCTCGCCATTTTAGCATCCATGCCGCCTCACGGAATCATCCAGTGGTCTTTTATTAACTTACGTTGGGGCAATTTCACCTCATGAGTGGCCTACTACTGCGCTGGGAAAACGGCCAACCATGGCTAATTGGATAACGGCGCAAGGCGTCAGGCTGACTTCAGCTTCGTTTATCCATGATTCGCTCTCAGGCTTCAACAACTCCTCTGCTATCTATTAGCCAACTTTGTCTGGGAACACCGAGTCCCCCTACAACAGACCTGCGGCATCCCAGGTGCAAGCAATGCTTCGAAGGTATGATCCCGCGAGCTGCATTTCACTGCTGAACGACTCGGAGTGAAATAATTCACGAGCTATACCACACCACTGGACGCCTTGCCCGCTGAATACAAATCCAAGTCGAGGAGCTTGTAGTGATGCTTTGACGGGGGTTGAGGCTTGCAACTCAAGGCCTGGCCAGACCTTGTTTGCTTCAACCATAGCGTAAGACCTCAACGGAAGATGAATCCGACGCATATTTAATGTGAAAGCCAGATCACTGAGGGGTTGGTTCTGCTTATAGGCTGGCAAACCCTCATGACTCTTAAGATACGCGCTATATGAAGTCAACATGCGAGCGATTCCGTCCTTGTCAGCGGAGACCAGCCTATTAAGGCCGGTCGACTCTTGGGGTCGGCGTTTGAGTGTCTGTTGATGGCATTTTGTAGAGTCACCCCTGGTGACACAATCGTATTCTGCCTCCCCTTCAGCCCCTTGAGCTTCATATAATGGTAGGCGTCGTCGAGAACGACGTGCGAGTTGGCTCCTCTATAGCCGAAGGAATTGACAGAAGCTCGTGGCAGTCCTTCAGATGGTCGTGGGGTGCATTCTTCGGGGAACTACAATAACTTTGTCAGCATACATGGCATCAAATGCTGCAGTGCCTGTAGTCAGTGCCTCTTTGGGGAGGAAACACCAGCTTGACTTTGAGCTAATTTTCCCCAGTCTTCAACTCGCGAATGAGCATCAAACACTTACTTTCAGCCGCAGATAGGCGCCATCAATCTTAGGATTGAGCTTTTCAAAATTGGCGTTCGGGGGGATTATGCCCCTCTCGAGAACCAGAATTGTCTTCACAATACCGGCAAGGCCACTGGCTCCTCTCAGGTGACTGGTATTCGACTTGACGGCGCCTCTATACAATGTCAGCTCTTCTATGGCGCTCCCAATGGGCTTGATACCGTGACAGCGTTTTACATGTACAAAGGGTCATGCTTCGTGCAGTGTTGTCAGAACGCCAACCCGATTGCTTGGGCCTCACGAGGATCTCCAACCGGGGTCCCTGTACCATAGGCCTCAAAGTAACGCGTGCGCGACATGTCCAAACCGATCATTTGGTACGTGTGGCGTATCAGCCGCTCCTGTGCGGTGCCGCTCGGCTGCGTGATGCCCAGGGTTCTCCCATCCTCGTTGCATGTCGTAGATCGGACGACGGCCCGGAAGACATGTCCGTCTCTCATTGCGTCAGACAGCCTCTTTAAGACCCGCACCATAATGCCCTCGCCTCTCGCATAACCCTGCGCTCGATGGTCGAACGAAAAGCAGTGCCCGCTCGTTGATAGGAAGTCAAGATTGGTCATTGTAAGGCAGATATCTGGGGCAAAAGTCAAGTTGCACCCGGCAACCAGGCTCTGGAATCGTGATAAAAAGAACAAATTCCCCGGCCAGATATGTGGCTTTTGGAAACTTACCATGTTGACTGATCCGTCCTTCAAGGCACGGCAAGCCATGTCGAACGCAGTGCTCCGCTCGAGCATGCCGTGTCCAGGTCAATACTTGGGCCCCTTAAATTGAAGGGACAGCTCAACCAATTGACAAGCATGCTTAGCCCGATACCGACCGAAGCATACCTGGGGGATGTGTCGGGGTCTCTGTACATCTGTGTGACATAGTCGGGCCCGAACGAGCCCGTATATACACCGGTAGACGTTCCGGCCACACGACCAAGGGGCAACCCGGCTGTGATGGTCATTGTCAGCCCACTCTTGAATGATGGAAGTCAAACTAACTATTCCCTCATGCTCTATACGCCGTCTCAAGAAGCCATCTCTGACTTGGGTCCATGGCCATGGCCTCGGCAGGAGAAATGGAGAAGAATTGCGTATCGGAATCCGGCGAGATCTTCCTTGGTGAAATGACCGCCCTTGAAGGCGAACTGCCGATGTTTCAGCGTCGATCTTGCATGGCACGGAATTTTGTGGACATGTTTGGCTTACAGCACTCATGCGGTTCTCCTTGTGCACGAAACATTATGCATTAAGCCGGCTCCGTGGGAAATCCCTCGTGGCGCACTTTTTATTTTTGAGCATATCCCAGAACCCCTCCGAGCTGGTCGCCTCGTCTGGGAACTTCAGGGAGAAGCCAGTGATGACAATTGGGTCGGTGCCATGGTCAATTATCACGGTGTACTGGGGTTGGAACCCCCATTTGAATGTCCGGTTGCAATTGGCATGTTTATCGTGCTTTTTCTCTGGCTTTGATGGGGTCGGGGGCACAAGACTCCAGAGACGGAGATGTTTCTGAGGCCGTGGAAGTGAGGTAGGGGGCCTGAATACATGTACAGCATAGAAGTTGAGGCTTAATAGAACAGCTGTTACACGGAAATGGCGTTTATTACACAAGGCTACAGTCACGGGATTAGGGCAGAGGCCCTCACCGACTTCTTGTATTTGAAGACGTCTTTGCCGACAGAGGCCTTGAGGAAAACCAAGGACCTTTGATACCAAAGACTGTTATTAGATGAATTGAGTAATTGCTCCAAGCCAGGTAGGCCCTTGTCACAACAGCCTTGTGCCCAGGGGAAAAGGACTTCAAGATGGGTGTCTAAGTCAAGCAAATTTGATTTACTCGCAGTCGATTCTAGACCAGGCCGAAGTTGTTTCTCTTAGTCGCGACACAACATGTCCTATGAGTGCGGACTAGCATTGTTCCCGCCAGCCGATCAAGTCTGCAATCTGTACGTCAAAGCAAGCCACCTGCCACCACCCGCCTTCCAACAGCCTTACACGGTAATAAGCATCATTTCCATACTGCTGCGTTGACTGGCCTCTCACAAGAAGAATTGAGCTTGGTGCAACCCCCATCAGGCTCTCCGCAGATGTTCGGAGAAGCGGCGATCGGAGCTCAATATACAGCCTAGCATGCTGTCAGTGTGCCAATTCGCAACCAACAACACAACCTACCTCAATCAAGGCTGTACAAATAACAATAGCAGGAATAAATTGCCAGGAAGAGATGTGCAATAATGATATCTCATATACATATGCGCATCGCATCACCCCTGGACCAGTGCTTATATTGTATTTTATCGTATTATCAATATCGTCAATATTATCAATATTGCGTCGGTCTCCGTCCTACCCGGGTGCGCCCCCGAGTCAATCCTTCATGAACTACCAACCAACGGTCAACCGGCTTACCGAGACTAATTATTTGGGTCAAGGACAGTAGGAGCACACTAGAAAAGTAGACCGTCTCAGCGCAATTAGTGCCGCGCCGCGGCCGCCAGCCAAGGCCATCTCGCGATAGTATTAAATCTTATATCTAATTCCATAGTAGCTACCACGTCATAAGAGTGTATTCGACACCAATACTTGCATCTCAATAGCTGCCTTTCGGTCATCATTTAATACCATAGCCTCACATTTACCCTAATAGTAAATCACACTGTACAGCCACATCTGAGGGTGGAAGGGCCACCTGATCAAGCGCATACACGCAAAGCAAATGAGGTGTGTTGGTCTGATGACACTTTATATCGCCACCTTCACCACCAATTTGCAAGTCACTACTAGTAGACGAGATAGTATACGCCAAGGTCGCCGACTAGGCCAGTGACACTGCTCCCCGTTGCATGCTTTTTACCATGGCGATGCTCTTACTTCCACGTCCTGTTGCACTCTGATGGCGTCATTTGTGCTCTGACGACGTGGCGACTGACCCTGCATCTCCCATCCACTCACCTCGACCGAGTAGTGGCCATGCTGCTGCGACGGCAAACAAATTCTGCTTTGACTCTCGTTGGGGGCGCTGGTGTTGAGCTCAGAGCCAGTGACGTACTTTGACTTGGAGGATGCCATACGCGAGGAAACGGCGTTGTCGTACTGCTCGGTCATGAGAGTTCCTCGGCTTCGACTCGACCACGCCGACGAGATCCTGCTTGCCAAAGGCTTAAAGTATAAAGCGTCCAAGAACCGGCACAGAGACAATATGGCCGGAATGCAGATACTGATAAGGATCGCCGGCGTCTCGATGGTGAACCAGTAGAAGGTCGGCGCAGCCTCGTCTGTTTGCGAATTAGAGTGGAAATGACAAAGCACGGTCTGTACTGCAAAGGCTCACAAGTAATGTCGCGAGTAATGCCATCTCCCATCTTGATGACGGTAACCAGTCGACCCAGGGATACGACGATGGAGCTGCGGCGATTTAGGTTCCAATGGTCCGGTTGAGAATATTCAACAGACAGAATGCTTACCAGTAACCGATCGTGAAGATGCCAATCACAGCCATCTTCCTCCAGGGCGTCATCTTCAAACCCCATATTTTCGGCATGGGAATCAGCAAAATGACAAGATCGATGACGACACTGGGAATGGCGCTGCCCATGAACAGCACTGACGCATCGGCGCATTTCCCAAGAAGCATTGGGTGCCAGTTCCTGAGCGACTTGCACTGGAAGATGGTGCCCAACACAATGCCGATAAACCAGGCAGCGTTGGCGGCGTGGGTGATGATGACGGCATTGTTGAACCATGGCGGCGACACGTTGGGAGGAAAGATGCGGGTGAGGAAAAATAGGGCGGATGCCTTGGCCATGGCGAGATGTATGTCGTAGATGAAGTAGACGGCGAAAAGCATGCGCAGAATCTTGACGACGTTCTCGGGCGGCACGACCCAAATGTGCTTTCCGGATCCCAAGTCGAACATGACCAAGCTCATGACGAGCTGCACCAACATAAATATCTGATGACCAGTCAGTCACGGGTTAGCAAGCGTCGCGCGATGGCCTGGGCCAAAACCAAAACCTACCGTGGATACTAAAGCTGTCCAATCATCCCACCAAAGACTTTTGAAATGCCCAGGCGAACTCTCTGCGATGAGCCGCGAGGCAAAGCGAAGTACCATCATGACCGAGATGACGACAATCATGGCAATGCAGAGAGCCACCAAGGGAGGAGAGCGGTCATCCAAGGAGCCCGGGGGCAACTCAGTGCCATCTGTTGGTGCCGACATGGCCTGTTCAATTCGAGGATGGTATACGAAGCACCCAAAAAGAAACCAAAAAAAAAAAAAAATCTTGAAGCGGTGCGGCTGCGTCTTCTCAAAGCGTCTTGACAGTTGCGGTTTGGGTGGCTTGGAGTTGAAGGTGTGACGAATCTTGAGCGACCAGAGTTAAATTCGGTAGAGGACGGCTCCCTTGGTCGCGGAGTCTCTGCCGTCTGGTACTTGAGGGTGCCGTCGACGAGCCATGCATCGGTGTCACCGCAGCCTCATGCCTACTCGATGCAGTTATACAAATACGGGCTGGGCCGAGGGCAAGTATTGACTCCATTGGGGGCCGTCCCGAACTAGCATTAGCCGAAATCGAAACCTTCTACTGTACTATGCATCTAGAGCATCGATATTTTACGACTTTGTGCTGTGATCAGCTGAGCCCGATGCGATGCAATCGAGGGGTAGAGTCTGGTTATTAGGGTCTCGAACTTGCTGCATCTTGTTGGTGTAGACCTGAGTCCACGTATTAGCAGCCATCTGGCCAACGGTCTGAACCAAGATTTGCCAGTCACCTTACCCATTTCCAAAGGGTTCAGGATCAACCTCTTCAAGGAAAACAAATCGACCATGAAAGCCATTGTAGCGCAAGGCAGAAGCCTTGTTTCCATTGTTGAAGTGCCCAAGCCGGTTGTCCAAGCCACCGTGTAGGCTGCGACTACTCGGGGAGTACGCACTTGACATGTCTGGTTCTTTAAAAGGCGTGCCAAGCAAATAACATGGAATCATTGGTGTAATTCAATGCAATGTAGCTCTTTGTACCTGACAGGGTCATTGGTACAATTGATCCCCCGCTAATCACCGACTAAATTAAGGTCAACAGTATCCGATTGGTTGTTAAGCCCTGGATCTGACACTCCACAAGGACTCGCATTCCTCGATGTCATGAGACGGGGACCGCGGAATCGGGATTGTGGGCTTGGATGGAGCAGAGTGTTGTATGTACATAACGCCGGGGAAATTACTCCAACTAATAGTTGATACAAGACGATTACGTTTTGCTATGGAATAGGGCTGAGAACTCGTTTATCCTGTCAAGCCATAGTCTGGAAGCATTTTCATGTATATATTAGCACTGTAGCCCATATCAGGCCAAACCGTCACAGACACATATGCAGCCTGCTATGCCTGAACATCGTATTTCAATATACTCGCGTTGAAAACGCGATATTCCTTTATTTTCACGTTTTTATTATCAAGTACGGTTGCCTGGTACGGCCAAATACAGTGTTACTAGAGTTGTGCATCTAGCCGTTTTTTAAAAAGCTTGTTTAGTTGGAAGAATAAAATATATTAAACGTGTAGGGTATGAGGTCTCTAACCAAAATACGCTAGTTATTATATGCAGCCCCTATGTATAAGCTCCTAATAGACATACTCCTGGACTCGGGCCACTCGGCTGCTCCCACATTCTGCCTGTAGATCTGGCTAGGATCCACAAAGTTTATTGCGATGCTAAGATAACAGGGTGCTCAGTGGATCGATGCCCTCTCGAGCAGGGTCCGTAACGCTACATCAGACGATTGGGGAGTTTATCTGGAACGTTTCATCTCGTACAGTTCCTGTGAATTCCCCATGGCCTTATATACATGGCAACGCCAGCCGAGATTTATTAATATTCCGCGAGTCAGGCTCGATGGCATGGCCATGCTACCCTGATAGTCTGCAGAGCCTGGGCTCATCTATTGATGTCGTGATCAATTAAGGGAACATGGAATCTTTTCAAGTCATGCCTGTCGGCGGTTCACGCTGATCCGGATAGGGAAGCTGGTCAACATGAACCTGGCGTGCATTGATGCTAGGAGCCTTACGTCTCGTGGCTGAGTCGAATGGTCTTGTAGACGGTTGTTTCGGTCCGGTGTTGGCAATAGTCCCAAAGCAAAGCGTGTCACACAAGCTGCCTACGACAAACATTCCTGAACAAACAGCTGATAGTGCATTGGAAACGGGGATGACTTTACCGGCATGACTTTTGCCCCTGCCCATGCCTTTCTGACCTAAAAACCTATAGGTATTGACTTCTCAACAAAGGCGGTGTAGCCAGCTTTCTTACTATCGACGTCTCTTAAATCACGTCAATAAAGCCTGGTCTATTCTAAGCCCAATTAGGCATAATCGCAGGCGCAATTCGTCGTCCGTTTCCTCTAGAGCAGAAAGAAGTACAAGTTGCTCTAGTCCGAATATAGCCATGGGAAAACGCCGGATAAGTTGTACACGAGAAACAAAAGGGTGGGACGTGACACGAGTCAAGGTCTGGTAGTCAAAAACTGCCGATGACTCCGTAGAGCATTTCCTCTAAATATAGTGCTAATAAAGTGCACCGCCCACGTGCAAGCCACGCTTAGCTTCACATGCATCTTTAACACCTTCCTGAAAGGTCTTGAACCGTTGTTCCGGCATTTCTGAGCCCGACGCCGCGTGTTTTATATCCTGGCGCCATATGCACAAACGTCTGGTACTCCCACCGGCCGGGACTGCCGGGTTTAGGCTTATGTCGTGATATGCCGCCCCAGATATGCCCGGCCAGCAATCACCTTGGACCAATCGCGGACCTTTCGAGTCCTGCAGATAGTAAAACATGCCTAGTATTCTCATTCGACGAATACAAGAAAAGTTTCAAGACGGAAATTACAGTCAATTCTCGGATTTATGCGTATTACATTTGCAGGCCTGTGAGGAGGCTTATTTCGGCATCGCTATTTCTATAAAGATGGCTCGACCGGCTGCTCAAGCTGGAACTGTACACAACAGTCCAGTCACAAATTATCCATCATCTAAGCCGAGCTGCCTCTGATAGCACCTTTTCAAAAACTCTTTGAAAGTAATTCCTACAACCACCTCCTAGCGAGACTCAACCACTGATCGACATGCCTTCGCTCAAAACACTTGCTTTTGCATCCATAAGCCTCAGCGCTGTAGAGGTGGCTGCGTCGACTTTCTCTCTTGCTGCTGAGCCAATTCCGGGCAAGGTGAATGAGTTTGTGGTCGAAGTCGAACTTGGTACTCCACCCCAGAAGTTGCCTCTCGTGCCTGATACTGGTTCCACCGACTTTTGGGTGTACAGTACGGATACTGGATCAAGCTGGAACAAACATAAGCCGTGGGATATAGCGAAGAGCACGACTGCCCGTAATCTTACTGGCTACACGTGGAAGATACAGTACGGAACAGGTAATGCCGACGGTACCAACATCTACGAGGACGTTGTGACACTAGGGGGTGTACCTTTTCCTAAGCAGGCTATCGAATCGGCTTCTCGGAGCGATTACAATGTTGATCCGAAAATTTCTGGCATCTTCGGACTGGAATTCCGTCCCGACCAGACTGGTGTTAACCAGGCGGGAGAGCATGTGAAAACATGGTCTAGTACTCACATCAATTCTTTGGACCAGCCGTTATTTACGTCCCACTTCAAGTTTAACGGCGGTACGACGCATTATACCCTTCCATGCTGCATGTGACATAGCTAACTGAAGCAATTAGGAGGTTCTCTTGATTTCGGGTTCATCGACAACACTAAATACACTGGAAGCATCACGTATACGCCCGTCACTCACGATCAACACTGGATGTTCAACAGCACTGGGTACAAAATCGGGGATGACCCAGCTCAGGTGCTAGAACTTCAAGCCGTAGCTGACACGGGGTCATCTGCGATATTTGTTCCTGAAGCGGTTGCGAGGGCCTATTACAGGAAGGTGCCAACCAGTTCTGGCGGTGGCAATTTTCAATACTCGTTCAAATGTGGCAACCCGCTGCCCGACTTCTCATTCAACGTTGAGAACACCGTCATTACTATTCCCGGAAAGTACCTAGACCTTGGTCCCACTGGTCTACCTCAGAACGGGTTTTGCCTTTCTGCAATTCAACGCGGTAAAACAACAATTTTTGGAACTCCCGCTCTTCAAGCAGCCTTTGTTGTATATGACGTTGGCAATCGTCGCCTTGGGTTCGCTTCGCCTGCGTGAGGAACAAAGCAGAGGATATTAAGTGGCACCGAGAAGAAGATTAGTCTAGGCTTTTGCCGGAACCTTTGGCATGAGGTTAGATATTAGATGTCACGGGCGACAAGTCAGATTGTGAACT
Organism: Metarhizium humberi; assembly: GCA_020102295.1. Taxonomy (NCBI): domain Eukaryota; kingdom Fungi; phylum Ascomycota; class Sordariomycetes; order Hypocreales; family Clavicipitaceae; genus Metarhizium; species Metarhizium humberi. The sequence goes on from JACEFI010000037.1 coordinate 90,032, forward strand.
AGCCTGATGTGTGTACACTAAATTCATTTCAGCTTATCTCTTATAGACAATATACCGGCGGGAAGCCATTCGAGGCGATGCTGGACCCCAAGAGTGGGATGAAAACATGACTCGATCATTATCTGCCGTACGCGTGAGAGTGCAACCAGATTCGCCCCTTCCACGGCCATCATTGAGTAGTGAGATCCCTCAGGAAACAACTTGGAATTGCCCAGGACAAAAGACGTATCACTACTTTGCTCACAAGACGCCTCAAAAGCCGGTGGCAATTTGCTTTTACGCTAGGCATCACGCAAATGAGAGTTAACTCTGATTGCGTCAATATGATTTGGTATGTGTGCCGCACACACTCTTCCGTCATTTGGGGCACTGGCAGCCAATACAATAGACTGGAATAAGGCGTCCAGCATGGCAGGATGAACTAGCATAGACAATGTATTGTCCCCCGGAAGGAATCCAGTTGATAAGCCCGGCTTTCGCCTGAGACCCGACAGGACTCTGAAGGGACCCGAGAACTCATAATTCAAGTGGTCCAAAGAAGCATACAAATCCTCAGAGTCGACATCAACGAGGCTCGTGGGCTGAGAGCTGCCTTCTGGCAGTGCGGTGCTCAAAGCAGTACCAAGGAGGATGCGAAACTGGCCATGCGCAAGGGAATCAAGCAACGTGTCGAGTTTACCTTTGGCGGCACTGCAATTAAATGTTCCCATGATGCAAGACGACTCTTGCTGTTTTTCAATATCGGACAGAGTAAAGACAACTTCTACAGGGGCGTCGTCCTCGTCAAAAGTCAGGGCCTGACCCATGACAATGTCGAGCACCTCGATCAGTGAGACTGGTTGTTCTCCCGTGAGTTTCAAGCATGCTTCCACGACAGTGACGATGAATGCAGCCCCCGTATATATCGTCTGGCCTTGAACACGGTGTCCCGATAGCCATGGCACCTCTTTAGGGCAAATGGAATGCCTCCATCGCATCTCCCGATCCGACGAATCAGGGGTCAAATGACCGAGGAGTTCATGTGCCTTGTCGGATCGATGGGGAAAGGCCCGGACGTATCGTGACTTGTGCCATTATTCCTTGCTGTGGTCCCAATAGTAAGGGGGGAGACCCTGCAGCGTGTGGAATGTTGCATGGTCGGAAAGGAAAGCTCCATAGGCCTGGAGATTGACGGAACCTCTACCGACATGACTAGCAATAGAGCCCATTCCGTCGGCCAGCGACTCTAGATCATTCATTCCCTGTTGCAGAAGCGCCACGTAGGGGAACCCACGGCCCGTAATGTCCTGGATTACTTGCTGAACGGGGGCTTTCAAGGCCGCGTGCGGCCCTATCTCGACTGCCATGTCAAACGGGCCGCTGTCGCTCCAAGCCTTTTCCACGGCCTGTTTGAAGAGTACCGGATTGATCAAGTTGCCAATCCAGTAAGGCCCTTTCAACTCATCGTGGAGGGCAGAGTTGTGTTCCCCGGAAACACTGGAGAACCACTCGGTTCGAGACGCCGGATTTACTTGAATGCTCATATTCTTCTGATAGGCTGTGTATTCTGATGAGTAGGAGAGCATATGCGGTGAATGATACGCCCTGTCAACCTTGAGGCGCCTAGTAAATTTCTTCTCATCCTGCAGCACGGCCTGTATCTGATGAATAGGGTCCGAATCGCCGGATATGGTAATACTGGCGGATGAATTGACGGCCGCGATCCAGGCACGGTCTTTAAACCTAGAACCCGAAATTAGTTTTCTGCTTTTCAAATTCTTGGAACCACGCGGGACTGGTGTTCCAAAGCAGGCCATCACTCGGTGGGCCAAGTAGGGGGGATGGGATCATGATGCGTCGGTGACATTTTGCGGAGAGACAACATACTCTGGTTCTTCAAGAAGCTCTTCCATGTCGTCTTGGCTCGTTCCCACGGCCAACATGGCACCATCTCTAACTTGGTGTTGCGTGGAAAAGGCCACGCTTAATCCACGATAATACGACATGCAGATGGCATCGTCAGCCGAGATGCGCTTGGCAGCGTAGGCAGCTGCGATCTCGCCGGATGAATGACCCATAATAGCAGTGAATCTGACTCCGGCAGCCTCAAGAATATCGACAAGGAGGATCTGCACGGATAGAGTGAGTGGCTGGGATAAGGTAGCATCGCCAATCCGGGAGGAAGTGGCGTCTTTGGAGAGCTCTGCCGCCATAGTCCAGGACGAGGGGATGACGGAGACGGGCCAGTCAAGCATCTAGCCTATCAATAATCTTCCTGGCCGCCGGCGAGCTGGAAATAAGCTCGGCGCCCATCCGTGCCCGTGCCCATTGGGCTCCCTGGCCGGTGAAGATGCCCAGGATACGAAGACGGCTGTCCGAAATCTGCGCAGCCCGAACTCCCAGGCTTTCATTTGTACGGGATCATACTGTGTCGACTCTCTCAGTTATTTTGAAGAGGAGTACATCCGGCGAAGGAGCCGAAAAGGAGGCAGCGAATGGAAAGCGAGTTCGCCGAGAATGCAGAGTGAATGACAAGTCTTGCATGTTTATCTCATGTCTTTGGGCGGCAAGAAACTCCTTGAAGGATTGGAGATACGTAGTCAGGGATGCTTCGGAAGCTGCCGAGAAAATGAAGGGAGACAAAACGGCGGTTTCTGGTCTCTGGTGCGGCTTGGGAGTGTAGCTCTCCAGGATGGCGTGGGTATTTGCGCCTCTGAACCTAAAGCTGAATGTGGTGGCAATTGTCAGCAAAATACAGGCTCTGGTATCCCTGGTTTCTTGTGCCTCTCCTTCTACGTGACGACTATGTAGTACTTAACTGTTGACACTCGCGCGTTGAGCTTGATTTTCATGAGTAGTCGGCCATTCGAGTGCAGAGGTTGGAATCTCCAAATTTTTATAAAATGATTTGACGAGGATTAGGACGGTCAAAGAGCAGATTGGCGGGGATTGTTGTATGCCTCATGGCTAATACTACTTTGATGAGTCCGGCCAGGCCCGCGGTCCCTTCAGTATGGCCAATGACGGTTTTGATACCTCCGACGTAGAGGGGGCCAACAGTTTCGGCTTCAGCATTGCCGAAGAAGGTTTTGCTGATTACTTCTGCCTCTATCGGGTCTCCGGCAGTCGTTCCGGTGCCGTGGGCCTCGAAAAACTGAGGCCGGTCAGCCTGCTTGTTAATGTCGAGACTAGCTCGAGCATAACAGTCGCGAATCAGGGCTATCTGAGCCTTGTGACTGGGCCTGGGCTGCAGACAAGACAAAATCAGCACAACAAAACGTGACGCTGAGTATTAAGCTAAAACCCACATGGTGATGCCTGGCGTCTTGCCGTCTTGGCTGACTCCCACTTGGCGGATGACGGCGTGAATGGGATTGCTATCTGCCTCGGCGCAGCCCAGCGGCTTGAGAATTACGGCCGCTATGCCCTCGCCTCGTGCATATCAATTCGCGTCTGCGTCCCACATGCGGGACCGGCCAGTCGGGCTCAGCATATTCATCTTACTTTGCGAAACGTAGACCAACGGATCTAGTATCACGTTGCAGCCCGTGGCTACAGTCAGAGAGGAACAGCCAGAGCGCTGCTTCTGCATGGCGAGATGCACCGCATACAAACTCGCACTACATGCCGTGTCAGCAATCATGGAAGGTCCATGCCAGTTAAAGAAGTACGATATCCTGTTGGCCATGAGGCTCGGTGTGACACCAGTCGCATGGTACTTGTTTAGAAACTGAAGGTCACGACTCGTGATGTGCTTGTAGTTATGCATTAGAACGCCGGAATAGACGGCAGTGTCGGACCCTTGGATCTGGCCAAGTGTGTGTCCGCTGTCTTCCACAGCTTTATAGACAGTCTCGAGCAGCATGCGTACTTGGGGATCGATAGCTTGCACTTCCATGGGGCTAATGCCGAAGAATTAGGCATTAAACTTTCGAGCCGCATTTTTACCCTCCAAAAAGCATGACGATTTGACATTGGTGTGGCGACGCATCTGGCTATTGTGGTAATGGAAGCTATTAATGCTGAACTTGTCCTCAGGGATAGAAGTAAGGAGATCGGGAGGATCCCTGAGGATGTCCCATAGTGCCGAAGGGATTCTTCTATTGCCTGGAATCCAACAGCCGATACCTATGATGGCCACTGGCTCCTGGGAGCTTATTTTGAGGGATTATGGGTAGGGCGCGATGAGTGTTGGCTTGGAGAGCAAGGGGCTTTAGCTTGAGTGATGAGGGGGGGATTAAAGAATAGGTGATGCCACCGGGTGATGGGTATTAGTAATAGTGGCATTATATATACTTGGGACTTGAAGACGTGATTTTGTGCTGGCTGGCGAGGAGTGTAAAAAGTACGGGAGTTTCTTCTAGAAACCGCAAATATGTCTCGCACTACTAGTCGCTTCCCGAGATATATTGGGCTTAAAGGGAATACTAGGGCTCTATAGGGTGTTAAAGGTCTCTGATAAGGCTCGTGTATTATGACGGTTCTGCCATAGAACCAGTTGGGCGGCGCAAGCATAGAGTGCCAACCGTATTCATTTAGGCAATTGATAGGCACGCCACCGCGAATTGATACGGAAGCCAACGCTCAATTGCCTTTATTTCATATAAGGCGAGCAGGAAGCAGTTGGGGGCTATGTGGTAAGCAAGGTGACAAAAGCGGCCTTTGAGACAAGGTGTTGCAGATCACAATAACAAGGCTGTCGGGATTGGACGTAGACGTCTTTCGCCGAGCCACTGGGGTCGCATCGCATGGCCAGCCTCAAACAGGCCGCAGTGATGAGTGTTTCTTATTGCATCAAGCAAAGCAAGTTGTGGAATAGAAGCCGGGAGTTGGACAAGGCCACGCCCGGTGGCATAGACCCTACGAGTTGAATGCATGTGTTTGTAAAAGGTATTCACCGTGGTATATTTCATGCCTTCTTTGTACCACAAATCTGTTTTCTAGCCCTTGACTGCCTTTCTGTATGCCGCTATTTCTTCCGTGTATGTAGGCACGTTGGCAGCCAGATATACCCTATCACTCTCGCACCACGACCATGGCCATTGACTTCGACAACCTCCTGAAAGCGGCACAGGAGGCCATCTTAAACAAGGCTCTTGCGCCGACTCCTCCGGGTGTCGTGTCGCACTTGGACCAGCCACGAGAATGGAATGTCACGACCGTTGCGTTGACCGCTGTATTATTGTTCGTCATAACGGTCGTTTTCTTCCTGCACGCCTACTCCAGGATCTTGTACGCAAAGAAGCTCAGGTGCCCATGCAGTGTCCGCCAGACAAGTCCCTTCCCTTACTCATGTCAACTATATACGTGGTAGCTATCAAGCCAAAAGGCGTTTGTCTGGAAATTCACGTTTAAAACGATATGATTGTTGTACAGGACTAATTAAAGCGGAAGTAACTTCTTGGGTTTTTCAACACACAATACACACACACCCAATATTCTAAAATTACCTCCCCATTTACGTGACAATGCCAACGTCTAGACTCGCAAGGATACTGGTGGAATCATGAGTGATTTTTGCGGATTATGCGCTCTCATTTCCTCGGGGTTGCCATACACGCGTCTTCAACCAGGCTCGAGGTGAACCATCTGCACAATTAGCGCAAAGCGAAGGAATTTTGACGGAACTCGGCGTTTATGCTGTATGTCCCAGCAGTCTGAACTGTCTTCTATTGCCAAATCCCTGTCGCTGGGATGTGTTAGTCCCGCAAGGACTCGCGACACTAATATTGGAGTTGTAGGTGGCGACAAACATTAGTTCGACGCGTAAGGCTGCCTTTCATTGTTATCGTTCACTGCCAAGTCGTCAGCCAGTCATTTCGCAGAATGGGGATTACAAGCTATAGGCTGGTGAGAAGCATATGTGATTAGCGAGGTCCCAGATTCTGATAGTGACTTTTAATTGCAACATTCACCCGGCGCTTCACTCCAGCCCATATTTGAGTGTCATGTTATAAACCTACCTCGGAAACTATCTGCCCTTATATTGCTTGCCCTTCTATCCTATCCAGAGATGACTCGTGTTTTAATTATCGTATAACTTCTGTCTTGATACGATGCTTCGTTTCGCAGCTGGGCTCGAGTAACACGTACATATAGAAGCGACGAAACCACCACAGATCCGGCCGGCGGCCTCTGCGCTCAAATCAATAGAAATCCATTGCCAGCGCAGAGACACTGGATTTCCCGAGCCGCTCAATAAGGGTATACCACAAACTGTCGTTTGAACTGTGCAGAAAACCAATTACTTATATTATTATCATCAGATCGCAACACCACCCTCCCACACCTAGAAGCAGATCTCTCCCCGAATGCCATTCTCTCCCAAGATAATCTCGCCGTTAATCGAGCATTTAGACTGCATAGCCCATTGATTTGGAAAAGACACAGACAAAATATCAACGAAGGTACAATTCATACCCAGACGCTGGTACTTCAGAGTTCGTTGGACCTGTCCAATCCAGACACGGACGCAGGAAGTAAGAAAGATTTGCAGCTGGATAAACCGCCAGCTTCAGGTTTGCGTGTCTTTGAGATTGCCGCCAATGACCGGCACTCAAACATGGAAGACTGAAATGAGACCTATCTCTTCCATTATGTCGGGCAATCATTATAGAAACACCTTACTAGTATTTTGCACGGGAGGAGAGAGTCGTCGCCGCTAGCTGCATGATGTTTTGATCATATGGGGAGTTCGATGGGGCGATATCAGGGCATTGGCATAATACTGTCTCACAGCGAGTGGCGAGGCTAGAATTGTACCCAAGATAATATTGCATAGCAACTGGCGTTGTCTTGCATCTCTATCTACACACAGACAGTTTTGTCCCAGATTTGCAGAGCCCGAATTAGAGAGCATGGTACTACAGCAACCGGTCAAGGCGATTTGACCGCCTATTAAGCATCCAGGCCCTGATGCCAACCACACTTCGAGCCCTCACCCTTGATGAACCCGTAATATACATGGCGTAGATGGTTGTCACAAACAAAATATTACAATTGACCTTTATACAACGCTGGTGCTATTCAATGGCTTACTTGCGCCCTATTCAGACGTTCTATATCCCGGTCACTCGGCGCCCAAACTTTTTCCGTGAAGCCTACCACAGGCACTTTGCTCCTAAGCAGAAGACTACTGCAAATTACGCTGACGCTGCTCAATGCCATAGCCAGACTAGCCCAGACAGGATCCAGTCTGATATGCTGACCATTGCTGCGTATAGGGTAGAGGACTCCAGCTGCAATGGGCATGGCCACGAGATTGTAGACAAGAGCCCAGCCAAAGTTAAACTTGACACGCCGGAATACCGTACGGCTGAGACTGACTAATGTTAAAAGAGTAGTGAGACTCGGATTGACAAGAACGAATTCAGCAGCAGATACAGCTACGTCCGAGCCAGACCCTATCGCAACTCCGACGTCCGCCACAGTCAAGGCTGGCGAATCGTTAACACCGTCGCCTACCATAGCAACGATAGCTCTTTGCTTGTTGGCGTTCCGTCCTAGGCTGGAAGACTCCGACCTAACATTTGCCTGGCTCTTTTGAAGGTATTGGATATTGTCGGCTTTTTGCTCCGGCAACACTCCAGCAATAATATTCTCTGGACTGATGCCCGCCATGGCTCCAACGGCTCGGGCAGTGGTGACATTATCGCCAGATATCATCCAAACATCCACACCTTGGCTGCGAAGAGTTTCAACCACGTGCCGGGACTCTGGCCGCAGGGGATCTGAAGTTGCAAAAATAGCAAGTACGTTCCATGGAGACTTCGCCGTGGATGCTGTGGGCCTTGCTGCCACGAGGACGATGGACTTCGCTTGGCCCTTCCACAGATCTAGAGCCGCGGATGTATCTTCATCCAGGGTGATGTCATGATCAGTCAAGAGCGCCTCATTTCCCGCTAGTACTTGGACCTGGTTTGGCAACGTCCCAACGCTAAAGGTGCCTGTCATACCCTTTCCGGCTATCTCTTCTATGTGGTCGGCTCTGGCAACGGTCGTTTCCCTAGATTGGCAGAAGTCGACGATAGCTTTGCCGATGGGATGACTACTGTTCTCTTCAAGTTCTTTCAAAACACTCAGGATCGTAGTCTCGCTCCAGGAATCATCATTCCGCGGAAGAAATTGATGATTCGTGACCTTGGGCTCCCCTCCTTGCGTCAGGGTTCCCGTCTTATCAAAGACAATAATGTCCAGTTTGCTCGCTTCCTGGAAAGCCTCTCCTCCGCCTTTCACCAGAATGCCATACTTGGCTGCGAGGCCGCCGCCGACGAACAGCGCCGTTGGGGCCGCGAGGCCTATGCCGCACGGACACGCAATAATGAAGACGGCAATAGCAAACTGCAGAGACCAAAACGGCCAGCTGCCAATCTCGACATCTAGATATTCTTTTGGGAGGCTGCCGGAAAGACCAAGGCTGAGCCAGATCAACCAGGTTGAGATGGCGATGAGGGTCACGACTGGCACGAAATAGCTGGTAAGGGTGTCAGCCAGCCTTTCGATAGGGGCGCGTTTCGCTTGTCCCTCGCGAACCACTTTGATGATTTGGTCCAGCATGGATTCTCCAGAAGTGCTGGTGGTACGAATCGTGACGGGCCCTCCTTTGTTCACAGTTCCAGAGAATAGTGCATCACCAGCCGCCTTTTTGACAACTTTTGATTCCCCGGTAAGACTTGACTCATCGAATTCGCCCGCTTCATCAAGCAGCACACCGTCCCAAGGCGGAGATGCGCCATGGACGACCCTGACGAGATCACCTGTGTCAATAACATCGGCACTAACACTCCGAGTCTGGCTGGCGCCTCTTGTGCCATCGTCTGGCAGCACCAGCAAAGCCTCATTTGGCCGAAGTTTGCTTAGTGTTGTCACCGCTTCCCCCGTCTTCGCTTTCGAATACGCTTCAATGAGGCGGCCAATGAGCAAGAACATGGTCAGGAAAACGACGGAGTCAAAGTAAGTCGCATTTCCTTTCATATTCATCGCGTTTGGCGCGGTAGAGGCGATGATGATCTCAACGACGGATGAAATATAGGCGATGGTAGTGCCAAAAGACATCAGCATGTCCATGCTTCCGAAACGGTAAAAGCGACGCAGGACTGGCACCGTGCTGCCAGGCCTCCAAAGGGAGTGTAGTTCCTTGATGGCGCGGCGGTGGAATACATCAGCAGCAAAGAAATAAACCGGTGTCGCCATGATAAATGCGGCCCATTCAGCGCGGGTGACTCCACGGAGTGGTTCCATGAGGTACATGCGGCTCGGGTTGGTTGAAGGGACCAAGGTCATAAAGACGATGGCTACTATAAATGTAGGGATCGCAACAACCAACGAAAGCAGGACCCGGTAGAATATTCGCTGCCGTATACGGCGATGCATCTGTGCTGCACGCTCCTCAATCGTCGGAGGGTGATATATGGTAGCGTTGAAGGCCGCGTCAGCGGTCGAAATCGCTGCAAGGATGGCTCGAATGGTAAAACCAGGCGCCTCGGGGACGTACGAGATGGTTAGTAGCGAGCTTTGCAGCGTAGCCGGGGTCTCGACAATTATTCGGTCACCGAATTGATTCATTGCTTCGGTGACGCGTGCCGGACAATGCTGGCAGAACATGCCGTCGATACGGATCGACACTGCTCTCCGCGAATTTTGAGCCTCATCTTTCGTAGCATCCAACATGTCGTCCAGCTTAGCTTTGTAGCCCAATTCCTCGATAGCGGCACGGATGCGAAGGATGTTGTCTTTGTCCTCAAATACAATGGTGCAGCTGCTGGTGATGAGGTTGACGTCAACTGTCTTCGTGAAAGGAAGATTCTTAAGTGACGAGGTAATTGAGCCGACACAAGAGCTGCAGGTCATGCCTTCAATGGACAGTGACGCTTTCCATAGCTTCGACGCCGGCAATCTCGAGGTTGGGAGGACTGGCAGCTTTTCCACCTGTTCCAAGCTTGCGTCATAGCCCAGACTGGTGATAGCCCTGATTAGGTCGTCGGGAGAATGCTGTCCTTCAAATCTCACAAACGCATTTTGCGTCAGGAGGGCAACGTTTGCAGACAAAACCCAGGGTTTTTCCTCCAATGCCGACGTGATCTTGCCGACACAAGAGCTACAGCTCATGCCAGATATGGTAATCGACGCATCGAAAACATCACTGGTCGCGGAGGCGGATTCAACCACCACAAACGGACGATTTGTTCCAGTCTGGGGAGAAGGTGGCCCGCTACGTGAGGCTTTTTCCCTGCTGTCCTTGTGTCTGGCATCTATCCCGGATCGACATTGCTGACAGTGCTCTTTATGTCGGCGTCTCCTCGTCTCTTCGGCGGCGACCTCTCGTTTACGCTGCCAACGCTCCGTAATCCGGTTCAGCCATATAAACGGGAAGTCATCATCATCGCCCGCGGTGTTAGTTGGAAGTGCGGATGCACCCGAGACACTGTCGGAAACCACTTCGTAGCCCGAGTTGGCGAGAGTTCTGGCGATTACGCGGGGTGTGAGTGAGGCGTCATGCGTGACGGTAACGCTGTGCGATAAGATTGACGCTTCCACAGATTCGGGTTTTGGTTTAAGGCCTGCCAGCAGGTCTTCAATGAAGGAAGTACATGTGGGACAATGAATGCTGGGAACGAGGAATGTGGTCCGAGATGGTGCAGGCGAGAGTGCAGATGGTCCGTCCATGCTTGCAATGAGCTTATACTGTTGCCATGTCTGGGACATAACAATCGGAGCTAGAAACGAGACATAAGGCACTTTTATACTTCCCACAAGAGAAGCTGCTCGAAGTCCAAGAAAACAGCAAACTGGCCTGTAGCGACAGCTTGGGTTTGCACCTGGTAGTTCTACAACCTTCCATGAACATTGAAGAGAAACGCACCCCTTACAGGCGCAAAGAAGCCCAAACAGGCGTCACGCACGAAACAGTTGTACCATCAAATGACTTGATGCGTAAGCCAAAGTTTCAAAGCCGGCCACCAGACTAATTCTGGATACACCGTTGGCGCAAAAACAACGTAGCCTGCCGCATTGCCGCACAAATACCGCATTCAATGTTGCCGCACAAGTAGCGCCTTGCCGCACAAATAGCGCATTGCCTTGGTTCGCCGCACAAGATGAGCTCTTTTCGCGGGCCTTATTCGCTCCAACGCTGATTTCGCCGCGGGGTGTATGTAACTTGGGGCCTTTTGAAACATCCATGTCGCATTCAACCACGTTTCCTTCTAAGCATACCGTGACAGAAATAACATCTTGTCAAGCGAATTCCCCGCAACACAGCCTCGGCCGAATACCTTTCTTGTCCATGTGTAATCATCGAACTTGTCCAATATAAGATGTTTGGAATATAAGAAGTCCTGCTCATCCATATGTTTTATTAGAGAACCCGTCGAGACACGCGCTTAATTAACTACAGAAGTACCCGAAACTTGAGCCAGTATGACAAGAGCCTATGAGTTTGACGTGCAAATGTCCTGTGGAGGTGAGCATCACCGTCGTGACCCGATGTTGCAAGGCTAATAGATTCGCAGGTTGCGCTTCCGCAGTCAAGCGATCCGTCGCGTCCATGCAAAATGTTCTTTCTGTCGATGCATCTGTTGAAAAACAGAAAGTCAATGTGACGGTTGCCGACGACGTGGAGTTGGATCTTGTAAGGCAGGCTATTGAGATGAGTGGGAAAAGGGTCATTGAGGGGAGAATCATCGAAGACGAGACGGATGGGAAGTGTTAAGAGGAATGTTGCCGTATAGACTTGCAACGAAAGCGATGCTATGGAGAGACTAAGTAATAACTTGCTTGCAACATGTAGCTTTGGTTTCATCAACACACAATAGCGTGTCATTCCCTGTTTGTGAATGATATGAATCGTTACATCATCACTGCATAGCTACAATGTAGTTTAGAGAAGGAGTACGGAGTTTGAAGGGCTAAAGTCATCATTGAGTCAGGGTCAAAGACGATAAAGGCAGCAGCTCTTGCATTTTGGCCGGCATTGCTGGTCATTTCAAAAGGGAGTTCTGTCTCATCCCCTGCACACTACAGTAAAACCAACAGCTATTCAAAAATTTTTCCAAATCGTAGTAGAATCCTCTCGATCCAAGCACAATTACGCTTATAAGTTGACTCGTAGCTACAACTCCGTGATAGTTAACCTAGGATTTTGAGAGCGCACGATAGGTTTCTCACCCGAACCTTGACAGTGTTTTCACAGCATCCCTTGCAGCAACGTTGATCCTAATAAATGGAAAGTCCCGTCTCAGTCGGTGTTTCAATGACAGTCGCAGTACATGAGGCTACTCGTTCCAGTCCCAGGGCAGCAACCAGGCCGTAACTGAAACAACTGAACCACGCGCTGCGTGCTATAAACTATTTTTAAACTGCGCGGCGTGCCCATGGCTCTACATAAAGCCGCCCAACTCCACATTTCTCCTTGTTGAAGTTGCCCGGGGAATATCATCGTAGCTGTCCATTTCGTTTCTCTTTCCAGCCTGGAAGACCTTTTCAACATATTTCAACCACAAGAAACGCAACATTACACATCTCTGAAACATCATGGACATGCCCGGAATGGAGCGCCCAATGGGTCCGATGGAATCAACCAAGCCTACAGAAATGACGGCTCTGCCGGGAACGAGTTCTGCAAATCGCGGCAACCCCACGACAGCTATAGCTCTCACAGCTGCGACAATGTCCAATGTGCTGCCAGCGGCGTCGGAAACAGCCGGTGCAATCCACAGTGAAGAGAAGCCTTCCGTTCCTCCCATGACTGAAATGGGCTCGATGACATCTGCTGCGGGCATGTCCAACGCCTTTCATTTTGGGCTTGGCGATCCGCTTTGGACTACGTCACTGACACCTACAAGCAACCAGGGCTATGCAGGAGCCATCATCCTGCTCGTAGTTCTGGCTGTCTTTCTCCGTCTCCTGAGTACGACAAGGGGCATGGTAGAGAGGCGCTGGAATCCGCGGTCGAGTCGCCGTTGCAGCGATGATGAAGGTGACAGTTGTATCAAAATGGGACAGTCTGGTGGAGATGTCAACCATGGCCCTCAGTGGAATGCCATAATACAAGTCACGAAGGGACTTTTCCAGATTACGAGCATGGCGATAGGCTACCTGCTGTGAGTATCATCACCCTTGCGTCACGATTCTCACTACCTTGGATTAATTTTCGTTTTCATTCAGCATGCTAGCAGTTATGACATTCAATCTTGGGTATCTGCTTGCTGTTCTCGCTGGTGGTTTTCTTGGCGAATTGGCTCTTGGCTCAATTGAGCACTAAGAATACACGGATACAAAGAGCACTTGGGAATTTACAGCGGCTAAGCCGTGACGAATTGGTTCTGTCGTTCTTTCGCTTGATACTAAGGGGGAAGTTTAAGAGAAAACGTGCAGGACAGTCTTGATCCTTCCAATCATTTATGTCGCCATTCAGTGCTGGTCACTGAATCGTCACCATGTTATTTGTACTTAGTGTGAATGTCGCTCGTTTTTGTGCCAGCCAGGATCAGGTCTTGATTCAATCAACAGTCGCTCGATATGTAATTGTCCCAGTTCCTCTAAGAAGAAGACCTTTTCCGGCAGTCCGTAGAGGCTTTGGCCGACCCAATTACAAGACCTTTCCATAAGTGGCGGTTATATCAGAGAATATGTTGTCCACAGAACTGATTTGCAATTATTGATGAGAAATAAGTGTAGGCGCTCTTTCGAGGTCCATGCCGAGTGCGGCTGCCGGATAAGGCTTAGGAAACCGGTCAAGTGTTGCCGTCGCAGGAGAGCCGCCGGATGGTAGCCCATTGACTTGATGGCCAACAAGCGAGACCTACAAGTTAGAGGACGAGGTTCAACGAGCAACTCTGGCTACACTACGTACAGTTTGACGAGTCGCCGAGATTAGATTTATTGAGCTTACAAACCTAAGCGTCTGCCACGTCAGCTCTACCAATAACCTTGATTGTTTAATTGCAGGGTGAATAGAGGTAGAACGCCACCCAAATTACGGCCTCCTTGTTGCACTCTCTGCAACAGGTCGATCACTTCCGGCAACATGCGTCAAGTTGGTCATTTCGCCTGCGTTGATTGGCGTACGGACCGAACGCCACGCCTCGATCGTCGTGGGGGTTTTCAGGTATGAGTCTTAGCGCCGCACAAATATCGCAAGACCCCTTTGTGCAATCAATACTGATACCAGAATCGCAGCCTGATTAAAAGCGGCTTCATTAGGACTGATGTTTTAGACATGTTCCCGCCAAATTATTGAACAAACATGTCGCTGAAAATCGAAATGAATTATTCTCGCTTCGCGTTCCTCTCCGTGGTATTACTACTTTATCAGTCGTCGCTGTCCTTTGCAGCACTAAGGAGTTACAATTTCACGATTCACAGCGAAACAAGAGCTCCAGGTAAGGCGAATGGTTTGCCACGGCATTTTAACGCGGCTTGATACTTATTGTTGTTTACAGATGGCGTCTCCCGCGAAGTCTATCTCATCAATGGACAGCAACCCGGACCTCTTATCGACGTTGATGAGGGAGATAGTTTGGAAATCTTTGTCCAGAACAACCTCCCCGTAGACACGACGATCCATTGGCATGGTCTGTATACTCTACAAGCATTGTGGTTTCCGGTTTTTCTGTTCTCCTGGGTAAACCGTCGCTAACGCATTTCGGCCTAGGAATTCTGCAGCGAGCATCTCCTCAAATGGACGGTGTGCCGGGTGTAACGCAGGTAGGGCATTCTTTCCACCTCTCAATGTCAACTGGTGGAACTTGGTTGACCCCTGGCAGTACCCCATACCCGCGGGAGGAAACTTTACTTATCGATTCAATCTCCGAGACGAATACGGGTTTTTTTGGTATCATTCGCATCTCCGCGCGTACTACAACGATGCCATCAGAGGGCCGTTGCTCGTCCGTCCTTCGCCTTCACGAAGACGACCCTTCGAGAAGCTTGCGAGCACAGAAGGCGAAAAGAAGTTGCTCATGAACGCTGAGCGAGATGCTCCTTCCATTCTCCTCAATGACTGGACGCACGACCCCTCAGATGTGATTTGGTCGAGATACTTCACAACTGGGGCATTCCCAAACTGCGTGGATAGCCTTCTTGCAAACGGGAATGGCAGAGTGCAGTGTCTCCCCGAATTCCAGAACGGCATGATGCAAAACGCCAATCAGACGTCCCTATCAACAAGCTCCACGGCCATGATGATGTCAGGAATGAACAAACGAATGAAAATGGATGGCTCTAGCATGGACATGGGAACCACAACCATGGTCATGGAAGGTCCAACGCGAACAACGGTCCCAGATACGGCCACAACTGCTAGCACTACAATGATGATGGCGTCGCTTGGTCCTCGCGGATGCGCAATGCCAATGATGTTCAACCCTGGTTATAATGCCAGTTCCCTTCCACCAGAAACTTGCACTAATACAACTTCAAACTTGTTAAACATATCTGCAAACAGTACGACAGGTTGGCTTGCGCTGAACTTGGTCAATTCCGGCGCAGTGAGCGCGCTGCGGGTGTCTCTGGATGGGCATTCCATGTTCGTTTACGCCGCTGACGGTTCATTTGTTCAGCTCCAGGAAGTGAAGGTGAGTTTTCTTGACAGTCCATCGTCAGCTTTAATTGACTGTTTCAGGTACTACACATGGCTCTTGGTCAGCGGTACTCGGTGATGATTAGACTTAATCAGATGCCAGGGAACTATTACCTTAGGTTCGCGACGTATCCCGTGGGAGACATGCAGCAGGTAATGGAAGGTCAGGCAATTATATCATACAACGTAAGCGTCCTCTCTTGAAATTATATCATCCGTAGCTCATACCATAGATATCGCAGACGACGAGCAACATATCCACGGACGCAATGGATGATCCATCCATCGTTTGGATGTTGAAAAATGGCTCCGCCAAGTCTGAGGCTTCGCTGCTGAACCCTTGGAAGCTGGCACCTTTTGAATCCAACAGCCCTCCTTCAAAAGCAGCCGACAGAACGCAATTGTTTGCCATCAATCAAACCGGGGTAACTGCTTGGGTAATGAACAAGGCTCCTTTCACGGAGCCTAGGGTCCCGATCCTATACGGTGCCCAATCTGAGGGATGGTTGGCGAATACGACGATTCGAATGCCCTCCAACTCAGTCATTGACATAGTGATGAATGTCGCAAATGAATCTCTGGATACTGTCAGTAGATACCAGGCCGTTCACAATCTCTTTGTCTTTTAGTAACTAATGTCTGAAGATGGGCCACCCCATGCATCTACACGGCCACAAGTTCTGGGTTCTTGGGACTGGGACTGGAACATTCCCCTATGCAACCGCCCAGGAGGCGCCAAAATCTCTTATTAACCTGCAAAACCCACCGTATCGCGACACAGTCGAACTTCCATCTTCTGGATGGGCTGTAATCAGGTATGCCCATGAAAACGACTGTTTTCGGTTGCGTTCAACAGCTAACAGGACAGGTATATTACTGACAACCCAGGCGCTTGGCTGATGCACTGCCATTTGCAGTGGCATATTGTGGTAAGTCCTCGCAATGAGTCTTCTCCCATGCATTTGCCCTACCTATACTTACACCACCGCAAACAGAGCGGGATGGCAGTTGTCCTGATCGAAGGAGAAGAGAAGTTACCTGGTCTACTAGGCAGCGAGGCCCCGCCGACAATATCAACGGCTGTGAGTTTCCGCTCCGGCTATAAACATATCGCATGGGCAACGGTTGCCATGTTTCTATTGTTCTAAGCCTGGCTGAGCTACGTCAACTTTTTTTGAAGCTGGGATTGAGTTTTATATGCCACTTCGACCCCGAGCAGTGACTGGATAATACTGGAGTCCTCCAGCCTCGGTCTGCTATATCCGGCACACGATCGTGAAAGCGGCTATCCCACGAAAGAGTATAGGCGGCGCCTTGCATAGTGGAACTCACTGTCCCAGCGTGGTCAGGTCTTTGGCTGAGTAGTTAAATTAAACCGATTGTATAAATAACTAGTTGGATTACTTTGTTTGCCTTGAACTTTAAAACGCAATGATATTATTTCAGCCACCAAACTTGACAGTGGTACAAATGATCAACTTAGCAGCTTGGCTATGGCGCTCTGACATCTGCAACCGGCTCAGGGTACAGAGGAAAGAGACATTCTACTTGACTGGTCAAAGCTGCGAATACTGGACGTAAAAACCATGTAGAAATTGCATGATGGGTATTCGTCACTTGAGCGTCCGGGATGTTGAGCCCGCGACAAATCTTTGATTGCGTCCCAGTCAATTCAATGGAGGTCTGTATTCTCCATCCCCGCTGCCGCAGCAGCTTACGCTAAGTACAAAATACCATCGACATTACGTGTTATAATGCAACTTAATCATATATAGTAAAGTGAGAGTCGTCATACAAAGCGACCTCCTTTCTTATATTGCAATAGTTGATACTAATTAAAGCGCCGCTACAAGGCGTCCTAGACACCTGATACAACGGCTATTATTCATATGTGGCGTTATTTGGTGTCATTAGGCGGCGTTGGCGCCGCGTTAGATCATGGCTGTGAATCGATGTTGGCCTTCCGGAAGTCCAGTAGCAGCCTGACAATAGACGTATACCCCCTAGAAATAGCTTGCGATAGCGGTGTTCTGCCATAGTTATCCCTCGAATCTATTTTGACCTTTCCTGTATCTAGTAGCAGCCTGACAATTGAATCAGATCCTATGGATACGGCATATGATAGCGGTGTCCGGCTGTACCTATCCATCGAATCGATTTCGACCTTCCTCGTGTCTAGTAGCATCTTGACGATCGGCTCGTACCCCTTGGACGTAGCTTGTAATAGCGGTGTCCGGCCATCACTATCCCTCGAATCAAGTTGGACCTTTCCTGAGTCTAGCAGAAGCTTAACAATAGGTGTAAATCCCCCTTCGATGGCCTTGCAAAGTGCAATTTGGCCGTTTTCAGTCTCTACATCTTCATCGGGCGTGTAGAAAGAGAGCAAAATCCTTGTTACTCCCTCCTGTCCATTCTCGGCAGATAGTAACAACGCTTCGCCGATACACGAGGCACCGTAGTCAAGCGCTTTCTTTGTTGTTCGTTCTTGGCCACAGACAGCAGACCATTTAAGTGCTGAGCTATTAGAATGCTGGATATTCCGGCGATATAGAAATTGGTCAAGGCAAGAAAATAACCACCGGTTTGTTCGAGCTAGTGCGTTGATATCTCGCTCAAACTCCAGCTCCGCAGCAATAGCTGGGACAAGTTCGTTCGGTAAACGCAGCATTATGAGTAGTTAAAAGCGAGTGGTCTGTGACCCGATTTACTAACGAATGTCCAAGTGCGGTTCAGTCAAGTTCACTCAGTTCAATTTGCTACTTGGCTACGAGCGGCTTTGGAAGAACGTGTCTGGTCGTCCGTGTGCAGCGGGCTGGTCAGGTGACTGCTGGCCTACTGGTGGGCAGTAGCAGGGGTCACTCGGCCCAATCGTAAAAGTCAAGGTGGCACACAAATGCGGGACACATCATAAAGGCAGATTTCCTACCCGCATTTTACACCGCTTTTAAAGCTACAATGAACGAGAAAAACATCCAGGGAGCTTTTAGAGGTTCAGGGCTTATTCCATTTGACCCAAAAAGTGTATTATTACGACTCAATGTGAGGCTGCGGACTCCAACGCCGGTTGAAGAGGCACTAGACCCGCGGGTTCCAAAGACCCCAAATGTCACACTTGGAGTGGCACCAATTGTCATGATGAAGTATAAATATAAGTCCATAACTAGCTATAAAAGAGAGTATTATATGCGCTTTTTTTACAAGTGCTCTTATCGCTGTGGTTACACACGCGCGGGTTAGGGCTTGCCCTTATCTAGGTGATGGGCACGTAATATGTACCCGTTATAGGTGACCTATTTTGACACCAAATAACCCAATTGAGGCGACTTCGCAAACTGACTTTATTAAAAGACGAATAAGTCACCATCAAGGAAGCTCACCAACATCAATTTTAGTTGTTGTAGACCAGATTTACGAAGGGAACATTCAGCATGTTTCTTGCATGGCGAGAACACGAGGCAGAGAAGGAGGGGAGGGGTGCACCGATGGAGACAGTTCTTCTGCAATGAGCTTTTTTGTTTGTTTTTAATAACTGGTTATAACTAGTCAACTTCACTATCAAGAGCCAATTAACAGTAACTTCCTCATTCTTCTCATATCCAACCTTGATTCATCAACCTTTGTCCGGCGGTCCCAACTCCTGGCTCCATTCCACCAACCTCGTGAGATGTCAAGCTAGCACTGAGTTCACTAGCGCACCGCACAAATCACGCATGCGCCACGGGGC
The DNA here is from genome assembly GCA_020102295.1 of Metarhizium humberi. Lineage (NCBI taxonomy): Eukaryota > Fungi > Ascomycota > Sordariomycetes > Hypocreales > Clavicipitaceae > Metarhizium > Metarhizium humberi. Next base: position 109,315 of record JACEFI010000037.1, read on the forward strand.
ACCAGATCGCAACTTTGGATCAACAGCTTTAATTAATTTACCTTTGGAGTTAAGATCTGCGCCAGGGAGAGAAACGGAGAAAAAGACGTGGCGCGAGAGGGGGAGGACATCCTCAAAGATTTGGCCAAAAATATTTTCCGAGTTATCCATGGGATGAGTGGACCGCTATGAGAGGATTTTGCCCTACCCCAACACCTCAGCGCCCAGCATATAGCAATGCTCGCCGACATATACGGAAGAAGAAGTACACTCTGAAGTAGTTGCTAGGTCTCACGGCTCCAGCTCGACGGCACATAATCCCCCCTTTGCTCCGAAATGGTCTAACCCAAATCGAGGACAATACGAGAGGGTACCCCTTCAGGTATGACTCCATTTGTGCCTCGCCTAGAGAGGTCGTAGAGCATTAGGCCCTCTTCTATAAGTGTCTGGTGCTAGCTCCCCAACGGAGAAGGGCACATGGCGATCAGACACCGCCCAGTCTAGAACCTAGAGCTCTCATCGCATCATGGAAATGGCTGGAACAGCAACGTGGGCTATAGAAGCCAGCCCCCGGGTCCACGAGCTGTTGAAGCGCCTTCACACCGCTTCTGCCTCTCAGGAGAAGTCATTATCGCAGGTCTTGTTCTACCCGAAGACTATTATTGGGTTTTACATCCGAAAAGCATCCTGGCCGAAAGCAGCGGACCATCACATGCGACACAAGTTTGTGAGTTTGGAGCAAGACAAATGCCAGTTCATGTATCTCCTCGCACGGTCCCTTGGTGCCAAGAACATCATCGAAGCTGGCACTAGCTTTGGTGTGTCAACTATCTATCCTGCCCTTGCTGTAGGTCAGAACGTCAGGGACGCAAGGGTCATGGGTATGAGAGCCACAGGTAAGGTTGTTGCGACCGAAAAAGAAGCCACGAAAGCAGCAAAGGCCATGGACTACTGGATACAGGCTGGTGACGAGGTTGAGCCGTGAATTGAGACGCGAGAGGGAGATTTGCGAGAGACGCTTGTTGTCAGTCATGTCTTCTGTTTCGTTTACAGTATCATTCATCCCTCAGTTTGTTGTTTACCCATGCTTCACCCACCAAACTCCCGGGCTCCGAATCCTCTTCCTTTTCTTACCTTCTCGATTCACACCACCAATCTATGCAGCAAGACGGCAGGGCTAGTACAAGAAAATGAAGATGAGCTAGTCGGCGTTGTTCACAGCTCAGCAACCCCCAGCAAGCCCGCGACGTCAAGCTCTAGCACGATTCACCAACAGAAAAAGCGACGAGACTCTTGCTGTCATCCAATAGAGAGATGAAAATGTCCCAAGAGGTAGGCAAACTGCATTGAGACCCGGCCGATGCGGACATGTATGCAAGGCTACGATTGCTCTTTCTGCTGTCATGTAGTTTAGAATCGCGACCAAGTATGGAATTTCTGACTCAGTGTAACTGATAAATTTTGAATTATTAAACAGCTAATCAGGCCTTGAGTCGTCGCTATTTATCACTAGGTTATGTTTGTCATTCCCGTATTTGACGAGAGCTGTCGCTGATACTACATGAAGTCCTCCGTAAAATTTGTTACCGCTCTAGTTTCCTCAATGGTATAGTTCTCCAAGCTTTGGCCAAAATCGGGCGTATAACTCCCCTTTTCCTGATCGTTCTCAGTCATCGCAAAGTAAGGATTAAAGTTTCTGCCGTTAATGGTTTGGGCCGGGTTTGCATTCCAACCCAGGGCTGTGTCTGGGTCACTGAACGGATTAATTCCATTAAAAATGGGCTTGTCTGACTCGATATACTGATCGCTGACACCCCCTGCGATGTTTGTCGACCCGATAGGAATACCTGGTCCCATGTCCATTTGACCTTGGAAAGGGAAGCAGGAAGTCATGGCATTTGTCGATGCAAGACTCCATGTAACATCAAACCTATCATCAGCTGATGCTCCATCAACAGACTGATCATGGGGTGAATAAAGCAAGTTGCCCAAGTCCAGGAGGTGTTCCGAACCGTGCAACTGGCTTTGTCCATCGCTATGATTTTCGTCCCAAGATGCCGCGCCACTGTCATGAGCCGTGTTCATGCCCTGAACCTCAAAACCAGCTCCAGGCCAGGTATCCAAGACGGATTGGACTTTTTTGTAGGCGCATATGCACGGCTGTCCGTCGTTACAACAACAACGTTCTGCATGGGCAAGTCAATGAGAGTGACGAGACGAGGGTGGAGTCTTGTTTCAAAAGGCTCAGAACTGACCAGAATCGGCTTCAATCATGGACTCAAGCGAGGAATTTTGAGCCTTTGCGCCACAGTCGCATTTTGTATGAACTGAGTGTGATTGACGTAGAGAGCGACAGTGTTGGCACTGCCTTACGGGCCTACCTTTCTTGATGATTTTTCGAAGTGGACGATCTTGCCGGAACTCTAGGCATCAGCAAGGGGGAGCATTTCGGTGAAGCCATTCGAGCTGGGGAGATGACCGGATCGTAGCACTCACCAATGTGCTGACACTTGCTTACGCGATGCCCGCGCACACAAGTGTCACAAGCATATTTGCTACCGTCTAATTCCATTTCGATTTAGGTACGGGTGTCAGTTTGCATCCTGTTAAACAGTATTAATCAACAGATGAGGGAAGCCTAGAGGGGAGAGACAAACCAGACCAGACATCACCCGTGCCAGCTCCAGCCTTTTCCGAGGTTACTAGTAGCACAGGCACCCGGCTTGTGAGATTGCATACATGTATCCCTGCTGGAGCTGGGATACGCCGACCTCCACTTTTATCAGATGGTCACCAACGGGATCGAGTCGGAGTTGGTCGCATGAATAGAGATAAACACGTTTCTGTCCTTCATTGTTTCCGTCCACAATGTGGCTACGAATCGCAAGACGCCTGTTTGAGCCAATCAATAATCTTTAGGAGGACAAAAAAAGAAGCAGAAGAGCAAGTAGAAGAAATGAAAGCAAGTACGCGAGTGACAGCAGAAACTTCATCCGCATTGATGCCTGACACGAGGGGTCTTACATGAGGACCCCGGACCACGGGCCAGCCCAGCTTTGCCATGGTCACAAAGCCTGCTTTGCTGTCCGACGTCCCTAACGCCACCTGTAGCTCGGTTCCTAACCTCTGGGATAGTGTGGCTTGTTGGAGTATGTACTCAATAAATCACGGGCTTCCGACTCTAGCGCCCGGAAACTGAGGAGCGCTCTTAAAAGCCTGCAAGCGGACGTCAAGCTGCTTAGATATGAGAACAAGGGTCTCCGAGAAACGATTATCCATGAGAAACAGCGCAGGCAACGCGGTAAAGCTCTGAAAGACTACCTCTTTGACCGTGCGGACCCTAACTTGGTCCAGGTAGTTAGCCCGGCAAAAATCGCGCAAGCACGTTTAAAGAAAGCCACAATAGAGGCCAAGAAGCAAGAAGAGGCTCTTAAGAAGGAAGCTAATAAAGCTAAAAGGTAAAAGAAGGCGGCGGCAAAAAAGGCGCAAGCTTTAGAGAGGAGGATGCAACGGGAGGGGGAAATGGAACAAAAACGGCAGGCAAAGGAGGCTAGGAAGCAAGAGAAAAAGGCAAATCAGCAAATTCAAAATGCTCTTAAGCGTGCAAGTCTGGGAATAACCCAACAGAAGCAGTCAATACCACAGGAAGCTTCTAATGCCGTCGAAGATAACAAGAGAACACAAGACGAAATAGTTGTCGCTCTTCCGTTCACGTCAGAGATGCCGGTGCCCTCGCAACTGCCGAATCAACCAAATAATGAGACAGAGAGGCAGGTACACATGAATTCAGCATGCATAGCTGGTTCAAAAAGACCTTCTCTAGTTGTTGAGAGTGGTCGAGAGCTTGTGATGTCATATTGGGACTCGCTCCATCCAAAGATGGTCCATCATTCTGCGCAGCCAATTGCCGGTATTGCAGTCTGAGAAATCCAAGAGGCTGTAAATCTGTTCAACCCTCTCCTGACGCCAAAGTAGCCACCGTGGCCAAGGAATTCGGTGTGCCACACAATCGACTCCGTTACCACCTCGAGGGCCCGTCACCTACCCTGCACGTGACGTTGTCGCAGTTCGGAATCAGGTAGCCAGGCAAGTCAAGTGTATTATGAGAAATAAAACTGATTGTGTTTCCTTCTTTACCCAAGTCGTACGCTTCTGACAAGGGATCCCGCAGTGCGCGAATCAACAAATGTGCCGTAGCATGGAAGGCATGCGGAAACAATGGACATGTTCGGCTCAATAATCTTCCAAATAATAATGTTGGCCTGGAGGTCTGTGTTGATGCTTGCTCTTAGTCTGGGCTGACATGAATAGTATTCAAACTAATGTCAGGTTTCCTACATGGTGGGCAAGTCAACTTACAGATATGTTGGGCTGGATCTTCGATTATTACGGCCAGGGACTTTTTCAAGAGAACTAGCCGCGCAACCGAGGCGACACAGCAGCTGCAGTCGGTTAGAACAATATTCCACCTGGCCAGAGGTCTCTGCATGAAGGAATCTGGTACGAACAAGACGCCCAGCCAGAAGATTAGAGCAACCGCCATCTTTCGGTTCGTGGGTATGTGCAATCGCGAGATGACGGAGAGTGGGAAGTACAACACGATGACATCCAGAGCAATATTGGTTCCCACTTGTGCGAGGCCTAAAGCTGTCGCGTCGTAAGGAAGGCTCACATGGCCCGACCATGGCTCTGATACTGGTCTCGCATCGGTCAAGGTAAACTAATAGGCGCGTTAGTCTGCGAAGCCTCGTGTGTGGGCTAGGGATTACTGCAACACGACATTCAACGACTTACACAGAAGAAGACAATCCCCCAAACAGATATTGTCGCAATTCCAAACCGCACGCATACTTAAAACATGGGCGTCGAAAATATCCTCCTGTAAAAGAGAAGAATCGCAATCTTGACAGCCGTCTCAGGGGCGTTGAGAATGACGGAGCAGAGCCGTATCAGCTAGTCAACGGAGCAATGCAATTAGCCACATTTTCTGTCCATCACTTCAGTCGACAAGGGAAAAAAAAAGAAAAACCAAGTGGGTAGCTGGGTAGTTGTTTTACTACGCCGGGGGACAATACAAACAGCCAGGGAGTACTTGACGCCCGTCTCATTATTAATCTTGTAGTAATTGATGCCGGACCGGGCCGCCACGACCCAGACAACAATGCTGAGAGGCGCCGTAGTCAGCCAAGAGACGAGAAGCCAGATTTCGTCGGAGCGCGATCCCGTCGAGGCCTTTTGACGGACAGCAACGACGCGCAGGTATAGGGCGACGGCCGACAACGCGGGGAAAATGGCAGACACGACGACCAACCCCGTGGTGACCGCCGACGGCAAGCTCGAGCTGGCCATGTGTGACACTTCCACTGTCCACGAGAGCAATGCAGAGTCGATACAAATCGAGGAGAGGAGCGACATGTGGGGAGTGCAAGGGCAATATGGTCAAGGGGTGCCTTTCAGAGTCTGCCAGTCGCAAATAGTTCGGGCTGCCGAGCGGCGGGAAGCACATTCTGGCATGGTGAGACATGGTCGAGGCTCAAATGCTTCTTCACAACCAACATTTGAAGGCTGTATTGTATCGGATGGCGAGGTGGTGCGCGGAAATGCCGTGGCTGGGCGCCGAGCCTTCTGTTTCTCGGCCTTTTCTTTATTCGGCAAGTCACTATTGGTCCATCTTGATGTCTGTTTCACAACACGATGCAAGTGTCGTGGCTTCGGCTTGTTTGCGGAAATGACTACATCGATCGATGTGACAAGTGACGTATTTGGCGGTGCGATGGATCCCTCCCAAGCACACGCAACCATGGCAAGGCCAAAGCCGTCTGGTACGTTTTGGTTCGAAGCATTGACATGTTGGTCAATGTCACATCATCTGATGCAAAGGTGCCCTGCTTATGTGTGACGGGAGAGGTCGGGCTGCAAGTGAGGAGGCGTTTGAGTAGCAGTTGTTCATCAACAACACATGGAGCTGTCGTTGAGGCTTGTGAATTCCGGAGCTCCCACAAATACGCCTTTCCCCCTTCCGCACCTTGTTCTAATACCAAAGAGTCAACATTGAACTGCGTCGTGCCCATGACCATGTCTTCCAACGATGGCTACGTTTTCACCCGCGACTACCTTGACAATAATAGGTACGCGCGCATGGAAACACGGCAACAATGAACCGAGAAAGAATGCCAAAATCAAGAGCCAGCACTGGCAGATTAACCAGGTGGCAGGATCAACTTGATGCACAGTCTCTGGACAAAGGTTTTCGGATACGCCGTCCACCCCAAAATTCCCATCGCAAAATTCGACAAGTCGATGCCGGCCGGTTGCTAACCCAACATCAGAGCCTGGCGGCTACCTGCAATGGGGAGAGCCCGACATGGAGACACTTCGCATCGACAAGGTCGCCCCCGAGGCTAAAAGTGAAGGCTTGGAGCAGCTGTTCAAGTTGTTTGAGATTCAGGATGCGCGCCTCAAACCAACCTGGGCGGTAGAACTGCACAACCTCTTCTCTGCCGTGGGGTTTGACCATGTGGACGTGCACAGCGTTGCCTGTCCGCCACATTGGGCCTACATCTTTCACGAGGGGGGCCTGATGATGCATGAAATCATCTCTCGCAAGAACAAGAGCGAGAAAATGCAGCACGAGTTGGCACCTCTGCTGCCGCAGGCCGTCGAGGAAACTCGAAATGGAGCTTGGGTAAGCTGCGTACGGTTGACTGTTATTGGGAAACGGCCTGCGCAATAGTCGAATAGTTGATTGAGCACACAATACGCATAGAGCTAGCTCTGTGGCTCGAATATCTCAAGCGACGGAATGGAAAACAAGGCCGAGCCACCTTGTCGTGGTTATGCGAGTAGCAGTGCAACGAAAATAATGTCCATCAACTCCTCTCCTGCCTCCTCAAATACTCCGTACAGGTAGTAATTCGAATCAAGGTTTGCGGGCGCATAAACTAGTTGATACTTTGTTTGGAAACAGCGACTTGCTCTAAACCTCCTTCAAGGCTGGTTCGATTTGCTCAATGTCGTGAAGGCGACACACTCTTCTTCGTGAGGGGGCGTTCATTTCTCGCCCACAGAGCCTCAGCGACGGTGGAAAGAGCCTGGTGTCTCTGCTCATGTTTCATGCCATCTACATGCCAGGCGTATTCGTGTATCCTGTCCACCTGTGAACCGGAGAGCCCACCGAACAATTGCTAAATGAACTACCAGACCCCATAGACCTCGATGTTGCCTCATAATTCCGCCCGACTGTAATGGCCCGAGACTGAAAACCAGGCAGTCATCCCATATAGGGGTCACTAACGCACTACAATTTATGGCGTAGTCACGTCCATTTGTTGGTGTGACAACCTGCATGTGCCATTTCAGTGTTACATATGTAGCACCTTCTAAGACTACTACATAAGACAAGGCCACCAGACCAGACCTGTCACCCACACATCAACAGCCAGGCCTAACGAGCCCGAATTTAGCAGCACATGCAGCTTGAACGAGTTGAGCCTAAATTCAACAACCCTGGAAGCCTCAATTTGAACAACCGCCCCCAACCCCGCCTCACCGCTTTGCTTACACCTATGACAAGGGTTTACGTTGTCATCGGACCTAGTAAATCGGGGTTGCGTCCTTTCGTCATCATGAAGCAATAGATCATGGAAAATATGTCAGACCATCGCAAATTACTTGATTGACTATGGAGCTATCAACACGGTTCGCCAGCCCACCAGATTACCAATACCCAGCCCTCGATGCTTCGAAAAGAGAATTCCGTCTTATCCGGCTTCTGACGCCCAAACCATCGCTCATCCCAGGCTACCAGGGCACTCTGCGCGTGGAAATCATCGAGACAACAACGAGGGCCGAGTCTGGGGAAACCTGCTCCTACAATACGCTCTCGTATGCCTGGGGCAATGAAAGCAATAGGCCCCAACGCACAGTGCTGGTTGAGGATAGAGGCAAAACATACAAACTTGCCATTTACCGCCCATTAGAGGTCGCGCTGCTACACCTAGTCGCGACCAGCGTACTCGACCTCCCGCTGTTTGTGGATCAGATATGCATAAACCAGGGGGATACCATCGAAAAGGCCAATCAAGTCGCTCTCATGAAGGACATATACAAGAATTGCGAGCAAGGCATCATCTGGCTCGGCGCCGCATCTCGCAACTCGGACACGTGGTACAATTACGTTCGAGAAAGATGCCACGACGGCAACGGGGTTCTATGCGGCATCATCAACCACCGACTCGCAAGCTGCATGAATGTATTCGACGCAGTCATGGATCTCTCCATGGAGGTCAGTGACCAGGAGCGCGAGGATCGCGACGCAATACTAGACATGATACGTCTTCATGGCGACGACTTTCCTCTAGCAGGATACGAGGACATTCTCGGCCGTCGCTGGTTCCAGCGCCTTTGGACCATACAAGAAGGATGCTTGCCACGACAGCTCCTCTTGGCTTGCGGCATGCAATCTCTCTGCTTTGATTGCTTCAAAGCAGGCATGTTCTTCTACAGCCTGTACAACACTCACTGGAATAAAAACCATTCAGGCCTAAAATCTAGGCAGGAGCTCAGGCGTCGAGTCATGCTTCTTCGCAATGCCAACGCGTTTGGTCGTGTGATGCAGGAACGCAGAGCCATTCACGGGTCGAATGACCGAAAGTCGCTCTATGACATTGTGCTCAGATATAATGTCAATGACCTCGAATCCAAGATTGGCGCCTCCATGGGCGAGGATCGAATCTTTGCACTGCTTGGGCTGGCAGCGGATGACGATGAGTTCCGCAAAGGCGTGTGCGTGCAGTACGGCGGCACTATGCGAACATATAGGGATATCGCACCCCTAATGCTGAAACAAAACGTCGATACACTTCTCTCTAATCAGTTTCCAAAGAACCTGGCAGGATTACCGTCTTGGGTCCCCGACTGGAGCATGAATCTAGTTACGCCACTCGGCTATAGCAAGCTGACCGAGCCCGAGTTTACGGCTGGGGGCGAAAAACAAACAGCCGACTTGTCGCTCGATGACCAAAATGGTCTTGCCATCAAGGGCACCCTGTTGGACAAGGTTGTTTTCGTGGGCGAGCGCACGTATTCTGTTTCTCGTGAATCCTTTACGCATCCCCAAATTGATTCTCTAGATGCCACTCTGTTTTTCAATGAGATATCCGCCGTTGTAAGGGACGCAGCGTCCGTGTATAACGGTCATTCGGCCTTGCCACTGGACCAAGAGGCGCGAGCCCTGCAGTTTCTTCGTGTCTGCGACTCTGGTCTTTCGTACTGGAGTTTGGCAAGGGAATTTGGCCATGCCGAGGCCAAAGAGCGTTTAGAAACATGTTTTTACGTTGTCAACTTCGTAGGAGAGAGCGCGATCAAGTCTGAAGAAAGCTTGGCCGCGTGGTCCATCACTCGTATCTATCATACAATTGGCGTTGTTCCGTGGTATTTCCAAGCCGGCTCAGAAATGGAAACACTCAGATACTGGGCTCGAGGTCCCATCGCAATGGGAAAGTTACTATATGAAGGCGTTCAAGACTTCTTGTGGGAGATGTTGATGCTTTGCGCATCATCGGCTATGCTCCAGGGGATATTTTGGTACATTGACTTCACGCGCCGGTTCAGAAAGATTGACTACAAAGCTCACAAGGACCTAACTAAGGGCCCTAAGATGCCAGAAGAGTGGGTGACGAAACTTGAACAATATGCCGCGGAGAGGCATTCATTCATGCATCATTTGGTGAGAAACGCCGGCCGAAGAGTGTATCGCACAGAAAGGGGTTACGTGGGAATGGGGCCGCCGAAAATTGAATGTGGTGATATGGTGGCTGTTTTTCATGGAGGCACGATGGCGCATATTCTGCGTCCATCCAAGGATGACAGAGGTCGTGATGAGGACACAGCTTGGGAGTATATTGGAGAAACGTACTGCGATGGTATTATGCATGGCGAGGCTTTGGAGTCGGGCGTTACTCGCCGCGTACTGCTTGTCTGAGTGAATATGCAACTGGCCGTACATTTTTCATCATTTATGAAGGGTATGCTGCTTCTCTTGGGAGTGGCCTCCATCGGAAAATCTACCACAAGGCTTTCCCTACCACTCCTTCTCGTCACAGCAGAGAGGCTCGAAATTTCCGATATCCAGTTACCTTATTCCGTACTGTTCGTCGTAAAAGATGGATTGGTCTTCATGCGACTCAAAGTCAAGAAATGCCTCTTTTATAGAGTATGGCAGGTGCAGCTAACCAAGAGAGCTTTGGGAACCACACTCAAGTAAAAATAGACTTTACGTCGGACTCGTACGAAGGTGAAGATTTTGACATTGGCTTGCTTGATTTCATTTCGCTATGGGTAGGGTAAGAGAGCGGAGGTTTGGTGTGGAATTTAAAGAAGATCCGGCATTTAAATGGTATATTTCTACAACCATGGAACGCTATCAACAAGACCCCGAAATAACCATCCTTGGCGCCGGTTACCCGCCATTGGTCTCTGATAGAAGACTTTTGGCGACGATACCTGTTTCTAGAAGGAAACACTCTAAACCACAGAACGTCTGCCTTAGGGAAGGCTACTACTGTCGGACCTGGCATTATTCGTATCAAGTCTAATACTCGGAGAATAGAGCTCTAATTCTTCCACCTCACGACCCTTAAAGGGATCCCCAGGACTCGTTCTAGAGCCGCTACGTATGTAGCTAGTATTAGAGGTAAAGCCACCGTAGCCAGGGTTGTTGGCACTCCTATTCTTGGGTTTGCCCAATAAGTAGTCGTAAACGGGCTTGATGGGCGGCACGCTGCCGCAAAGAATAATAACAAATAACTCTGCTCCGGACCACATGTAAAGGTTGTAGGTCTCCCCTATTACACACTTAGTCAAGCACTTCTAGCAAATGGAATACGAAGGTCAGAACACGAAACAGCGTTCTGCCGAAAATATAAAGGGGGTTGCGAACGCACAAGTTATATCGGAGCGCTCGTTTAGAGCCACAAGGTACGTAGTCTTGACGGCGGCGAAGATGGCAGCAATAACACCGAGGCCCAAGAGGATACACAATTCGACTTTTTTCTTCCAGGTCAAATTAAGGTTATAGAAGAAAGAAGCAGGCAAAAATGCTAGGAATAGGTCCACTAGGATGTTGTAACCTGGGAAACCCATTAGTTTATCGACATTTGAGAGCCACTCTTATATACACACGCAGTTAGACTTACCGGAAAGAAAGATGGCAAAGTCGGTCTGGATTGAAGACCGCCAGCACTTGGCTTTTCCTTCTACCACCAGTTGCGTGTTCCATAGGGCTTCCACGGGCGAGCACTGCGTGAAAGTAAGGATGATATTGACGGCGCTAATGAGAAGCGCTGTAATAATGGCAAACCATAGAATCCGTCTGCGCCAAAACGTGGTCGATCCGGTCACGCGAAGGATTAAGATTCCCACTGAGATTTTTCCAGTCGCGAAACCCATAATGTGAAATGGCTGAGATATCCAGCTCCATTTTGCAGCCTCGGTCCTTTCCTCGGGGGTTAAATAGTACAAATGGCGCATACCACCAATGGATATGTCCTTGGTTAGGATGGCGACAAAGAAGATGAAGAGTATCTGCACCGACATGTCAGCAGCCGCTTCCATTGCTCAAGCGACGGCATTCAGGGTTGGGAGATGGGAACCGGCTTACAAGTGTCAGCAGCATCATCCAGTCGTCGGGTCCAGTTGAGCGCATCATGCGTCGTCCCACAAACCGCATTAACACGACGAGTATACCCATGGCTGTCATAACCCAGCAGATGACCAAGGCCTCAGGACCACGGTCGACATCGCCGCCCAAAGGCGCAGGATCGATCTGCGACATGATTGATACAGGGGGCAGCGTAGTTCACAAGAACAACATCTCAACCAACTAACACGGCTGAAAGGGGGACAAGCTATGTTTTCATGAATTGGCGACACTATAAACTGTCCGGCGTCCACCGACGGCAGAGCGGCGGCTCGTATCATGGCGAACACTGGAGATTGTTCTGGGCCCTGCTATGGCGCCCAGCTAGCTACTCTGTAAGTCGCCTTGACCCTCCCCCCGGGTTTGCCCACGGTCAGTCCCCGCAGATGCGACCGGTACTGTCATGCTGCCGCCGTGGCGTCTCGGATTGTGCTCCGTTCTGCGGGCACCGCGGCTCTGGGCGCTTGATATCGACCCTGAAACAGCCAAGTAAGTGGCAAGTGGGCGAGTCGAGTTTTTTTGAGGCTGGCTGCGCACCGATGTCGGCACGCTCTGCCATTCGAAAGTATCGCCTCTGCGAGTTTACGATGAGGCGCACTATTGTTTTCAGTATCCATTTGGTCGGTTGCGCTGATGGTTCCATGTGCTTAGTCTTTCATGTTATGAGAGTCGCTGTTATCTCTTTCCGTTGACGTACCAGTATTGTGGTTTACCGGATGGCTTAAAAAAAAAGAAGAAAGAATGAAAGGAACATGAATAACGTTCCTTCACCCAAGCCTTCCCATTTGCTTTTCTAGCCATGTTCAGTCATAATAAACGACGCAATGACTGATTGCCTTTTCTATACCGGAGGCATATTTGTCCAAAAAAATCATCATACTCAAAAGTGAGCTCTAATAATTCACCAAACCATAGATTCGCTGCTCGGTGTAAATCCAACTTCCAGCGCCACTGTACAATACAAGGCAGGCCGGCACAGAGGTACCGGACGTGGACTTGTGGAAAGCTGCGTCCGGAGACTCTGTGCAATTCTAGAAGCTATACCTAGTTTCGGGCCCCAAGCGACCAACTCGTAGATGATGGCCCATCTGAACGCGCAACACCACAAGGCAGACCGAGGATACAAGCCGAAGCCAAGACCCACAAACGAGACTCGTAGCTTCCTTGGCAAAACTATGCAGGAAGCCTACCGCTGTCGCACTGTGTCGTAGCTGGTGTGGTTTTTTGTAGACCGCGGATAGCCTAGCTATAGAATGCCGCCATGAAGTTGACTGCTATCAGGAGCGTTCAAGCAGAGCCTGCTTACTTGTGACAAGAGCCATGTCATGCTCTCGTCTCGTATGATGGTATAAGGCATACAAAGTCCTAGTAGGGCTAATAGATGTATAGCAGTTTTGTTATCAAGAACATACAAGAGTACAGATGTACTACTGAAGGAGTATATCAATGTACAGTTAATATAATAGTTACTTTTATAGAGGACAGTCTGCTTCTAGGACATGAGACGTGGCTCCGTGACGTCTCCAATTATCCTGCTTCATGCACATGGCATTCCAAGACGGCACTCAGCGTCAGCACAGCCGAAGCCATCAACATGTATCACACCGCGACGGCATTCGGCGTCAAAATTTGCACCCGAATGATTTCACCAATAGTGCAGCTGTACAAACGATGCTCAGGCCATCAGAGTTGGGGCTAAAAGTATATCCCCGCAAGTGGTGGAGGCGTTGAGGACGTCATGATGGCCGCAACAGCAGGCGTCTTTGTGGCGTGGATTAACTTGACAGAAGCGGACATTAAAATCATCAATGGCTAATGCGAGAGCGAGGCGCCTGTAAGCCCATTGGTCCCAGCATGTCAGTGCGACCCACGGCGGAAATCAAGCAGAAACGTAAAGTATGGAATAACGAGTACACTGTGAGGCAATAAGATTTTGCTCAGACCTCGAGTTGCTCAGCGCCACCGTTCACGGGCCGCGGTATTCATCCACTCAAACCATCCACCTGTCAGAGGCTTGATCTTCAGATGAACCCCCTGGCTGTCTTCAGCTGGCTCATGTCTGGTTGTACCTGACTCCTTGGCCGTGCGCCGTACTGAAGTTGTGAATCTTCAGCCATGTTATATTGCGGCTCCTACAGGGGGGATGCCACGCAACTGGCGCGGAGGGCGGGCCTCTTGTTTCTGCCTTTTGCGCCTTCCTTTTGTTTATGTTCCTGTTTGCCTACCGCAGGCAAGGGCTGCAAATGACGGTAAATCCGCAAAGTCATGATGGTTCAGGCCGTTGGCAGAAGCTCAACTTGGCAGGGACATGGACATGGGGGACGACGCAACTTGGCCCGGATTCAGCCTAAAAATAAGATATACATACATACCAGCTGCCACGTGGCTAGCGTCTCTCCGTTGCGGCTTGTGGGGGAACGCGCAACTTGAATGCCCATACATGGCGTTTGTTCGGGGACAGCTTTGCCGCATTACCGGACAAGAAGCTGCTGGGGAAAGCAGAGCAGCCCCCGGTGACAAGTGAAACTATCGAATACACCAGAGCACTAGGTGCTTAAACGTTATACACTACACAGTTGTGGTCTACAACATCCACAGTTGCCAGCAATCGTATGATTTTGAAACGTTTCTACTCTGGGGCCAGAACTGAAACCCGCATGAAGATTCCTTTGACCTGGTCTAGCCTATCCCTGCGCTACGATTGCTTTCAGAGGACAGTTCTAGTGGAGCGTGAAACTGCGCTTGGGTATGCATTATTCGCGTTTTCCCAAAGACATTGTATAACAATAGGCAATTTCCAAGCTGCGCTTTGTGGGCTTTGAGCGATCTGGGACACTTTCGGGTGTCATTTTTCCCAATTTATTTGACTTTTTTATTTTTGCAAAGTATCCCCTCGCCATCATGCGGGTTCTTTTTCAAGGCTCGTGGGGGTTTTTGACCCTTCTAGTGGCAGCCGTGATGCGGGTTTCAGTCGCGCAGGCTCAATCGCCTGGGTTTGCCGCCCTGATGCAGCTTCCCCAATGCGCGGTACGATGACTTGGCAACAGAAATGTAAAGACACTTGCTGATTTTTCAGACCAATTGCATGAATACGCCGGGGTTCAACTTGCCGGCGTGCAATGTCGACGACTTGCCATGTCTTTGCCATTTACTCTCCTCCGACGCCGGAAAATCCGTGTCAACCTGCGTGGTGACAGACTGTTCGGTGAAGGACTCGCTTGGTTGGTTTCACACGAGTTACCACACTGGCTATCTGCTAAGACACTTACTCTGCAGCTGCTCGAAACCTTACGCAACAGGCTTGTGGCCCAGAACCCCGTAACCAGAGCACGACGTACACCACCGTCGCCGTTGTGTTCACAGTTTTATCTTCCCTGGCTGTCATTCAGCGTTTCGCCGTCAAGCTCTGGTTCCCGCACATCTCCATCGACCTCGATGACTGGTTAATCTTGGCTACCGCTCTCTGCCAGCTATCCAGTGCCGTCCTCGGTGTAGCCGGCGGCGTGCCCAACGGGGTAGGGCGCGATATTTGGACGCTGTCCTACCGACAAATTACAAACTTTGGCGTGTGCCTATACATTTATGCCATCTTGTACTTTGCCAATGTTGCTACTCTGAAGCTTGCCTTTTTGTTCTTTTATCTGAGGATATTCCCCAGCATGCTCATCAGGCGATTGCTATGGGTGACCATCGGGTTCACAATCGTATACGGCGTCACCTTTATCCTCACGAGCGTCTTTCAGTGCAAGCCCATCTCATATTACTGGGTGCATTGGGACGGCGAACATCAAGGGACCTGCGCAAACATAAGCGAAATCGCCTGGGCGAACGGGGCCATCAGCATCGCTATCGATATTTGGATGATAGCCATTCCCCTGTCACAGCTGTGGAGGCTGAAACTTGACTGGAAGAAAAAGGTGGGCGTATTCATCATGTTGAGCGTCGGATTCTTGTAAGTTGATCTCTCACCCCCCCGGGGGGGGGGACCGTCTTCTGCAGCTACAACTTTGAGCTAATCTCGTCTGTAGGGTTACAATCGTCAGCATTATCCGCCTTCAAGAAATCATAACGCATGCCATTGACGATCCCAATACCACATGGGCGATAATGAATCTCGCCGTCTGGTCTACCGTCGAAATTAATGTCGGCATCATGTGTGCCTGCATGCCTTCCATGCGCCTCCTTTTTGACCTGGCCTTTCGCGCCACATCACCAAGACTGGCCGCATCTGCAACTAACGAGGCCAACGTGCACAACAGCGGTCGTTTGTTCAGCCGTGGAAGAGGATTGGGGGTGACGTCGCACTCCGTGTTTGAGCCATACTTTGCGCCCCTTTCCCGTCAGACGGGAGTTATTACGGTACAACGCACGTACAATATTGAAGTTGAAACGCTAAACGAGAATCTTGAGGAAGCTCAGCTGGTGTACATGACGAATTTGAGCAATGACAAGCAAAAGCATGCAGAGGGATACTAGGCTAGAGATTTTACATACATTAAGATGTGTACAGAGTAGAAAAGAAGATAACAGACGTCCAAGGAGTACGTTGCTTGCGCCAGGCGAGAGGCTGGTCGTGATGCATAGCTTGAGCCTGCCGAGGGTTAGGGTTATACCATGTAGCTGCGGGGGAAAGTTTATTGCCCAGTCGCTAGTGCCGTCGACGCGAGCGGCGGTCCGTGGGCTTCGCTGGTTGCAGTGTGGATCTGACGCCACCACTGCCACAACGCCGACCGGTCCAGCCAGCCTCCAGTCTCCACTCTGTTGCGCGGTGAAATGAATTTCACTGGACGGAAAAATTTACGCCTTTATTTCCGAACCATATCCGGACGCCAGCGGGGTTCGCCGCCTGCTGCCGTTCGTAGTGCGCGCGCACGGGGCACTTGCACTGCCACCACGTGCATGTGGAGATGAGACATGAGCACAACCGGGGACTGGCGTTTACATATTTCCTAGGTATTTCTAGCACGTAAGAGCGATGAGAAAAAGAACATTTCCCAAGCATACATATGTATATACTAGACTTGTGGTCGACTACTATCTTGCGATAGATGTTACTAGTATATATGCAAGCTTATATTGACTCCCGTATACGAGCTTGCTAATATCATTGTGGTCCATGACCGGCGCCAGTGGATAGGCGCGGTACCCGAATAGCTCAGTAATACTGGGTTATGTCTTAAGATATGCGGTGTCGCGAATGTTCTCGCCAAGTCTACATAATTTGATAGTCAATGACACTATCAGTTTCTTGATGAGGCTTATTGAACGGACCAAAATCTTGATGAGAGGACATGAATCGACGTGGGCCTTGTACGCACACAAATGTGAGCTGCATGGTCCGACGGCCACCCCGTTTCCCTGGATGCGTATCGGTGAGTGTCCCTGTCTATTCTTTCCTCCGAGGATACTCAGGTCGGTATATCGAGTTTCCGACTCATCTTGGCAGTCAAAGCACCAATATAACGTGACCAATCAACTTGCATAGACGCCGAGGAGGTGCGAATCCGATGTGATCCGGAGAATCGGGTCAGGCAAGTGGTAAAAAGCAGCAACAATCCCGCCGCGGCAAGAGTCTGGTACGGAGTATCCGTACCTTGCTATGGAACCCCTTTCCACTTCCCCAGACGTACATCGAAGTTCATGCCTGGTTCGCCGAAATGGCAAAACTCCATGTACGCCACAAAAGCAGCCAGCTGCTTGGCGCGACCAACATCACGTCGGCTAATGCTGACACACGCCGCGGCGATATACACCGAGCGTGTTATAATATAGCAATTTAAACATCTTAATTGCCGTCTTCCGCGCCATGGCACAATGCCCCTCATCAGACCATCTGGCGATAGCGGCGTAATGCCAAGCATGCCGTGGCGTCCAGCGCTATTCATGAAAAATCTCCTGGCGCGTACAAATTGTGGTCTTATGGAGACGCAATGACTAGAACTCTGCTGACACCAAGTGCCGGTATATTCTTATACCAGACCAAAAACGCGGTAGGGGAGGTGGTCCCACGCGGCTACTTTGCAGGTGGGTAGACACTCTTCTGATATTGTTAGTAGATTTTCATTATTTGGAGTGTAGCAGTACATATTTTATCAGGTAGGCAAGCCGGGGTCTAAGATACATCAACTAGTTACTACCGCTATAGCGCTGCATTAGATTCTATAACGTAACTATTAGTCTCTTTTTGGGCGTTGCCATGGAGTGGGTTCTCCTTATGCTGTTCCGCCTTACTGTTCAAGATCAAAACGAAAGTATTATTTACTGCTTCTTTGTAGCTTATCTACACAGAGAGAAGGCAGTGATTATTTGCGTCTTGCCGACGTGGGCATGTTGCGTGCTGACCGGGTGAGGGTTTGGACTTCGGACCCGTTGCCATGCCGCTCCGTGGATGTTTGGCGCGAGCACTTAAAGGACTACTGATGGCGCGTAAGAGAAAGGGACAAGGTCAAATGAATCGACGCTATGACCCTGAATTCTATTAATCCATAACGCCTGTAATGCCCGGAACGCCGGCGCATGACTAGTGAGCCTTATACTGTACGCCGGTCGTCTGTACTCCATCTATAACACTCCAACGTCTCGGTGAGATTGTAGTTCGTTATATCCGTGCAATTCGCGGCCCTATAACAAATAAGGGAAAACACACCGACGTAAGTTGGTCCCCATAAACGCCACCGCTATCAGCGGCATCCCTAACGACCTTACGCGTGTTCTCGCGGAACTTCGTCCGCTCTTCATTCCACTTTGCAGACACAATAGTATTCGTCATGTCCGATAATTAGTCGTGCCCAGCGTTCTAGTCGCATCATGCGTACGCATTAGGGTTGCCATCGCTCTGGATGATGTGACTCCCCAGAGAATCATGCCCTTTGACTCCTTTTGACTGAGAAATTCGCGGCAACATTTCTCCTCTATACACAGAGGCAGAGTTACATCTTGCTAAACCACCACACATGCGTCACACATATATAAGGCTCTTCTATCCCGCCAACTTACATGCCATTTTCCATTCTTCCCAACACACTCATCCAAGTCCTCTCTTTTACATCAGTCTTACATCATTTCATTTCTCCCCAATTTCGCCAACATGCAGAGAACTATCTTTAGCTCGATTATCCTGGGCAATGTCTTTGCTCTAGCCCATCCCCATCTCCCGCGCTGTTTGGATAAGACAGTCACTGTCACCGTTGAGCTTCAACCCTTGCAGACGATATGTTCGGGGGTTACCTCGGTGAACACCCTTACATCGTATGTAGACATTTTCAAGTTCCTTTGAACCTCCTGAATTAATAACGTGGATCAGGTCCTATACAGGTCCCGCGACTAGTAATGTCCCGGTTGTAACGACGTCGGGCTCCGTTTCTGACACCACGTTGTCAACGACTGCGCTGAGCAACACCGATACCGCAACTCTGTCCGTTCCGGTATCAAAGAGCACTATCCAAGGGTAAATTAATATATCTAAGTTTTTTTTAAACTACTAAGAATATAAAGCTGATAATATAAGCTAGGTTATCTACAAGTCCCGCGCCTACTAATAGTCCTATTATAACAACATCAAGCTCTGTTCCTGATACTACCACGTCGGAGGCCTATATAAGCAGCACCGATACTGCCACAACTTCCGGTCCGATATCACAGAGCACTATCCCAGGGTAAATAAACCTATTTAAGTTCGTTTAAGCTACTAAGAATATAAAGCTAATAATATAAGCTAGGTTATCTACAAGTCCCGCGCCTACTAATAGTCCTATTATAACAACATCAAGCTCTGTTCCTGATACTACCACATCAGAGGCCTATATAAGCAGTACTGATACTACTACTACTTCCGGTCCGATATCACAGAGTACTGTCCTAAGGTACGTAAACATTTCTATCCTCTTTTACACTTTCAAGAGTACAAAGCTCACAAAGTGATTTAGGTCCTCTACAGATGCTGCGCCTACTAGTGTCCCGGTAGTAACGACGTCGAGCTCAGCTTCTCACACCACTATAATCACCGTGACCACTACCATGATGAGCTGCCCAACTAGCACTGGCCTCGGTGGGGGGAAGACTGGGGTTAAAAAGGACGACTAAGCAAACTCGGAGCACGAAGCCTGGACAAAGCCTGGAGTTACGCCTGGAGCTTCTGTGTCAGGGCCATATCCGCCTGTGAGAGGGGGGAAGTTCGCGCTACTGAGTGGGTTTTGTCTGTATAGAACTATAGAAATCTACCTTTTATTTGCTTTGATACATTAAAGTTCCTTTGAACGGTAACATAATTGCGTCGAGTAGTAACTAAGCCTCTTCGCGATGTCAATACTACAACAGAAAGAATAAGAGCAGCCTCAAATGTTGAGACCACATACGCGCAATGATTACCTAATTAGAGACAAGTCTGCAGGAAGGATGGGTACTTCTGTAACCCGTAAAGTTGGCAGCGCGTATACCGTATACGCCGAGCAAGGCAAAGGGCATGGCATGTAAGCTTTACTACAAGTTTTGAGGCTGGATAATGGAGTAAATGCGCCATGACCATAAATGAATACCCTGCCAGCGCAAACAACATACATGTAGGTTTATTGTATATAGCAACATCAAAGACTCCGTATACATTTCGGTGGCAGTTGTTCAATACAACTCTTTAACAACTAAATTACCCCTTTACCTGTTCAACATACCACCGTAGACTTCAATCATCATGAGTCCTAACAGGAACACTTCTTCTCCCATTCCCATCGCTATTGTTGGCTCCTACTGCATACTTCCTGGTCAATCCTGCACCGCCTCCAAGTTGTATGACCTGCTGCACGAGCCGCGAGATGTCTGTCGCAGCTTTAATCCAGATATTCTCAACCTGGACCGATTCTATAATAAGAATGCTGATGCACCTAGATTGGCTAACATCCAGAACAAAAGCTACCTCCTTGACGAGGATAGTCGTGTATTTAATGCTTCCTTCTTTGGTGTCAGTCCATACGAAGCTGAGAGTATAGATCCCCAGCTCCGTGTCATACTGGAAGCCGTGTACAAAAGCTTTGAGAGTGCTGGATGGACCCTTGATCAAATACGCGGGTCTTAAACATTAGTCCATGTTGATGTAACGGCCAGCGACTAATCTGACATCTAAGTCCGCGACCCTGAGACGGTTCCGATGTACGCCACCACTGGTGTGCATCGCTGCACTCTATCTAACCGGGTCTCATATGCTTTTGATCTTCATGGACCTTCCATCACCCTTGACACGGCTTGTTCAAGCTCTTTGGTGGCCCTACATCAGGCCGTCCAAGGGTTGCAGTCAGGTGATGCTACATATGCTATTATCGGCGGAGTCAACCTGATCTTCGACGCGGTGCTCTACATCATGCTTTCTAACCTGCATATACTGTTACCTAAGTCTCAGTTAAGAATATGGCACAAGACCGCCAACGGCTATGCCCGTGGTGAGGGTGTGGTTGTGGTTGTGCTGAAGCCTCTTAAACAGGCGCTTCACAACGGTAACCACATCAAAGCTGTTATTCGAGGAACAGGTGTCAACTCAGATGGAGCAAGCCCTAGGTTGACCATGCCTACTATTAAGGCACAAGCAGCCCTCATCCGAGATACCTACAAGCGTGCTGGCTTGGACCCTGTTAAGGACCGCTGCCAGTTTTTTAAATGCCACGGCACATGAACGCCTGCAGGCGATCCCGTCGAGGCTGGTGCCATCTATGAGGCCATGATCAAAGATGCAGGTTTATCTTCTTCTCCCTCCGCAACGACCACACCCCTGTATGTTGGATCCATCAAGACGCTGGTTGGGCATCTCGAAGGAGGTGCTGGCTTGGGCGGTATATTGAAGGCGCTTCTCAGCATCAAGCACAAGACAATCTTCCCTAACCTTCTGTTCAATGAGCTGAACCCAAAAGTTGCTCCATTCTATGGACCTTTGCAGATTCCAACCCCAGCGCAGCCCTGGCCTGAACTGCCCCCTGGAGTGCCTATGCGCGTCAGCGTAAACAGCTTCGGCTTTGGTGGCACGAATGCGCATGCCATCCTGGAGGGGTTCGAGCCCAGCGATGTACAAAGTCTGGAGTCTGAAACAGCATCTGTACAAACTTCTGTTGGTCGCCTGAGTCCATTTGTTCTGTCTGGCCATTCTGCCTCGTCCCTTCTTGGAAACTGTAAGGCGCTGCTCAAGTATCTGACAGACAACGTGTCCGTCTCCCTGTTCGATTTGAACTGGGTTTTACATAGCAGACGAACGGCACATCGTCTCAGGACATTCTTCACTGGGCAAGCCTGTGAGGAACTGATTCAAGACTTGGAAAGGTTTGTCGAACAGCATCGCAAGGCCACAAACAAAGATGAAATCGGCAATCGCAACCGGCATCTTGATCCAGCTAAGCCATCACGTATCTTGGGCGTGTTCACCGGACAAGGTGCGCAGTGGCCAGCCATGGGTCGTGACTTGTTGGGTACCTCACCTCTGTTCCATCGTGTGTTGGAGGAATGTGAGGATGTTCTGCGCTCTCTTCCAGATGGCCCAGAGTGGTCTCTGATAGACGAGCTATCCAAGGATGCATCCAACTCACGCGTGGGTAAAGCCGCCGTATCCCAGCCGCTCTGCACTGCTGTTCAGCTTGGCTTGGTTACCCTATTCCAGAAGAGTGGTCTTAGACTGGACGTTATAGTCGGCCACTCATCTGGCGAAATTGCTACAGCCCATGCTAGTAGTGTCATCGGCATCGCCACAGCCATGCAGATTGCCTACTACCGAGGCAAGCATGCCCATTTGGCTCGTGGCTCAAGCGGTGAGCCTGGTAGCATGATGGCCGTAGGCATAAGCTATGATGAAGCCAGGATGTTTTGCCAGCAACCAGAGTACCAGGGTCGCATTGGTGTTGCTGCTGTTAATGCACCCAAGAGCGTCACCTTGTCGGGTGATCTTGACGCCATTGAACAGGCAAAGGCACATTTTGACGACGTGCAAGTCTTTGCGCGTCAATTGAAGGTGGACACAGCCTATCATTCTCATCATATGGAGAAATGCGCAGCAACATATCTGGAGTCTCTGAAGGTTTGCATCATCCAGGTTCAGTCTCCTAGAGAGGATTGTGTTTGGGCGTTGAGTGTTCATGGCAACACCGAGTTTCTGAAAGATGACTTGGAGTCACTCAAAGGCCCTTATTGGGTTGCCAATATGGTGCAGCCAGTTCTCTTTGCTCCCGCTCTTCATTTTGCTGCTAAACTTGGTGACGAATTCGAACTGGCTATTGAGATTGGACCGCATCCTGCGCTCAAAGGACCTACAACGCAGACCTTGCAGAATGCTCTTGGCACATATCCTCCCGTGTACATTGCAACCCTGCAGCGGGGTATCAACGATACAGTCTCTGTTACAGATGCTGTTGGGTCTCCTTGGTGCTACCTTGGCACTGACGCTGTTCGCTTTGACGGTTTCCAGAACGCCTTTTCGCCAGTATCTTCAATCACACCCCGGGGTGTAAACGTCAAGCTGCTGAAGGATCTGCCGCCTTACGCATGGGATCATGATCGAATCTACTGGAGAGAGTCTCGCATCTCGAAGAACTTCCGAAAATCTCAGGACAGCCGCCATCCTCTACTTGGGCGTCGTGTTACGGATGATACCAATCGGGGATTGCGTTGGCGTAACGTCCTCCGCCTGGATCAAATATCTTGGGCTCGTGGCCATGTCATTTCAGGAGAGGTTCTGCTCCCAGGTACATCGTACATTTCCATGTCTTGCGAAGCCGCCAAAGTCCCCTCGAGAGATAACCCAATCCGGCTGATTGAGGTGCTAGACATAAAGATTCGCCGCCCTGTGATTGTTCCTGATAGTCGCGAGGGTGTGGAAACCACCTTTACAGTGCGGGCGGAGGATTCGACAAACTCGGATTGTATTTCTGCAGATTTCTATTTCTATTATTCTGATCTTGCTGGAGCCATGGAGCAATCATGCGATGGCAAGATTGTTGTCTATCTCGGCGAGGCCAGAAAACAGGAATTACCTCTTTACGGTGGCTCCCCTCCAGGCCTTTATCCCATTGATAGCGATGCCGGCTACAAGAGCTTTGAACAGAATGGACTTGGCTACACCGGACCTTTCCGCCGGCTGCAAGACATTCAGCGTAGACGTGATTATGCTATTGCGATGGCGGAGTGGTCAGTGGAAGAGTTGGGCGCGACCGAGTACACTGTTCATCCAGTGCTGTTAGATGTCAGCCGGCAAAACGTGTTCCATGCTCGTGCTGACCCGGCAGTTGGCAATCTTCCCACGACCATTCTACCAGTTGGCATCAAACGAGTAGCTGTGAGTCCGAATGTGGCATTGGCAGATGGCGATACTCTCCGAGCCAAGGCGGACACATTCGTCACTGCCCGTAACGGGTTGGGTGTTGTTGGTGACGTGCACATATACAACGCATCCTCGGGTGACACTGCCGTCCAAATGGAATCGGTTTCACTTGATCCAGTCTCGCCGCAGATGCCACATCAAGATCATCGTCTCTGCTTTGAGATAGTGTTCAAGATTGATCCTTCCTTGCGCCTTCTGGAGCCGCCAGAGTACGACCTCGACTCCAAGAGCAGCCAGAGAACCAAAGAGCTTTCTGCAGACATTGAAAGGCTGTGTCTCTTTTACATTCCGCGGATCCTAGCAGGTCTGGATCCGAAAGAGAGGCCAACTCTCATGTGATATCACCAGATGCTGGTCTCCGCCTGGGATGCCACCATCAAGCTTGTCCAAGAAGGTTGCCATCCGGTGGCAGAGACCAGCTGGCTTGCTGATAAGTCGGATATAGTCGACAAGATTTTTGCCAAGTGGGGTAATACAGTTGATATTGAGATTGTCCGCGTTGTAGGAGAGAGATCTCTTGAGTTCCTAAAACGCAAAGAGTCCATCTTAGAGGTCCTCATGAAAGACAACATCGCTGCTCGTGTATACAGCGACGGGTGTGGTTTCGAAGAGGCCAACGGCGGCATGATTGATGTTCTGAAGCAAATCTCTCACAAATTGCCCCGGGCCAATTACCTCGAGATTGGTGCCGGTACTGGCTCGACAACTGACCGCATCTTACGAACTATTGGCCATTCTTTCTACACATACACCTATACAGACATATCCCCAGCTTTCTTTGAGCAGGCGGCCGAGAGATTCAGTGAATTTCAAGGCAAAACCATCTTCAGGACGCTTGACGTGGAAAGCGACGTGGAACTCCAAGGGTTCCGAAAGCACGCTTACGATGTCGTTGTCGCCTCAAATGTTCTTCATGCCACTGCCAGTATCAAGAGAAGCCTTGAGCAGGCTCGTTTGCTGCTTAAGCCAGGTGGCTTCCTCCTTCTTGTCGAGATAACGGGCACTGAGCTGATGCGAACTACATTCTGTGTTGGCGTCTTGCCTGGATGGTGGCTGGGCGCCAAGGAAGGACGAAACCTCTCTCCCTGTCTGAAGACAGAAGAATGACACGCAACTCTTCAGCAGACTGGCTCTTCTGGTGTGGATTTGGTTGTCCATGAGATTCCTGGACAGCAGTGCTACTCGTTCATCGCTAGTCAGGCCGTCGATGACACCGTCAGCAGCTTCGTGATCCTCTAGAGTATATTGACGAGGTGTCTGAGGTCAAGTCTCTCCTCATAGTTGGTGGAAAGACAGTCCCAGTGTTCAAGGCATTAACTACAATCCAGAAGATGCTGGGGCAACCATGGAGGAACCGCATTACAGTCGCCAGCGATATTGAAACAATTGATTTCACCAGGCTTGGCTCTGGAGTCGACGTCTTGGGTCTGCAGGAGCTAGACAATGCCTTATTTTCAGAGTCTTTGACCGACAAGAAACTCAAATCCCTTCTAAAGATGTTTCTTGTAGCTCACAATATCCTGTCCCTAACCCACAACAGAAGAACAGACAAGCCCGCGTGCAACATGATTGTCGGTATGGCAACAAGTATTTCCAAGGAGCTGCCGCATCTAACATTCAGCTTCTTGATTTGGATTCCATCGCCAGCCTATCATCCACAGCTCGTGTCATACTTGAGGCATTCTTACGACTGAATACCCTCTCTGCTCATGACTTTGATGTGGAGCCACTCTTATGGCCACTGGAGCCAGAGCTTGTGGTGGAGGGAACCGATACCCTTATCCCTCGTGTTCAGCCGGATCAGCAGAGAAATGATAGATACAACGCCAACTTACGTATTATTAGCAAGCCTGTTGATGTCACAGATATATCTATCGGTATTGTTAGCCAGCGGGGCAAGTTGGCGTTCGTTGAGTGCGACTCGAAGCATGACACAACCGCCCGCGAAACCGTGCGTGTCAAGGTCCAACTCTCCCTCTTTATACCTGGCAATGGCAGCAATAGAGGCGTATACCTTTTAGTTGGTAAAAAATTGGCTCCGATGACGCTCTTGTGGCTATTTCTCAAAGCAACACGTCCGTCATGAGTTTGTCGTTAGAGTATGTCTCTCCCATTGAAGACAAAGACTGTAACACCACTTTCCTTGAGCAAATAGTCAACCAAATCATAGTATATGGACTTACCAGAACTGCAGAAAGCAAGTCGTCTATTCTTTTACACAATGCAAGCGCTGACTTGACTGCATGCTTTGCTGCTGGGTCGGAAGTGCACGACTTACAACCAGTGTTTTCATCTTCGTTCACTTCTGAAGACCGTCATGGTTGGATCACTATTCATCCTCAAAGCTCTGCTCACGCTATTCAGAGACTCTTGCCAAAGGACTTTGCTGTATTTCTAGATTGCTCACCAGTTTCTGCTTCCGCTTCCGCTTCAGATTCGGTAACAGCATCCATTCTAGCTACGCTCCCATCTGGTTGCACTGTCCATCGGTGGGGCAGCGAGCTTACCATTTCTCTCATTCGACAGAAAATGCCCCGTCTTGGTGGTGTAGCCAATGCAGCCATGATCTTGTCCGATAAGCTATTTATCGACATGGATGTAGATTCTATGAACGCGACCATCAAGCCCAAGGTGGACGCTTCGAAACATCTGGATTCTATTTTGGCGGATTACCCCCTGGACTTCTTCATCATGTTTTCCTCTGCACTCTCTGTTACTGGTGGCCACGGACAAGCAAACTATCACGCAGCCAACATGTACATGGCGGCGCTTGCAGCAAATCGCAAACACAAAGGACGTACGGCGTCAGTCATGCAAATTGGCCATGTGTGTGATGTTGGATACTTTATTTGTGCCGACATGATCTCCAAGGACTACGTCTCAAGAAGACACATGGGACCAATCTCCGAGGTGCATGTGCACCATGCCTTTGCGGAGGCTATCATAGCCGGTAAGCCGAATAGCGGGCGATCATGCGAAGTCGGATTTGGAATTGAGCCGCTTGACACACGCCTGGATGGGGAGCAGGAAATGGCCTGGTCATCCGATCCTCGCTTTGCCCATTTCCTGCCAACAGTCCAAGTCGGAAAGTCCGAGGAATCTCAAGTTGGCCGTGGCGACATCAAAGAGCGAATCCACGGCCCTGAAACGGAGGCCGACGTGATTGAGATTGTCCAAGAAGCCCTTGTTTTCAAGCTCGAGTCATTGCTGCAGTTGTCATCGGGCAGCATTGATCCGGATGCACTGCTCACCAAGCTTGGCAGCGATTCTCTTGTGGCAGTTGAGATTTGCGCCTGGTTCCTCAAGAAGATTGGCATTGATGTCCCTGTTGTCAAGATTCTAGGAAGAAACTCTGTTAACCAGCTCTGCGTTGATGCAACTAAGAAGTTACTGACAACAGTGGACTTGGGCTTGCAAGAATCCAAATCAGCTTCTTCAGACAGTGAAACACCAAATCAGTCTCGCGATTAGTCTGAACAGATGACTCCCCTTAGCTCAGCAACGGACAAGGCCTCCTCCATCTCTCGTCAAGATGAAGATAGTGAGCGGCAACACCCCGGGGCGGAGATTGACGACGAGAAGTCCCACCCCCGTGCTGGCACAGTGGAAGAAGAAGCAATCCCAGCAAAAGTACATCCTGATTTAAATCAGGACATCATAACAATGGAACGCATGTCAGCGGCTCAGTCCAGAATTTTTGTGCTTGGAAATCTCATGAAGGATCCTACTGCCTATAGTTTAATAATCCGATACGACACTGTCAGCGAGCTCGATATCCATCGCCTGCGAGACGCCTTGACCACCACGATGCAGCATCACGACTCTCTGCGAACTTGCTTCTTCGCCCGCAGTCAAGATAATCAGCCGATGCAAGGACTCTTACTATTCCCCGTCCGTCGATCCAAACATGTCCCGTACGCCACCGGCCATGATATCGAACAGGAGCTACAGGCTTCCAGAGACAAGGTCTGGGATATCGAGCACGGCGAGACGTTGAGCCTCACTGTCTTATCTCAGAGCTCCAAGAAGCATACCTTGATCCTGGGCTATCACCACATCATCTCTGATGCATCTAGCATGCGACGCTTCATGCGAGATTTGAACTCGGCCTACAATATGCGACCGCTCAAGCGAGACTTGGGACTTGTATAGAGTACGCTCGGCAAGAACATCAAGATAAAGAATCCAACATGCTCGAGAGCAATATGCAATACTGGCGAAAGAAATTCTCAAGCCAGGCCGAGGTACTCCCTCTGCTTCCATTGTCCAACAATACGATGCGTCCAGATTCACGGCATGTTTCCAGCTCCCACGCGGAGTGCATGATTGACGAGGAGACGGTGAAAGCAACCAAACAAGTATGCCAAGAATTAGGCATCACGCCCTTCCAATTCCATCTCGCGGTCGTTCAGGTGCTTCTCGCTCAATCTCCGGGCCGCCAAGACATTTGCATTGGTGTGGCCGATGCCAACCGCCCCGACACCAAATACAGGGAAACAATCGGCTTTTTCCTCAACCTGCTTCCCGTGCGCTTTTAGGTTCCTGCTGAAAGCACATTCACCGAAATTGCCTTGAATACAGCTAAGAAAGTGGGAGAAGCATTGGAGAGATCGGTTCCGTTCAACATCATTCTGGACGAGCTCAATATTTCTCGATCGTCGGCACGCACACCAATGTTCCAAGCTCTTGTTAATTACCGGCTGGCAATGACAAAAGAAGTTCCTTTTGGCACTGGCACACTTACCATTACTGACGGCGAAGAGGGCCGAAATCTATACGATATTACCTTCAGCTTCCTTAAGTCACAAACTGGAGGTCTCGGGGTCACTTTGGACTGCTCCACGTCAATCTATGACGCTCACGGCAGATTGTGAGACTTTCATTTGGTGGTGTTCTTGCATCGACCTCGGCCGAGTGCATCTCCACGGCCCAGGCCGTTGCAGCCTCCATACCAATGCCAGGCATCTGCGCGACCAGAATAGTGGCCTGATCAATAGGGAAATCAAAGTTAGTCCTAGGCTAGTAGCTGTTCAACCTTGACATGCCCGTGCGAGCCGAAAACGGGCGTCCCAACCACCGTCACCTCCCCACCCGATAGCGCGTCCGAAACCCCCGACACCCGCTAGGACAGGGTCAATGCCAATGGCTTTATAGTGTTCATCTCGGCGATTTTGCCATCTATAGGGACCCTGTGCCAGATCTGACCCGGGCTCTAGAGGTGTGGTCAGTGCTAACCGCTGCTGATAAACCGTAAAGATTGGATTCGGCCCCCGGCGCTCGGATGAGCATTTCATCTGGGTATCCCCGCTTCCCCGCTTCCCCGGCAGCCCGCCGTGCGGGGTAAGAATCCTACCTCCGCATTTTCGGAGGTGGGGTAGATTTACCGGACCCAGTGGACGGAGTGCGAATAGAACGGCTAAGCTGGTCTGGACCTTTGTTGTTTGCCGTCGTGGCAGCCGCCGAAAGGTGTGCTAGCTCACTGGGGGTTGTGCCCCGGAGGATGTGTCGCCGTAATGGTCGACGTCGACCGCCCAAGTGGGCCGGCGAGAAGGAAAGGAATCAACGCTCGTGGTTGGGTTCAAGTCGGTCACAAATAAAACATCGTCCTTCCCAGGCCTTGATCCAAATATATGGTTCCCTACACTCTTCATCACCCAGCGTTGCACCGTCGAATATACTTGGGCATTTTCCACAAGCTTTGGAGTGAATCTTCTCTCTCAATCTCGGGCAATAGAAGCTCTCGTGCGCGATCCAAGATGAACTACTTGCTGTTATTTTATATGGTTGCCAATTTGATCGTGACGGCTGTTGGCGGCACAGTTCCACGAAATCCATCTGTCAGGTCGGACCTGCTCCAACCGAGTCAAGACCCGTTTTATGCTGTTCCAGATGGTCTTGACGCAATAAAGCCCGGTACAATTTTAAAGCACCGGGCTCCTCCTTCTCCCATTGCTGCTTTCAGTGTCGCGGCTCTCAATCTCAAGGCCTCTCACCAAATACTATATCGCACCACTGACAGCCTGGGGGCTGCTACCGCCACAGTTCTTACTGTTCTGATGCCTCACAACGCGGACACCAGCAAGATACTCTCCTACCAGATCGCCGAAGATGCGGCGTCAATTAACTGCGCGCCATCCTATGCCCTCCAGCTCAAGTCCGCTACTGGACCTCTGCTGGGCACACTCGTCACACAAGCTGAGCTACTACTTGTTGAGGCTGCCCTGCAACAAGGTTGGGTGGTCATCATACCGGATTTTCAGGGATCCAAGGGAGCATACCTCGCGAATAAGCTCGCGGGATACGCAACCCTGGATGGTGTTCGGGCAGCCCTGAATTCCGCGTCCTTCACCGGCATCATGGCAAACAGCTCCAACCTCAAGATTGGAATGTGGGGATATTCCGGTGGCTCTCTTGCCACAAATTGGGCAGCCGAGTTGCAGCCAACCTACGCTCCGGAACTGCGTATAGCCGGGGCAGCGGTCGGAGGCACCATCCCTAACATCACCACCGCGCTCACAACCATTAACGGCGGCCCCTTTACCGGCTTTATACCTGCAGGGATCCTCGGCCTGGCCGCTCAATATCCGGAGATACAGCAAGTGTTGGACCAGCATCTCAAGCCGCAGTTTGTGGATAAATTTCACGGCGTCCTGAACCAGTGTTTGGTGGCTGATGCAGCCGACTTTTTGTTTCAAGACGTCATTGGCATGCTGGATGACCGAAATCTCGTTCAGACTAATCCGATCGCGGTCCGGGTCCTCGGCGAGAATGCCCTGGGGCGGGCGACACCCAAGATACCATTTTTCTGGTACAAATCTGTCTTGGACGAGGTTAGCCCTGTTGAGGATACAGATGCTTTGGTGAAGAAGTACTGTGCCCAAGGCGTGACGATAGAGTATCAGAGGGATCTTGCATCTGAGCATGGCAGCTGTGCCGTTGTCGGTGCACCCAAGGCCTTGTCTTGGCTCAAAAATGTCATGAATGGCAAAAGCCCGCAGCCTGGATGCTCCACCAAGACTGTCTTGACATCGCTGATTGATCCTGCCACTGTTCAGGTTGTCCCCGGATACATAGTGAAGCTACTGCTTGATTTGTTGGGCAAGCCCGTCGGGCCTCTTCTGTTTGGATAAAGCGCAGGCTGGAATGGGTTCAATTCGTCGGTTCTGGGTATTGGGCAAACCTGTGCAAACACCACATGTCACTCATCCCGGAAGGAAGCTGTTGTCATGACAATACAGTTGATTTCAAAGCATGTAGTTCTCGCGTGATTGCTGTGCCACGTTCAAACGTTCAAATCAAGAGTCTCTCGCTAGCCCACGGACTGGGGCATGTCCTGCCAACCGTTTCTCATTTATCCAAACTGCGCTGTTGTGTGATGTGTTGAATTGTATGTAAACCTGTCAAATTAGCGTGTATGGCTCTACATCAGTTGGTTGAGGACTTAAGGAGACATGACCCACGTTTAACATTACAGAAGAGGTATTTACACTGTCAGCTACAGGGCGATAACAGATGCGATGGAAATGTCTTCTTCAAAACCTGTCCTGCCGCTCGCTGCCTGGCATCTGAAACCACCGACGCATTAGTAACAAGGTACATTGCCTTATCCTCCTTTAAGAGTATTGCTGTGGCAACAGCAAACCATGGGAACATGGCGTGGAAGATGCAATAATAGTTGCCTGATGGCAGATAAAAGTGACCCTATCACCGCTGGTTTGGTTTGGTAGTTTCCACCCAGGAGAATTTCTTCAGGGTGGACAATGTGTGCACAAACTCTCTGAACAATGCGGCGTCGATGGATGTGTGTGGAGTTTGTGTCCCGGAGTTACTTCTCGTTCAGGGTCAATGCCCTGCATCTTCCAGTGTAGCGGGTCTTCCTCAAAACTCTATTATCATCAAATGTCTGGGTATCGAAGAATGGTGGGATATGTAACGTTGCTGGCCATGTACAATGTAAAGGAGGGCCAGTTGTCTCACACGTGTAATGCAATAGAAGCACACCCTACTCCAGAGCATCCCCTAATGCAGTTGCACTTATCAACTCTCGGCTCGATGCCGACGCTACTACTTCTCCTTCGCTGCCAAGTTTTGCAGGCGTCCCTTCAACATGACTTGATAAGCAGAGGCTGAGTGTGAGGATTCAATCGAGTGTATTGACAGCTGGTCACGTGACTACCGCGAGTATCTGAAGGAAAAAAAAGAATAAAACAAACGAAAATCAGAAAACAAGAGACCACCCGCTGTAAGCGCTGGTCAGACAGTCCATCGCAAGGCGAGCCACACAGATTCCAGTCCGTCAGTGTTGCATTGTTGTGATCCAAGAGGCCGAGCAGGCGACTGGCAATGAACAACATGGTCCTGCAGTTACTAGTTGAAGGCAAGCACCTTTTTGAGAATGCCTACTACGAGTTGAATAGCCTGCTGAATACCGGGAACATCTCGAATGATGACGCCAACAACATCGAGCAG
Source organism: Metarhizium humberi (assembly GCA_020102295.1). Classification (NCBI taxonomy): domain Eukaryota; kingdom Fungi; phylum Ascomycota; class Sordariomycetes; order Hypocreales; family Clavicipitaceae; genus Metarhizium; species Metarhizium humberi. The sequence continues at coordinate 141,804 of JACEFI010000037.1, forward strand.
ACCAAGCAAAGCCTTCCCTATCACGGTGCCAATTGCAATAAGAATGCTCGCTTCAACTTGTCAGTCATATTCCACAGCCATCCCGTATTTGGTGCTCTTACATTGATTGAAAACATCCAAAGCCTCGACAAACAGTGAAGCGATATTTGTCGTAATATCGATCAGAACCTTGGCAATAGCCGACGCATCTTGGAGAGGTGGAAAACCAGACACTTGTCTCTTCGGAAGTTGAGACCCAGAGGCAAGTTCGTGAGTGGTGTGGTTCACAGACGCTATAATCCGATTAAAGGCATCGTTGACGACTTTTACGGATGACGCATTTCGCGTTTCTATGGATTGGGTCTTTAGAGATGACATAGCGGACCCTGTGTTGTTGTTAGCCGGGTCGTGTACAAGCTGAAGTGGCTTTGATGACCATACTGATAATCTCCATATCCTTCGTGGTATCATTCTGCAGGTTTTTCAAGGCCTTCAATACAATCCCGGACCTCTGACTAGCGCTTCCCGAAAGACTTTGCGCGATGGTTACTCCTTGTTTTATTAGCTTGGTTCGGCCATGCTACGAAGGGCAAATAATCACATACCTATACAACAACAGAGTATGCCCAAAATGTACGGGATTCTCATGTTTAGTTATTGCAATATATACACGTAGATATATAAACGAAGCAAGTCCTGGGAAGCCAAATAAAATTAAAGGCGGGATAAGATGATGAACAAGAAAAGGCCTACAAGGTAGGTAAACCGCACTTATATAGAAAGCTATAGCTTATAGAGACACTCGAATATAACCGAGGCTTTGTTGGGAATTCATAGCCCACCAAGATTAAACGCTTTGTTGGACGGATTGTGTGGATTGACAGCATTTGGGGTAACACCAGAACCCCTCTGGTAGCGTCGCTAGCGACAAATCCCCAGAAATTAGCCTGACTAGATATTGCGGGGTAGCAGATTGTCCTTCTACCCCGCATTAAACTAGTCAAGTCAAGAGGAGTCCTGTCTTTTTGTGTGTCGACGTCGACCACTGCATTCCTCCGACTTGAGTTACATTCTGAGAGACACAGACCGGCCCCCATGGCCACGTGCCCAAGTCTAAAGTTTCATTGTTGGTTTTCATCTCATTGAACCTGGCGTCCGGCACAGGGGCCCCTGGTTCTGACAAGAAGAAGAAAGGCTCGCCTGGGTGTGCCAACTCACATCCACGGCTTTCTGACACTGGGTAGCCCTCCGACATGGAACGTAAGATGGAGATATGGAGCATCGGCTATAAATAACATGAGGGCGCTGCCTGGCCTACTGCTCCCAAATATCCTTTTCTATTCCATCTAAACCCTAACCCGCGTGATGGTGTCCTTATGCATGTGGATCCTGCTGTCTGGTCAACCGGGTACAACGTTGGGGGGGATGGTGCATAAATTCGGACAAACCATGATAAATCTCCGGGATAGTGACCAAACTTGGGATATTTGTTCAGCGCGACACATGGTAATTCGATTGGCTTTCATGAGGATTCCCAACTGAGACGAGGTCACTGCGCAATTCCGAGCGGTAGATGGTGTCCGAGCACAGCCTCGTTGGGCTATGCAACCACGTCGAGCTGCCGAATCAGACTGCACGGTATTTGGGAATGATTGCCTCGTTTTTGGATTATTTAAAAACATGGTATATAACAATCAGTATCCAACAGTGTCCGATATCGATTCTCTGTCTTTCCATCTTCCATTGCGTACTGCACGCTAGGTAAACAAATCATTCATGTCAACTGCCCGAGGTCAATCCACGTCACCTTCAATGCCTCGCCGGTTCTATTCACGGGCTCCTGTGGCTTGCAAATATTGCCGCTGCCGAAAGTTGCGATGTGATATCTCGTTATCGGGTATACCATGCGGCAATTGTGCTGTAGACGGTGTTATATGCGAGACTACACAGAGGAAAAGACGAATGTACCTATTCGCCCGTCGTTTATGCATCTTGGTTCTAAGATTAAGTGCGGCTAATTTAATGTAGAAATCCATATCAACTGTCCATCACGCCTGACTGCAACAGGGCCCCACGGCATTTCTATCACAAGGACAAAGCAACTGCGATTATGAAGGGGACCGCGGCGTTTCCAAGCAGCTATGTAATACAAGTCTTCAGACCAATAAGACGGCAAACGGCGTGACTGGTATGGAGACTGGTATTGCATCGGAGCCTTCGAGAAATGATATGACCATTAGAACTCATAAGTATTACATCAGTACGACATGTCTGTTTTAACTCAAACCTTGAAATTCCATGACTTATAATATGTTTTTTTTAGGTGACAAAGGAGAATCTCCTGCTTCATCTAAGAATATTTGCCCTCATGATCACTTTATATCTCTCGGGCACACTTTCCTACTCGTGTCAAATAACACGGCAATTGACCCCGAAGACTTCACCTATTTGCGGCAAAAAGGCTGCTTTAGCTTACCATCACGGGAGATGCAAGACATGTTGATTCGCACTTATTTTCACTATATACATCCCTTTGCGCCGATTATCAACGTCCCTGACCTTTTATATCAATATATAACTGGACGGCCAAGTTTCTTATTACTTTGGAGTATGTTTGCCGCGGCAGGGAATGTGAGCTAATCCTTTTGCCATTTCAGGAATATAAGCCATGGACTAACACCCTTGTAGTTTGTTGACGACAAGCTGCTGACCGAGGAGCTCGGGTTCACGAAAGCAGAGCTCAAGGCAGAAGCGTCCGAACGGGCCATGGTGCGACCGCCGACGTGTCATTGCCTACGCGTAACTAGAAATAGCTAATATGGAAAGGCATTGTACGACTTGGAATACGAGAAGGAGACGATGACTATTATTCAGTCCACGTACCTGATGAGCTACCACCTTGGAGGCATTAATGCTGATAGAGGACCGTGGTATTTGATAGGCATTGCTATTAATCTGGCTTATAGTGCTGGCCTTCATCGCCTCTCACCCTGCGGATTACAGACTTGTCCAACTTGCCATTCACGCCAGTGGGCACAACTTTGGTGGAGTATTTACTGCCGCGAAGCGTGGCTCTCCCTCGCCTATAATCGCCCGATGCGAATACAGCTGGATGAAGTATCAACAACCGTTCCAACCCAAGTCGAAGTCGCATCCATCTGCATCGACATTTTCGACGAAAGGTATCATAAATATCTACCTCTGGAAATTGACGATCTAGTTAGTATGTGGTTATACCTCGTCAGAATCTCACTTACTCTAGGCGATATTTTATCCAAGTTGTACGCGTTAGAGTCCTCGGGGCCGACACAGCAACCAATAAACTACACCGAGGACGATGTTGGGGCGTATCTATGCGGATTATCCGATGAGAGTCTTGGGAGCGAGCTTATAAAGGTGCATCTGTACCAGCTTCGACTTTATCGCGAGTATACCGTTTTCCGCCACAGCCGCCCCAATCTCGGTACTAATTTTCCATTACAGAACAACCGTGATTGCCTTGTACCACCCGCACGTCCAGGGCCTGCAAGATTACCAGTCAGAGGACCACCAAAGCTACCTCTGGAAGCTGTGCTTCCAAAAATCGCGTGCGGCAGCACTTCGCATTACGCACCTGATTAACACGATGATTGGGGAGGGCCTCACTGGAAATATTCACATGCTTACGTAACAATTCAACTACTCCCTTCATCCATTATATAAAAAGTAGGGAGTGAGTAATTGACCAGACTACAGTGTTATTGCGATTGTCTTCAATGCAAATCTACCTCGCCGACCTGGCGTCTACGAACCAACTTATAAGGCAATCAGGGGAGTATAACTTGCGCTTGTGCTTGACTCTCCTCGATATTCTTCGAACAATATATATATATGCCGAGGAGATGTATTGTTCAGTCAGGAAAGCAGTTGACAAGCCCAACAACAAGTTGCTGCATAGGCCGCTTTCTGAGCCCATGTCCGGTCTGTGGACGGGATCGGAGCAAGAGAGCATTACCGCTAGTTAACCCGGTTTCCTTGCCGGCGAGGAGAATGGCGAAACAATGCCGGCTCAACTATTCTATTTGGATGTTCTGGGGATGGCAAACGTGCGAATAATAGGGCTTATGCGTGGCCGGGGCCCGAAGGCGAGAGAGTGTAAACCAAGCTATATCGGGCTCAGCCCGTTACAACCTGTCACGTTATAAAACTTATTATTAACTAAGCTTATTTATAAAATTATTTTTCTTCTTATTATTCCCCTTTTTAACTATAAAAACTTAAAATATTTAATAGTTTTAAAATACTACTACCTCTAGGTAATAGTATAATAACTATTATTTTTACTTGCTACTCTGGTGGTAAAACGCTTGCTTGTTTCAATCAACAAAGGCAGTTTTATCCGACATAACCACTTTTGTGTCATGCCAACTTCATCAATAAAGCCTTTGAACTCAACATAATAAAGCGGCACAACAACGCCGACAGGCTTATCATTTCCTAATCGTCGTTAATAGATCGGCATCTCGCAGCGGACTGCGTGAACGATTTGGGGATGTCTGGAGGTTGCGGATGGATTACGGCGAGGCTTTCATATTTCATGGTCCACAATAGCACATTTCGCGGAACCTTGCAGTATTCAGATATTAGATTCCTGAGGTGGCAAAGCTGGAATGCCGATACATCTACCACGTATACCTTTATTTCCAGAATATTTAGTACTCTTAAAAGGGAATTTTAAGCACTCTATCCTACGCGATAACTGCCAAACCTTTCATAAAAGGACAACCACAAGCCAGTCAAAATCCGTCAACCGCAGTTCTGCGTTGTGATCGTCATGAATTGATGAGTTATTCAGCCGGCTGCACACTTACCACCACTTGGCAGTCGGGATTTCGCGAATGACATTCGACGCACAATGGACATCGCCATACGTAGTATAGTGCGTGAACCAGTCATCTATATAGCGAACCGTATAGTTGGCCTTGGCGTAGGCCGCATTCACCGCAGCGGATAGCACATCCTGGCCGTCGATTACAGGTCCCCATGGGTTTGGGGCGAGAATCTGCCTATTGCCCAGAACGACGCTATTAATAGTGCTAGGGTAAAGGGCAGCGGCTTCCCCATTGGCCTCTTCTTGGCGGCCCTTCAAACTCCTTGCTGGTATGTTTGCTGGTTGCTGCTCTAACACCCGGGGGGGCGTGCCGGCTTCTAGAGCGTTGAGGATTTTGGTGCCGACATCTTCCTCGGGAACATCTGCTAGCCGTTGCCCCTGTTGCTCTCCAGACTCCCTGGTCTCCTGAGCGGGGACTCTGCCGCGAATCTGGCGGCGCTTGTTACGATCTGCTTCCTGCCCATATTGCCAAACCTCGCGATCGTATACTTGGTAGAGAGAAGGAATGCGAATGATTTCCGCGTCGGTAATGCCCGTCTCCCGCTTAATAGCGTTGACGCTTTTCTCAATATTGCTGGCGCAAGCGTCCTGGAAGCCGGCAAAGTTAGGGGTGTTCAGCACATCGTTAATAGTATTAGTAACGCGCCATTTTGGCGGATCAAGATCTGACCGGGGACGGGAGACGGCAATAAGTTTACCGTGGCCGGCTAGCTGAGCCTTCTGGAGTATCTCAAGGCCTGCACGCGGATTATTTACCATCATGACCCAGCCGCGCTTGCTTTGAACAGGGAGAAATTGTATAAATTCATCTGTATGCTTAACTTTAAGCCACGACGTGTCAAGCTCAATTGGGGCTTGCGTCTCTTGAGCCTCTAAGAAGGCCATCATATATGGTTTCTTCCTACCCGCTGAACCCATTACAGTTCGTCCCGCAGCATATGACTTGCCATTATATGTATAGGGGGGGATAGTCTCTAGATTGCCTAGGCTGTCGAGTGTACCACCGCGGCCTGGGGTCTGAAGAGCCCCTACTGTATTCGACCTTAGTTCTTGGAAAACCTTGCGGCCGGCGGGGCGGTCGGCCTGAGCAGACCGTATCATGATGCGTATGCTAACTAGGCCGCTAGGTCCAGGGATGCTCATATAGCCGGGCTCAAAAAAATCTTGAGACCAGATGTCAAGACCTGAGCTAAATATGCACTCAGAATTCTCGAAGATGTAGAGGGGCTTCTTTAATCCTGCTGTGCTAGACATCTCTCCGAGGTCCTTGACAAAGCCTGCCAGTCGTGGATAACCGGATGCTGTCAGTAATTGCTCGGCGGACTGGCCATGATGCTGCGTTAGGACTGGGGCAACACGAAGCGCCACCGAGTCCTTGGCCTCCCTTTCCCCGTCCTTAACCCTAAACTCCACAGTTACTCTACCGTCCCATCCTCCCGGACGGCGAACGTCACGAGCGTCAATGCCAAGCTCTAGACCGGCCTTGAGATCTAGGGCCTGAAAGGTGTAATTTGGCGTGATAAAAGTCCATTGGCCACCCGCTTTATAGAAGAGACGAACTTTGGAGGCAGCGGTCTCGTCGAATACGGTAATAGAACCCGTGGCCGAGTCGCTGAGTCCGGGATTTGGCACGGTTCGAAGAGGCGCAAGGTATAGTGAGTTACGTAGCACGTCATCAGAAGAATCGTGGCACTCGGATATTCGCAGATCGTTGACCTCTTTCGGCGCGTCCCAAAATTCACCAAGCTTCTTCAGATACTCATTGTACGTAGCTTTGTCACTTTCGCTCAGAACTTTGAGCCACTCCGAATCTGACTTTTCTTTTCTATTACGTTTCTTCGCTGCGAGCTCTGGGTCCAGCCTTGGCGATTTAGGTAACGAGGTCTTAGGAAAGATGTCGCCCAGCTTGCTTGCGCATGAGCCGGTAATCTGGGATGAGCATCTCTGGTCTGTATCGACAATATTCGCCAGGAAGAGGGCGCCAGACTCTGCTGTCCACGTTTCTTTGCCTGCAAGGTCGGTATTGCCTGTTACGTCTACCTTGCCATCACGATTGGAATCTGCTAGGATGGTTACTCTAAAGCTGCCAATAGTTGCAGGAACAGGAGTAGACGGCTGGTGTGGAGCAGCCAGGGGTTCGTCTTCGGGATGGTTGACGGCCCCATCGTTTTTCAGGTTATGAGATATAGGATCAGGAGCCTCAGCACGCTTGCCAGGCGGGCCTTGAGGAATTGCGCCAGTGAGGGGCAACGCGGCGACAAGAAAAGCAAGACGCATTTTCACAAAGGAAGGTCAAAAATAAAGGTGTGAAATGAGGGCCAGAAAGGGGGCATTTATGAACGGTTGATTTGAGAGTGCTTATAACTGGGCTGAGGTTCTAGGTAAGTCTGAGCGACTGTTTAATGTATTTATACTATTTTCTCCTATATAATGCTCGGATTCTTGAGAAAGAGCACACGCGAGATTCCGCGAGATTATTTAGCAGGGCTAGGCTAAGGCCTTAATTTATGCACACTGCTACATCCCAAGACCCTGTAAAACGTAGATAACAGTAAATCTCCTAACAGGACACATCCTAGTACCATGTCTTGTATATAGGGCAATTTAGCCATAATTAACTCTTATTCTTTCTTTCTTACTCCGCATCTATCTTCATGCAGTAGTATATAACTGACTCGTTTTACTTTGTTGTTCTCTTCGATGAAGCCATCTCGCTTGTCGGTGGGGGACGGAAAGCGAGAGCGCAAGACAAGGCCCCGTCAGGCGTAGCTCGTTACATGGCCCGTAATATTATGCAGCCTTAGAAAAGAGTGGAAACCCGAAAACCGATGTAAAAATTGTCTGGTAGCATGAAACTGCTAGAATTAGTGGACAGAGCCACTGGTTGTTATGCTCTACTGTTGATTTGCTACCCCTCAATGTTTCGTTCATTTATGGTGCGATATGGGTTTGGTGAAAGCTACCAAGTCCATGCAGAGCAAATTTTCGTTGGCGTCCCGCGAAATTTTAACGCCGCGGGTCCCCACGAACCTAGGCGCCTCCCTGGGTCGGGCCCGCCTTCGCAGACAACCTGTCAGAGTACTCGTCAACGCCTTCACCTGAAGGAACTGCCAGCAGTCTATTGTCTCTACAGCAGTTTGGTGAGACGATGTCGCCGACAAGCAGGCAGGGAGATACGTTCAGTCAGCCTGCGGAAACTTGTCCAAGTAGAAGACAAACGAGCTATGCGTATGACAACAGTTTTAAGGGTATACAGGTTAGGGCAACGTATAGATCGCATTTTAGGGAATCTGGCACAAACAGAATACCGGCAAAGGGAGCGTGCAAAGCAACAGCTTAAGGCCATCAGCGATTCAACGTGCATGTTCGGGATAGGGGAAGATGGTAGTATTCCAGCACAGGGGTATAAAATGGTTACCAACAGAGAGCGCGATAGCCTCTCATAGCTCAACGGAAGTGTTTAACGAGGATATTAGGGCAGAGGTTCCGGACCGTCGGCCCGCTTATTAAGAATGCCTGATTTTTCCAAATAGTGTTTAAAGATGTGTCAAGTCCCAGCAATAATAAATTGGCATACTAGTTAACACGTAAAGGCAAAGTCTCTACAACTCCCAATTCTGGCCTGAGACTTCTGTCTTTAATCTTGCAACCCTCATCGAATCTTCTCATACAAGCTCTTTTGCCCTCTTTTACTTACGCAGGGCTGGCCGGCGAATACGGCAAGTTGCGTTACATAGACATCAATGTGGTATCGCTAGTAGGGGTGGCTTATCAAAGATCATGCAATATTTTACGACATTTAATTTCCGCTTATTATGTGGCCTGAAACTTAATACAGCTAGCTGCTATTACCTTGTGCGACAGCAGGGTCCCAAGAAACTAAGATGCAAAATCTGACGCAAATGAATGCGACCTTCCGCGCCTTGTGGGTCTGGTATTAAGGTTTGTTACTCCTGTATACTCTGTTACCAGTGCAAGGAGCTGATATGGCCTACACTATCAGTACGACCCTTGCAATAGTTATAGACCAACTAGGTATCCGTCAGATTCTGACTATCCTATATATAGACTCGTTTTTACTATATAAATATCTTATTAAGCTCAGAGCTGTAACGAAAATACTACACTACATGTAATTTTTAGTGTAATTTACTACACTATATATAATTTTTTAGTAAAAATTTAATTATAGAGAGATTTTTTAGTTATAATTATTACGCTAATTATAAGGCTTATAAGGACCCACTTTATATGCATAGAAAGAGCTAATTTAGCCCTTTAAAATGCACTAATTTTTATGTGGCTAGCTTATAAATTAAGCGAGTTATAGCAAGCTAAAAAAAAAGGGCCCGCTTTTTCTAAAACAATATTTAAAGCTTAATAACTCCCTGAATTTTAAAGTTATAAGCTTAATTTTTAAATATTTAAAATCACGTGAATTTAAGCTTTTTTTTAATATATAATATGCTTATAAAAGCTTTTTTATACTTAAAGTTTTTTTTTAAGTAAATTTTAAAATAAAAAGTTTTAANCCTAATATTTAATATTTTATATTTAAGTTATAGGGTAATAGCTTAAATCTCTTAATTATATAAAATATTTATATAGAAATAATTATATTTTTTAAATTTATAATATTAAGCGAACTTCACTTATAATTATAAAATTAAAAAATTCCTGATTACCTAATATAATTTCCCTTATAATTCCCTTTTTACTATTTTTAGGCCCTTTTTTAATCCCTGTTATTAGCCTAATTAGGCTAGCTAATCCCTGCTTACTAATATTAGTATTAGTCAGTAAAATCAGGGCTATTTTAGCGTACTAATTTTATTACGTAATAATAGCTTATAAAATAGCTAAAAATTACATTTACTAAAAACTACATGTAACGGCTAAGGTTCCCAAGGGATAAACTAGTCGTAGTTTATATTGGCAGAGCTACTAGGGCAGTCAGTCTAAACAGTTAAGTGTTATATTTAGTAATAGGTTATAAACTATAATTAAGTAATTAAAGTTAAAAAGCTATAAGTAAAGCTTATTTAATATAATAATCTATAATTAAAAGCTAAAAAGCTAAAGTCTATCTATAAAGCGAATTTAGGGGTCCCTATATACTATAATTACTAGTTAACACGGAGGTAATTATCCTTAATACTTACTTTTAAATACTAGTAAGTATTATATATACTTACTTATAATAACTAAGCGTTCTTCCTATTAGTCCTAACGTGCTAACCAATATTCTATAGTCCGTTCTGCCTATACCGCCCGGCGGCCTATACAGCCGGCCCAACCTGCAGCCTGCTTCCTGCATATAACTGGGTCGTAACACTACACTAAATATAATATGTAATTTATTACACTAAAATTACACTACACTACAATTCACTAAAAATTACAAAACTACACTCTTGTTACAGCTCTAATTAAGCTAGATATAATTAAGGAGAAAAGGCTAATAATTAATATTATAGCCTTATAATAATTATATAAACGCAGAGAAATCTATAAAATTCGCTGGATTAACAGATAAGATAATCTAGCTAACGTGATAATAAAAGTATCCCTAAATTATAGCTTAAAAACCTAACCAGGCAGGCCTTTAGTATCTCGCGCCGAATACCAGGCGGTAAGGGTTATTCTGCCGTAAATATAAGGGTAAAAGCAAAAAGCAGGGGTGCTAAATACCTATTATTAAATACTACCTAAATAATATAATAGCTACTTAGCTTTTTTTTTAATTTAAAAATAAGGGAAAAAATTATAAAGTATAATAGAAAGCTTTAATATATATATTATAAAGAGGCTTTATTATATACCAGAGTATTATTATAAATATAAGGCCTAAACTTAAGTATTTTAACCTTAAAGTTAATAAAAGTATTTAAAAGGGGAAGAACTTTAATAACCTATTAAAGTTTACTTTCCCTCTTATTTATAAATAAGTATAATATAATTATCTTAGCTTATATTACTAATAATATAGCTATAAGTAATATAATTACCTAGCTAATATACTATATAAACTATAAGGTGCTTATTTACTAAGTATATAGCTTTATTATATTATTTTTAGTAGGCTATTTATTAAGGTAATATATAAATATTAACTATAAAACTTATAATATAATAGTAGCTAAGTATAATAAGCTAAAGCTAGTATACCTGTATAGTAGTAACTTTTAGTATAATTTAGATAACTTTTTACTGGCTATTAATAGCCTGATTATTTATAATAGCCTTGCTTATAAGAACTTTAAGTAATATTAGTTTATATTAATTAGCTAGAAGTAGCTTAAAGTATATTATAAGGAAAAGTATTAGTAGAAAGTTAATAAGGCTAAGCTAATATATTAGTATAAAGTTAAGCTATAAATATTTTTTATTATACTAAAAAGTATTATTTATTATTTTTATATAATAAAAACTAGTAGGCAGGAAGAAAGCCCTAATAATAGTAATAATAAAGGCTAAAGTAGTAATAAAAGTAAAAAAAAAAAATAATAGAATAAAATATAATAACTATTACCTAGTAACTAAAATAAAGAACTAATAATAATATAACTAAGGCTAGTAAAAGAACTTATAGTATATACTAGTAAAAGGAATTCTAAGGTATAAAATAATAAATTAATTAAACTAAATAAGATAAAGTATATACTTTAATAGCTTAAACCTATATAAAATCCACTTTTATAGCTAGATATTAAGCCTTAAAAATAATACCTTATAAAGGCTAATAGTTAACTTAAACCAGCTTTTTTTTAGATATTATATTATAAGCCTTACTAATATACTACTAATAACCTATTTATTACTAGCTAGCCTATACCTTAGTAATGCTTATAGCTAGCTATTTAAGCTGCTTTAAAAAAAAATAAGTATAAAGTAGTATTTAGCTTATTAAAAGTGGTTTTTTTATTATTACCTTAATATACTATTACTAAATAAAGTAATATTATATAAAAAGTATAAGTTTAGCTTTATAAGTAATTAAAGAGCAGGCTTATAATAGCTATAAAATTACTTATAAAATAATAGGGTTTTAAATAAAGCACTATAAAAAAAGCTACTTTAGTTATTAGCTAGCTTTTAAATATAAAGGCTATTAAAAAACCTATTTAAAAGTTTATTATAGCACTTTATTATTATTCTAGGTATTAATAGAGAGTTTAGGGTTAAGGTTAGGGTTAGGGTTAGGGTTAGGGTTAGGAATCTCGGGAAGGGCGTGGTCAATATTGCAGAAGACTGTGAGCGTAAATACACGTTGTGCCGACTGGATTAAGTAGACGGTCGGGCGGGAAGAGCCTTCCCCACCTATCCCGTCCCTCCAGGCAGCAATCTCCACCACGCGACTTTCCATTGGTCACGGACGCGCCGACCGTCCCGTCCTTGCATCATCACAATGCAGGGACGTGACGCGCGTGCCCACCAATCAAAATTCCTCTCCGGGGGGCCAAGATGACCTCTCCAACGGATGATGTTTTCTTCGAGAAGACAAACACCAGGAAAGCACCGAGGAGCGAGAAGCCTGGTTAGGATTAGAGTTAGGGTTAGAGGTTTGAACTCAAAGCCAGTAACCCCTCCAAACCATCTTCAGGAAAGTTATGTCAAATGGACACGGGGAAGATTCGAAAGGGAGGCACGAACGCTGTTTCCACCAACCACAATTTCGAGTCGCCGGCAAAAACAGCACAAGGTCGTTTTGCCATTGACAACCCTCTTCCTTTGGTTGGGATATGAAACCGCACTTCCCAGCGCGGTATCCGACAGGGTTCCCTTCGAGGTGGGAAATTACCAAAGCGGGCCTCAGCCGCTCTTGACCTGTCGAAAAAACCTTCAAGTGGAGAGGGTGAAATTGATCCCTAGAAACAACGTGCGTCAAAACCAATTGGAAAAGAAGTGTGGCTGGGTCCCTATACACGGGATAGAACCGCCGCGATCTTTCAAACATCGGGCGCTCTTCGAGAGGGTCGGCTGGCCGACTCTCAGGAGGTGAGCACATTAACCAGCGGGCCTCAGCCGCATAACCAATGCCGCCCGTCACTTCCAAACCAAAGGTCCTGCTTCCAGTCCAAATTCTTGTAGTGTTGTCTTGTTCCAGGACGACATGAGATCGAAAAGACTCCTAGTTCGTCCGAGGCTGCGGATCAATGGTTGCTGAAGGGACTCTGGCAGTTCTTCCTTTGTCCATTTCCATTTAGCTGTCCGCAATACCTCTTTGACGTCTACAAAATCCCACACTGGATTGTAATGGCCTCGCAACATTAGGGGTGCCATGTTAGCTTTTTCTTCTTTTGGAAGAAGCAGCTTTGGGCGGTCGCGATATGACACTTGAGTAAACCATTCATCCAGTTCCTTCGGAGGGTATCCCCTTCGTCGAAGGTTGCCATAGAATTCCTGCCGAGCATCTGCAAAGTACCCGGATCGCGAACAGAGTATGACAAGTCTTGTGAGCTCGGCTTTGACGAAACCTTTCTTGACTGCAAGAGGGTGAGCTGAAGACCATGGGATGTAGAGATGTTTATTCAGATGTTTCCGAAACAACCTTGTGTGGACAGCACAGGTGTCTGGCCAGGCTCCGACGATGAGTTCAATGTCAAGGAAGGAGTCTCGGGCATCTGAAATAGACCAAGTGACTTCGAGTGGGCCGATGCGAAAATTATCGCAAAACTCTTGCACTTCTTCTCGAGTGCCTTGGAAGAGACAGAGGCAATCATCGATATATCTGCCATAGAACCTTACTCGGGGATCTTTGTGCAGTTGAAGACTGTTCTCATGTCGCGCAGCGTAGATGTTGGCAATGACGGGCGCAGACGAGGTACCCATGGCCAGGCCGTTACGTTGGCGAAATTTCTCTCCTTGGTATTCGAGGTAATTGTTCTCCATAATAAATTTCACCATTGAGCGGATGGTGCTTTTGTCAATGGAGGAGTCCCCGGCAAAGTGAGACCAGGCTCCACTAAGAATGAGCTCACATTCCTCAATTGGGATGTTCGTGTAGAAACTGACAACATCTCCGGTGAGGATCCATAGTGGCTTGCCGGGGTTCAGCTTGACCTCTTGTAACCTTACAATCACTTCCTTGCTGGAGGAAACGATCCAGGGAATCTGCTTGAGGATTGGCTGTAAGAGATGATCTAGGACAGTGGATACACAGCTAGTGACCCATGAGTGGGATGGGACTATCGGGCGAAGCGTCCAAGGGTTTTTGTGAACCTTGGGGATCGCGTGGAATTGGGGCAATTCCGTCTTGGTCCTGTGCGTAATGTACTTTGTCATGTTGGCGGGAAGGTGCCACTTCTTCACCAGTTTCATCAATTTTTCGACCAACGCTGGAGTGGGGACGTCGGTCACCCATTCGTAGGTGCTCTTGTCTGAGAGCATAAGAAGAATTTTGGCATCATACCATGATATTGGGAAAACCGCCAGTCCCAGGTTTTTGTCAGTGAGCTTTACCAGAAGCCGATAGTCAGCTAGGTAGTCGCGAACTGCATTCCACTTTATGCTCAAGTGGGCGGGGTATGAGGGTATGCTCGCGTAGGCCCGACTAACAGAGTTGTCGAGCACCACCATAGCCTCGTTGATCCCTTGTTCGATGCTTCGAGAAGCGGGCGGTGGATCCCATTGATCATTCTTCACATGGAACTTCGCTATAAAGTCCGAGTCAGTCTTATCACGGAATAACCATCTGGTGCGAACCGTGCGGCGAAATTGTTCTTTCGCCTCGTCAACATCGTGTTTCAGAGGTTCTTGATGTAGGATGAATTTATGATTGACGGAGAGTGAGAATTCGATCTCCTCTGGGAGGGAGACGTCTTCGTGTTGAAAAACTCCTGGTTTAGCGCTCCGTATGGAGTCCGCTTCCCAAGTCTTCATGAGAGCAAATTCAATCTTCATTCTTGTTCTATCTGACAGCTCTGAATACACGGGTGGAAAAGTTTCCCCGAGCCAGGGACGAAATTCCTTGGAACATTGTGCGAGAAATGCAGGGACTGTCAGTTCCTTTTCTGCTTCGCATTCTTCTTTTTTGGCTGGGGCTTGTTGACACGCCCGTTGTTCCTGCCACCATTGGGTTTTTGACCCTTCTTCCGTCCTCCTTTTGACGGACCGGTGGTCTTGTTCTTCACGGCTGTTGCTTGTTAGCGTGTCCCTTCGTCGTTTGACAGAAGGTAACGTACTTATAGCGCCAGAGGAGAGTTCTTGCTTGAATTTCTTCAAAGCGTCCTCGATAGTGTCTTTGACACTACGCTCTTTCGAGTCGATGTCCATCTTGCTTGACTCAGTTCTCTCTTTCATGGTCAAGTTTTTGACGCGTTGAATGAGAGCTTTGTCTGCAGCGGCTCTAGCGATCCCTATCGCTTTGGTGTGGTATGTGCTACCTGCAAACCAGAGCCCTTGTGCTTCTATCTTGAGTTCGTTGGGGATGGGCGTGCCCGACCAAGTCCACGGTGTCTTAGGATTTTCAGTATCCTTAACGAACGTGGCCCCCAAGGTGGCGGCGACTCTCTCAGCAGTGGCTTCTACTTCTGCTTTCCAGGCCTTCTCGTCAAATCTGAGAAGGTGGATGAGAACAGTCTGCTCTTCTTTTTTACGCTTGAGAGCCTCAGCGAGATAAGATGTACGAGCATCTTTGACGATTTTTTTGAAGGTGGCCTCTACGGCACGCCCTTCTGGTGAACCGTCGTATTCGTTCGAGAACTGAATTTTTGGTTCCTTTATAGTTTTTTCGATAAAAGGAGGGAAGGAACCGTTCGAGATGTGTTTTTCGTACTGGACTATCGTGTTGTTCACGTTGCCAGTTTTGGTTGCGATCCGATAAATCTTCGTGAGGTAAGCAGCGAGAGAAGGACGGAACGACAGCGGGAGGACAGTGTGGAGTTCAGAGAGGGTAGAGCAATTGCGAACCGCGTCGGCTGCATTGTTCCCACCATCCACATTGAGGGATCGAACAGAACGAGATGCCATATTGACAAAGGTTAGGGTTAGGAATCTCGGGAAGGGCGTGGTCAATATTGCAGAAGACTGTGAGCGTAAATACACGTTGTGCCGACTGGAAGATTTCCTCAGAAAAAC